>QEPC01008520.1:3339815-3353296 GCA_003113815.1 Sphenodon punctatus | reverse complement strand
GGTTTATACATTATTTTAAGCTTGATGTGCATGTAGACTGTGTTTTCTTCCATCCGATGTTAACCCTGGGAACGCCTTGCTGCTGGGTTATGCCATGCCACTGGCCTACCCTCCCCCTGGCTCCACCTACCGTCCCCCTGGCTCCACCCACTGCCAGACAGCCTTACTACCCCTCCAAACTCAAAACCCACCAGCCGTCCCTGTGGGTGGAGGGGGTGGGTGGAAGGAGGTAGCTACTCCAGAGTAACTACCCTTGCTCATGAGAACAAGCCCTTTGTTTACCAGGTGCTGTAAAGTACCCTGGGATGACTTAAAAGCCTTGTGCAAACCTATGCTAAGGCTGTAATCCTTAAAATAATTACTCTAGAGTTGTCCCATTGAAAATAGAGCGAGTGCATCCTAAATCTTTATAGAGATGGGGTACTGTCTCACTGTTCTAGGCGTTCTTCCCAGAAAAACTGCATTAGCACTGACTGCACTTTGAGTCTCTACTGTGGACAATAAATGAGTGATTTCATTGTCCGAGGCTCTCCACCCAACAGCTTTCGCTAGAACCAAGGTCACTTAAAATACAAATGCTGAATCCACACTGTTAAAATTCAGTAGGATAGAAAGAAAAACAATGACAAGAAACTCTGAATCACCTCAGGCTCTGAGTCATGCTCAGTCAGTAGCTGGATGATTAGAGGACCCGAAGACAAACTCAAGGATATATGGGAAATAAAGATGATGATTCAGTGGGTGTCCATCTTCTCTTCTGGAGACCAGACTGTGACTTTGTAATGGGCTCTCAGGGAGGGGTTAGATATGACTGACCTTCCCCAAGCACACACCAAGATCCAGCATGACTCGTACTCTGATTGTGGGGTCCTCCATAGAGGTGGTCATTTCCCCCTGTCGCTGTAGCTCTAACTTTACAGATGCGGAGTGCTTCCCTACTGCATTAGCTGGAACACTCTGGGGAGAGTCAAGGGTCCCATCGCTGTTTGCCCACTTGAACAGGGGCTGTTGCCCTGAAGAGACATGTGATATAAGTAGCTAGTACAGTGAAATACAAGGGCTACTTCCACATAGATTTCAGAGGCTACCTGCCCACGTTCAGAGATACAGCAGGGAAACTCACGGGTCGACTCCTGGCAGCCAAACTCACGAGTATCTCTGAACGTGGGTGCAGGGGTAAAAGTGTCATCTGATGCGTCCTGCGGTGATTCCGCCGATTGATGTCAGGGTTGGATTTTTCAGCCCTGTTATCCATCATAGAAATCACCTCTGGACGCGCCTGATGACGTATAATCCCCCCGTGCCCACATTTAGAGCTACTCATGAATTTGTCAGCCGGGAGCCCACCCGTGAGTTTCCCCTGCCATATCTCTAGACATGGACAAGTCGCCATATTTTATTTTTATTTATTTATTTTACATTTATATCTCGCTCTTAAGGCAGAAGGGTCACCCACCAAATCATCTAGTCTGACCCCTGCATATGACAGGCCGCCAAGTCCCACCCTTAGGGCTGGATTATTTTTATCTCAGAAAACTAACTTCTAGTGTGACACAGGCAGAAAACCGGTTGCACCAAAGAGCACAAATACCAGAGGCCATTTTAATGGCAGGGAGTTGAGACTCTTCTGTCAGATGTTTCCATGCTCCTCATTCCCACAGACTGCGCATCATGGATGCTCTCTGCTGCTTTTCAAGCAAGGTTTCCTTTTCCCCTGTAACTGAGCTAAACACGTGCACATGTGACATTAAATTCATGAATGTATTGCTGTCTCTCCCTATGTTACCCTCTCTGGTCTCTCCTAGATTAACTGTAACCACTAACTAAGCTAAGCATGTATACCTCTGACTCCTCAAATTTGTGATTGTATCCCCATCTCTCCCGATGTTTCTCTCCCCTTCCTTGTCTTCCCTAGATTGTAAGCACCCGGAGCAGTGACCTGTCTCTAGTGAATGTTTGTTCAGTGTCAGCTGCATTGCTGGTGCTATATAAATATTTATTTATTTTTATTTATTTCATTAAATTTATTAACCACCCCCTCATGCCTATGGCATCTCGGGGCGGCTTACAACATTACAAAAACCCAATAGCAACAATAAAAACCAACAACAATAATAAACCAAACCCACACAAATATAAAAAATAGTCGTACTTCATAACAATAGTAAGGGAGATACCCCTAATGACTCAAGGAAACCTCCTCACTCCCAGTGCAGGCCGGTTAAATGCATTGTGAAATGACCATGAGATGGTAATGAACCAATGCTTCCTCATAGTTCTTGGTTACTAGAGGTGTCATGTGTTGGATCAGGTGTAAAACCAAAGTCATTTCTACTGGTGGTAATTCAGAAAACGGTCCGGCCTTAGAATTTGCAAGGCCCAGGTCTAAGATAAAATGGTGGCCTAATTTAAATAGAGCCCTAGAGGTGGTTCTGTCTGGGGCCCTTTTGGGAGGGAGTGGGGGCACTGCACTGGACTCTGGTGAAAATGGGGGCGATTGCGGGGCCCTGGAAGGAACAGAAAATAGCAGGGCCACGGCGGTTGCCCTGTGGTAAGGTCAACCCTATTGGAAATGATTATTACCATTTTAAAACTGTTCCGCAAGGCCTTTGGTGAGGGAGGTGTGTGAAGGGGTGGGGGATGGGATTTTAATTTTCTTATTTTTATTCTTATCTTTCCCTCTTATTTATATTTTTAAATATTTTAACTTTTGTAATTCTCCTCGAGCTTCCTAGGCAGGAGAGGCAGGGTATAAATAAATAAATAAAATAATTAATAACCTTTTTATAAAGGTAGGGATGTTCAATCCAGTGCCCAGTCCCAGTTTGGATCACTACTTGTATATTTAACCTGTTTCACTGTGTTCCTATCTATTCAAATTAGACAGAGCAACGTTCTCCTCTTCCGGTCCCAAAATTGACTATAGTTCACCCCGGTAATTCTAACACAATTCAAGGTGCTGGTTTTGAACTTTAAAGCCCTAAACTGTCTGGACCCCACATATCTGAAAGACTGCCTTTCCTACCATGCTCCGCTACGGCCCCTGAGATTGACCAGGAGCAACTCCCTGTGGGTACCATCAGTTAGTCTTGTTCGTATGACAAGGGCTCGCAGGGGGGCTTTCTTGCTTGCTGCCCCCGTGCTTTGGAATTGCTTTCTCCCGGAGGTTCATTGGAGCCCAAGCCTGAGTATCTTCCAAAGGCGGTGTAAGACCTTATTATTTGAAAAGGCATTTGGTGGGTGGGGATAAATTAGGGATTGGGATGGTTTTGTGGTTCGGGAATAGGGTGGTGGTATTGGGTGGGTTTGTGCGGGCTCGTGGTTGGGTTGGGAGGGGTTGGAGTTTTAGTATTTTAATGTTTTTATGCTTTGTAAGCTGCCCTGAGCCTCTGGAAAGGAAGGAATAGCAAAATAAAATAAACCCACTGCTCATTCTGTATTCAAATCATGAGGTGAGGTGATCTGCTTTTGGATTGAATTTGTATGTAAACGATGTATTACTGATTTAATGTGGCTAAAGTTCAGGGAGGCTCGCTTCGATGCTTTAATGGAAAACTAGTTTGTTAAAGCTGTTCCAGTTACAAGTCACTCTGACCTCGCCCTTCAGGTCTTTCAATTAAGAGCACATGTTTAATATTAATTCTCAGTTCTTCGTAGGAGTATTTGAGAAGAAATCCAAAACGCTCCATAAAGAAGGGCAATAAACACTGTTTATTTATCAGATTGTCTGCTGTTAATTTCCTGACCTAAATGGTTGCCGTCTCTGTTTGCACTCCTGAAAACGGCAACTCTCACAAGCCCGTCCAAGAGAACATCTGTCAGTTTGTTTTCAAAAGTGAGCATTCAAAGGGGAGGGGAAAGAAGAAAACTTTCCCAAACACACACCAATCCAAACAGAGTGAGAATTTTCTCAACTGCCTTGTTCAACAAGGTTGTAGCTGCCTCTATAGACCTTTATCTGTGCATACCGAAGGCCGATCTATAAGGCAAATTTCTTCCATGACATTGACGGGAGACTGGCAAGTCATTTTTCCTTCTTGCTTTGTGTCCGAATCTATGATGTCAAAAAGAAGTTTTTGGAAGAAACATGTAATATCTAAAGCTAATCTGTTCTTCTGTAAAAGCTAAGGTGAACTTGTTCCAAATAAAAGGTCCAATTGTTCTCTTGAGTATCCAGGTGTAAAAGTACTTGTGAACTCAGTTTCACACAGATGAGAAAAGAGTTTTGATGGGAGAAGAGTCGAGCCCTGAAGCAAGAAGACATTAGGATCCGTTTATAGAGTCTTCAAAAAGAAATGAATTCTGTAGTTCAGCTAATGACTTATATCAGATGGCTATTCTCTTCCTGTGAGTCCTTATCCATGGTTTATGAGCTGACTGTGCCTGTCACATGGAGTGACTCTGGGTGTCTTTAAACATAACGTCAACTGGTGTCTGAAAGTGTGTTTTGACCCGGATATGAACACCAGTTTGGCCCTGTGTTCACCATGTGGCGCTGTTTAGATACACAGCCCATTTGTGGTAAATCGGTGGTTTGATCACCACCCAATCCCAGCACACAAGCACTGCCGCCTCATTCCCCGTGTTGTACCTGCAAACACACCATGCGATAGCATTAGACACAACACTGGCCACATGTTCAGCTGAAACACGCTAATTGGCCTTGTGATGCAATAGTGTTCACATGGTGCGTTCAACAGGTGACCAAATTGGTGTTGGGATTGTTATGGTGCTAACACACAATGGCCAAACATGTGCTTGGGGGTTTTGACACCCAATTTTTGTTATGTCTAAAGATGCCCATGGTCTCTGATCCACAGCTTTTTTTCATAGGCTGTGTCCCTGCTTGATCCACACTACTGCCAGAAACAGAAGGGCTGTGCCCTGCCCCACCCCCAATGCACACTTTTGGAAACCACCAATGTGAGGGGAGGCAGGGTAACAGCTGCAGCTGGTAACTAGGATGCGCAAAGGTAGCACATTTTGTATTTCTGATTTCTATTTTGTTTCTGTGCCAGTTCTTGTGGGGTTTTTTTGGCGTTTTGTGTCTCAAAGTTTTGGGACCTTTAACAGTGGGCTGGAAAGCAAAGTACAGCCTCTGTACATAAGAAGGTGCAGTGTTCAGTGTGTGTCTGTGTACATGCACACGTGTGCAGGAGGTGACCCTACAATAAAGTGTAACAGACCTTGGTATCAACAAGCTCCAGGGAAGCAGGCAGGGGAATCTCATGCCCTTGTCCCATCCCATCCTGTTCCCTGGATACAGTTCTGCCTGCGGAAGCAGACCAAGTCCTCAAACCACAAAGTATTCAAAGATCAAAAGTAAACCTAAATCAAAACACACTCCACTCCTGTAGATCACTGTTGGTGGAGCTAAAGTCCCCATTGACCAGCACAACATACTATGAAACATGCTCAGACTGCTAGACCAACAATTAAAAGCATCAAATTAGAAGTGGAAATTAAGAGACCCAAAGTCCATGACCATATACCTGGAAAATGCAGGGCATTGGGTTTTTTTTTAATATGGGGGCAGAAAAGTGTGTTTTTGTGTTTGTGTTGCCCAGCCCAACTGGTAACTGATTCCTTCAGTAGTCATGCTGTTCTCTCTGCTCTTGTACTGTCTCTGATTAGTGCACACTCCTCAGAGATACAGTTATCAGTGCTGAAGAGAGAGAGAGATGAAGGCTTCTGAGGCTGGATTTGGGGGATGTTGTACAAGATAGGAAGACTTCAGGTTCCAGGGAGTGTGGGCAAAGTCCCCAGCCACCACAAACTTATATAGTCCCTTTGACCCACTGCCCACTCTGGTCTGATAAGAGGGACTGGGAGAACAATTATACCAAACCCTCAAGCTCAGCCCTCCCCAAAAAACTACAAGCCAGCATCTGAGAGAATAAAGTATCATTTTCTCCAGAAATCGGTTTGGCAAGCCTCTAGGTGATGACAATAGGAGGATGGGAGGTAGAGGCCCCCAGCTACCAAGATGTGCTGGGACCCCAAATTTCTGTCAAAGACCCTGTGCCCATCTCATAGATGCGTGGAGCAGAAGACAGGGTAAGAAGTTGGGGAAGGGAGGTTATTTCAAGGAAGGTTGTTTTAAGCCAGAAGGTACGTTAGTACTCTTGAAGACGAAGAGAAAAGGGATTAATAGGAGGCTGTGGGGACACCAAGGAAGGGCATGTAAGGATGGGAGGGAGACATGGGCAGGCAGAGAGGGCATGCTGCTGAGGGAGGCCCTGACAGGCCCACTGGAACACTCTCAAAATGGCCTCTGCCCTAGCGCCACATTCACAGGATACAGGACCCCACTTCTCCACTCTCATCCCCCGCCTTCAGTGGGCACCAGCCCAGCACACAAACCCAGCCTGCTCCTTCTCCCTGCACCAAAGAGGAATAATGTTTCCCATCTCGGGAATAAGGTCAAGAGATAGAGGATTGCCAGTGAGAATGGTTTGGTAGTTGTGGTGACGGTTGGGGTGGGTGGGGGAGACATTTCCCCCAGATGGCACCAATTTTCACCATAAAAACAATTGGCAAGATCCTGTGCTAGAAGGGAGGGGTAACTATGATGAGAGACAATCAGCCCCATTAAATATATATTAAGCAAGAATGGAAAGCCTTCTAGGTTGGGGTTTTTTTCTTCTTCTAATTTGAACTTTTATATCTAACAAGGTTCATTTGTGGACCAGGTTTGTGTCCAGTGTGACCATGAAGGGTACTGTTTGTAATTGTACTATAACATCACCAGTTCGTAGTGCACCTTCAGCTGTGTAAACAATTGTTCAGAGTGCAAGTTTCCACTGAACTTGGTTAAAGTTTGTCTTCTCTTTTTTCTTTCTTTTTTTTAACCCATTCTCTAGGATAACTTCCTAATTGACAAAGAAATTGGGTTTGAAATTTTACAGCATTATCTCATGGTCTTGACTTGTAAATACTTGATTATATGCTGGATTTAAGGTTAAACAAATAATATTTAATCTAATAGGCATGGAACAGCAGTTTTCAGGTCTTTATGGAATCATTAACAACTAATTGTCACAGAAGTTATAATTTTGCACTAGGTTAGCTGTGGAGTTGTTTTTCATGTGTATGCTTGCCCTGGTGTAAGTTCTGCATTCATTCCACAATCCACGTATTCATTTCAATGAAAAATATTCCATGAGGCCCCACTGGCAGGTAAGAGTTGTCCTCAATTTAAATGAATTCTTGCTATTTGTATGCATGCTGTACTGAGCAACAAACAACGGATCGGTAAATATCACCTCAGTTAACTACTCTGCAGTAAAGTGTTTATCCCAGAGGTAGGGTAGGGCTGGTTTGAAAAAGCCATTCCATTTTCACCTAACAGTTCCGCGAAAACAGAACAGCTGTCGGAATTTCAGTCAGAATTCTGATTGAAATAACTTTTTGATTGGAATTCTAATCAACCTATTTGTACATGCCCAAAATGGCTGCTGCCCTACATTGAAATGGCAGCCTCCATTACGGTGTAGGGAAGCAGCCATTTTGTGCATGCGCAGAACAGCGGTGGCCATCTTTCACATGTACAAAATGCCAGAATACTTTTTTCTATCCATCCAAACGAAGTTCCAATCAGAATTTCATCCAATCCAAATTCCAGTTGGACCAATCAAAACTTCCAGCTCCATTAAAAAAAAAAGGGAAGCTCAGTGGAATTCTGGTTTCAGCCCTAAGGTAGGGTTTACTTCTTAGAGGCCATTTTGAAAGTACACGCTGTGAGGGGTGCATAGAAGTTGGGAGTGCCTAAGGGGTGCACTTAGGAAGAGGAGGGTGCAGATCATGGATCTTTGCCACAGGCCTGTCCCCTGTCCTTGTGTGCCTGACCTTATCAGTGCCATCCAGCTGTTTATCTTGTTGTATGCAGCTACCGTCAATAACACTGGGAAGACTGCTGAAGAGAAACCCATGTAAAGAGGAGTCATTGACACTGGAGATACAGGAATTAGACAAATATTTTTTATTTTTATTCCTGCACACTTATATCCCACACCCTCCTGCTCGCAATGGCAGCTTGGGGTGATTTACAACAAGATTAAAATAAACAATTTAAAAAATAACACTTATTAAAACTCATAAAATGCATGTTTAAAAGGGCAGAACTAACCCCCCCCCATCCCCCCAAAAGCCCGGCAGAACAGCCAAGACTTACATTGTCTTCAGAAAGAAGGGAGGTCCAGGGCTAGGCAGGCCTACAGTGGGAGGGAATTACACAGCCTAGGCGTGACCACAGCGAACACCCTCCCCATCGTCGCCAGTTTGAGTTGAGTGTTCCTGCAGGGGCCGCACCACTGTCCGGGGTATGAGATGGCCCTGCAGGTATGTGGGATCTAGGCTGTTTAGGGCTTTATAGATCAACACCAACATCTTGAATTGGGCCTGGATGACAATAGACATTCCGGTCCAGAGAATGGAGCACTGGTGTAATGTGCTCATGACTGCCCTTCCTCATAAGGAGACCAGCCACTGCAGCTTCCAGACAGTCACCAAGGGTAGCCCCACGTAGAGTGCATTACAGTAGTCTAGTCTAGAGGTGATGGTGACCAAATCAGAGTTTGAAACAGACAGCCGTAGCCATTGCACCAGATGTAATTGGCAAAAGGTTCTCCTCACCACCACCTCCACCTGAGAATCCAGGTGGAGCTGTGATTCAAGGAGCACTGACAAACTACGAACCTGAGTGACTATGGGAGGGTAGACCCCATCAATGACAGGGGCCACAACCCCCCCTCCCCAGTCCTACCCACCAACATCACCTCCATCTTGTTGGGATTCAGCCTCAGATGACTCGCCCTCATCTAATCCCCCACAGCTGCCAGACACCGGGTAAGCACCAAGACTTCCAGGTCTGGGTCTGCTGAAAAAGAGAGGTATTGTCGGCATACTGACGACATTGTCCGGCGAACCCTCTCACGACCTCACCCAAAGGCTGCATATACACGTTGATCAGGAGAGGGGACAGAATAGAACCCTGTGGGACTCCACACTTGAGGTCCTGGGGAGATGACAAACACTCCCCAAGCACCACCAGCTGAGTTCTTCCAACCAGGAAAGAGCGGAACCAGTCAAGAACAATTCTGCCCACCACCGCTCAGTCCCTCAGGCGACCCACCAACATCTCATGGTCAATGGTATCAAATGCTGCTGACAGATCTAACAAAATCAAAAGACATGATATGCCCTGGTCCAAATCACAGTACGGGTTGTCAACCAAAGCCACAAGCACAGTCTCCATGCCAAACCCAGGATGAAAGCCAGACTGTGAGGCATCAAGAAAACTGATCTGATCTAGATGCCCTTGAAGCTGCCAAGTCACCACCCATTCAATAACCTTCCTTAAAAAGGTTGGCGGGGGAGTCAACGTCAAGCGATGGTTTCTTGAGCAGAGGCTGCACCACCACTTCCTTGAGGTGACCCGTCAATCTGCCCTCCCTGAAGGAGGCATTGACAACCCTAGCCAGCAATGCTCCAAGTGTCTCACAGCAAGCTTTAATTTGCCAGGACGGGCAAGGATCTAATTTACAACACATGACTCTGGCTGACCCAAGAACATATACAAATAAATCTGTATATGAAAAGAAAGATAGCTATAATATAGGGTGTGCAAATAATGCAGGAAAAGAGGCAACAGATGGAAGTGGAGAGCAATAGAAGAGGTATGTGGTAGGGGGCCCAGTTGGAGTTTTGGATAACGTAGCTCTCACCTACCACATAAACAGCAAGATGCCAGCTGCACCCCAACGTTTCACACAGTTACCCCAATTTAATGCTGACCTCACATGCCCCTACATCCAGCCCTGTTGCCCACCAACTGAGGGCTTCTCCCAACTATGGTGGGTCCCTCTAAAGTAAATCAACATAACATAAGTCCCTAACAAAAATATAGGTGACTCCCACCTGTTGGTTGTGTTCCAAGGTTCTGAATAAGTCTCTGGAGGTTGGGCCTACTTTGCCTTCAAAGCCTCCGAGGTAAATTAGTCCACATATGGACTGTTCCTCAACCTTTTCTGGGCCTTCAGCCCTCAGTCAGCCGAGCTCTGGAAGAGGTCTGCACATTGATGCCTTCCTCTTGGCTGCCGCTAACTGGCTTGAGCCTGGGCATCTTATAGGCCTTATTCACAGTCTGAGGCTTTCTTATAGGGTCCGTATCCTTTTAAGCCATGATCTGCACTGTGCCCTGCCACAGGGTAATTCAGCAGGTGTGCAAAAAAAAATGTTAAGAGGAAGATGGATGTGAAAGTAGAAACTACACCTTACAGGGTTGTTGTGAGGATTAAAAGTTGTGTTAATTAGTTCTCTGTGAAGCACTCTGAGTGCCATGGCAGGAGGTGCTATATAGAAATAAAAATTATCATTATTTTCTTCCAGCGGTAGCTGGAAGAAACTTAAATGCACAACCACTCTCCATTATAAACATGGGACTGCTGAAGCCCTGATTTTGAGGAAATTGCTTGAGCTACATTTCTGACAATTTATCCATAGCTATAAGTTGTGAGGACCATCATATGCACAATGTATGAAAAAGATCCATCAGGAAAATAAAATGTTATGACTTTTTAAAAGTGAATTGCTTTTGGTCAAAATGCAGATGTCCTCATGATTTTGAATCATCAATATCTCCTCCCCCTGGATGAGTTGAGCCCCCAGAAATCACAGGCATGAAGTATGAGATCAATAATAATGACATGTAATATGATAGTGATTGGTGCAGCCAAAACCGAGTTATTAATGATTTAAAAATGGGTTCTGCAGGCTCGCACATGCTCAGTTGAGCAGCTGCTGACCTGAAAGGTACGTGACTCTATTTTTAAAAATCGCGCAACTTTATGAGAAGGCAGCGCCAACACAAAGACTTTAATTTAAGCTCTAGTCAGTTTCATGTCAGTTACACAGCGCCCCGCTTCCCCGGCTCCTGGAGAGGGCAGAGGAGCGGAGCCAGGAAGCGGGGTGCTGTGTAACTGACATGAAACTGACTGGAGTGTAAAGTGTGTGTGACGGAGCTGACTTGTATAAGGTATGTGATTTTTAATAGTAGGGTTTAAAATCCACTTTTTAAAATCACATATCTTTCAGAATCACGTATCTTTCAAAAGAAAGGTGGTTCTTTGCAGAATAGCTGCCCAGGTTTTTGCAAGAGGAGAACATGATCTTTTCTTAGGGCACTCTTTCCAGGGTGCACACAGTTGGTAGGAGGGAAGCGGAGGGGGGATCACACACCTGGCCTGAGGGGGTGGGACCGTCTCTTCCTCTCGGACACTGGAGGAAGTGGGAATAATGTAGCGACAGCAGCATTAGCCCCCAGAAGGTAGGAATCAGAATGTCCAGCAAGGGCAGCAGCAGTAGCCACCTGCCCCAGACGGACTACGGATTGGGGGGCGGGGGATTGGTGCGGAGCCGGTCAGTGTCCGGATTTTACCCTGAGGCCATTGCTTTTAACTGGCCGGGCTAAAGCGAGCGAATGAGCGAAGGGAATGGGCCAGCACTGTGCCTGCTGTTTCCCCCGATTTTTGATCACCTGGATGGCAAGGGAGCATCCCCCTTCCCCTCCCCAGGCTTTGTTGCTGCTGCGCAGCTGAGGAGGTGAGTTCAGGGCTCGCATCGTGAGTCTCAGCCGGCCCCACTTCCCCAGGACAGGACGGAATGCGCCGACAGAGACGACACATGGAACTCGTGTGTGTTAAGCTCCTCTTTGCAAACAGGCTCAGGTGCTGCTGCCTCGCCCCCGCCCACCCATAAATGATTCATCTCTCTTAAAACGCACTGGAACTTTGGGTCTGTGCTTGAGGGGTGGGTAGGGGCTCCCTCGGAGAGCACGGGCACTGGCGCTTGGTTTCTCTTTCAGCTATTGATCTAAAGGACCCGGAGGGATGGATGGCTTGAGCCAAGCCCACGTTTCTTAAAGAAGAGAGGAGCAGATTCACGGGGTGGGGGTGGGGGGTGGCGAATCATTCCAAAATAAAGTCCAGGCTCCTTGGGAACGTGATTTGCTGATGAAACTGACAGGGTTTCAACTCGGTGTCAAAGTGTAACTTGAGGCAGCTGCTCCCCTCTTTGTGTAACCTCGCAATGGATGCAGCTGTTGATGTGCCAAGTGCAATCTGATGGCCACCCACCCACCTCCTCCCCTGGTGGGAGATCTCTCTCTGGAAGATCTGCTTGGCCCTTGTTCAGTGGGGAACGGACAGAGTAGAGTAGATCCAGCAATGACCTCTTCCCAGCTGCCAGCCCAGGAAGGCATTTTCATATCCCCCCCCTTTTCCCAGCCCCCCCCCACCGATCTCTCTTGCGCACTGTCTCTTACATGCAGCACTAAGCAACACCTAAGTTGAACAGTGAGAGCAGCAGCAGCTGAGGCCAAGTTCTATTTTCATCTCCCGATTCCCTTGTACATAAAGAGGGCCGTTTTTTTATTGCCTCGGTAAAAGGGGAATTGCATATGTAAGTGAAATGTTACATCTGTTTTCTGTCTGATTAACAATGATAATAGGATATTATTTCCATCAGGGCCGTAACCAGGAAATAGTTATAGAAATAGGAATGGTGTGTTCAGCGGTGCGGAGTGCATGGGGTGAGTGGGGAGCTGGGCGGCAGGCAGTGGAGGGTGCATGGAGTGAGGGGGGAGCTGGCAGGCAGTGGAGGTGCATAGGGGAAACCTTCTTTACCTTGTAATTGATCCCCCACCCCCTGTACCTACGTGTCACCTTGTCTCCATAACCCCAGAGCTGCCTCCTCTTCCTATCATTCCTCGTGCTATTCAATTTAGATTGTAAGCCACAGGCAGGGACCGCGTCTATTTCTATGTTCTGTACAGCGCCAGGTACATGGCTGGTGCTATATACAATTACCTATAAAGAAGGTTCTTCGAGATAGCGCCAAACATTCTCACAACTCGGTTCTGCATGCTCACTATTCAAATAGACCACATGATGGTCTTGAGCTTCTCTAATATAAAAAGCACTCTCCCCCTCACAATGACAGTTCCTTCCAACCCTTTATAGAACTATAAGGGAAAAAATTCCATGTGGGACTGGAAGTGTGGGTGTTGTGAGAATGTTTGGACCCATCTCAAAGAACCTTGTTTACAAGGTAGCAACCTTCTGTTCTTCTTCGAGTGGCTCCTCACATGCTATTTTTACATGGCTCCGCTGGGTGGGGGTTCTGTGGGTGCACCAGTGCATAGCCCCTCCAACTAAAAATTCCTAACTATGGCCCTCCACACACACACCATCCCCAACCCCGGTGTGACCTCCCAGCTCCCCAACCTGACCCTAACCCCCACTTCTCCAACCCCCCATGCAACATCCTGACCTAACCCCCCAACAACTGCGCCTACCTCACTCACACAGCAGAACATCCCATGCTCTGACGTGACCCCCAACCCATTTCTTCCACCCTCACATAACTCCCTAACCCCAAACCTCACCCCAACCCCCACTCCTACTCCTCCCCACCTTGAACTG
>QEPC01008520.1:3307803-3319701 GCA_003113815.1 Sphenodon punctatus | reverse complement strand
AGAAGAAAACGGGGGGGGGGGGGTCCAGCTAACGGCCACGGTCCAGCTAACGGCCCGAGGGATTAATGCTGGTTAGGATAGGTATTATTGTGTAAAACAGCCATATTGGTCTGTGGAGGGAAGCATCATGCTTTTTCTAGGGATTAAAGGTTAGCCCTTGCAAGGGGTGGGACAAATGGCATGTATTTGGGCTGCCCTGTGGGCAGTGGGAGCCCCAAACATGTCCACCTTTAGACCCTCTACAGGGTGTCCCTGTGGGAACAGGGCCTGATGGTCTCATCAGGGCCCCACATTTTATTTTTGCCCTGGTCCCCACAAATTCAAAGGCTGGCCCTGTTCTTGGTTCTTTGCACAATTGGCTCCCTGGATTTGATCTGCTCCTAGTGAAAACAGTGAGCAAGTTCTGATTGATTTCAATAGAGGCCGGACACAAAAGAGGACTTCAAACTCCAGGGCTACCCAAATAGTACCTCTCGCAAGCACCAAATCTATAACAAAAAATATATAACAGATTCTTTTAAAAAGAAGCCCCTCCCTATAATATTAATTTTTTCTAAGTTGACTTTTTTTCCACGTGTGAAATGTAGATCAGACTAAATAAGATGGGCCTGGCAAACTGCTGTTGCAGCCTACCCATAGAAGAAAAGATCCGTAGTTTTCTGCACTACAAAAAAAAGGCATATTTTTGCAAGCAGAGGCATAACTAAAACAGCTGAATGCAGTGCTAGAGCACCAGCCAGCAAAACAGAGATGTATTTCACGCTAGGATCATAACTCATAACCATATTCTGTGGGAACTGTACAGCTCCCCCTCCATCTGGATTTGGTTTTCGGTCACAGCTGAACGAACAGCCTCTTATTTAAGCCACTATAATGAACCACTGGAAGTTTAAGGAAATATTTAGTCTCTCTCTTCTTTGTCCTTTATTTAAATAGAGTATGAAATATCTCTTCATTTGAGAGAGACATGGTTAGCCTAGCAAGGATTACCAGATAAGGGAGAAAGTCTGCATTGGCTGGAAAAATGATTACAGAGAGTAATTTGGTCTGGAAGGGACTTCTGCTACATCATCTATTCCATTCTCCTACATTGTGCAGCAGTGAGGACACGGACAAGGTTGTGGGATGCAGAAGAAGAGCTATAATTGTAGGAATTGTTGGATGTTATTTATTTTGATTGCTATTAACAAAGTAATGAGAGCCATAGTTTTCCTCCTGACTCAGAAATAAAAGTAAGGTTTTACATTCCCTCCCGCACAATCCCCCCGCCCCCAGTACTTTCCTTTCCAGTTTGAGATATCGCTGGTGCATGGTCTCTCCTGGTGTTTGCCATCTCCCTCCCCAGTCTCGCCTTCAGGGTTAAAGCTACCATGTGGAAGCCTGTGGGAAATGAGGGTGTTTTCAGACAACCAGGACCCACCATGCTTGTGTGAAAACCTCACTGGTAACCACCAGTGAACACTGGGTGGGTACTGGCGCTTCTCTGAAAACACCCTGGGTGCCAGCTAGGGATGGGCGAACAGAAAGTCATTCGACTGTTCAGACATTCGGTTCGAAACCCAAGCTGTTCGCTTCGGCGGAGTTCGGTTCTGCCGAACTCGGCCGAACATTCAAAAAAGTGCTATCGGTACTGAAACCGAAATTTTTTGGGGATCAGTATTTTTGGCCCTGAAACCACCCCTGGTGTCCACCCCCGGTGCCAGGAAGTCTGCTCCTCAGCTGCCTCCCCTTTCCAGTTACGTTTTTCCCACCCCTGAACTCATCCGAACTGTTCAGAAGTTCGAGCAATCGGTTCAGAAGTTCGGTTCGGTCATCCGAACAGGCCGAGGTCGCACATCCCTCGTGCCAGCAGAATACCTGTCAATCTGGAGCCACCTGGTGAGCACAGGGAGCAATGGTGCAGGGAAAGGTGCATGCTCTTGAATTGTGCAGAGTGGCAGGAGGTGATTAAAAATGTTGGCAGGACTGGAGAAGTAAACTATACTGCCTCTTACCTTCTCTCTCAGAGTCTTTCTCAGTCCTGAAATCTACCAGTCTGTGCTCAAGAAAGCTGTGAGCAAGCACAAATGTTGCTTGGGGTAAGCAGAGTAGTTAGCTGTGGAGGGCCTAGTCTAGGGTTGCCACCTATGCACATTTTTAAGGAACACTTATGAAAAATACATGTTGCAGACCCTTCATTGGAACCAATGCAGACCCTGCAACTTGTATTTTTCATAAGCGTTCCTTAAAAATGTGCATAGGTGGCAACCCTACCCTGGGCTCAAGCCCTAATTATGTCCCCTCATGGCCATGGAGATGGGGTTTTCCAAGGCAATGGCCCTCCCAAGGCTCCCAGCCAGCCTTGTCCTTTCCTGTCCAAAGGCTCCCAGTGATGCCCCTCCCCAGTGTGGCAGCAGGCTCACCAGGGGGGAAGTCAAGAGTTGGGAAGACCGACACTCCACCCATGCCAAATCTGAGAACTTTTTTCTTCTTGGATCCCTTTCATTCATCCTGAGGACTGCTGAAAATTTTCAGAGTGGGTGGGGACAGAGTGTTGGCTCTGCTTCTTCCCCTCCCCACTCTGAAAATGTCCAGAAGTGCCCCCACCCTGCCTAACCCAGATTTAACTGAACTCTCCTCGCTCCATGGTAGCGATGCCACTTACAGCTGCCAGCAAGCTCCATTCAGTGCCTGCAGTGCTCAGCTCCTGAGCACAGGCAGCTGTACTGAAAATAGAACCTAGAGAGAGCTGATCCATGTTTATCCCTTCTCTAGGGTCTACCCATAGGACTGCACTCAGGGGAACTGCAAGCCGGTTTAGAACCTAGAATTTAGAAATGCTCACGAAACAAGCCTCGTGTAAAAACAACCTTAGTTACACTAGCTTCATGGTGCACACACCAGATGTCACGAGAAGGCAGACTGTAGCCTTCAGGACTCCCACAATAAGTTGGGGGTGCCTCAGGACCCTGCTCTACCACACTCAGCTATTCCACACTCACTCAACTTTTACAACTCCACATCTCCAAGCCTGCCCTAATTCATGATGGCGCCCGCTGTTTGCAATGGTGCCTGGCTCACTTCTAGTAGCGGGGAGGAATGTCTAAGCCCCCAGTGTGAGTTTGTTTCTCCAGGAATTTGGAAATACGCAAGAAACAAGTCTCATGGAAAAACAGCCTAAGAAGCTAAAAAAAGCATAAGTGAACAGAGAGATTTTTTTTTTAAAAAAAAAAGATGACCGATGCACACCAAAAATTACAGTCGTTTAAATATCTGCAGCATGACAGATAAATCCAATGGCAAAACCAAAATGAAAGCCCAGAATTCTTAACACAGCAGAAACCCCTTCGGTGCTTCACTGCAACCTGGTAATCATAATCACCACCCTAAAGCCGCTCTCTTTATCAGCCTCACCTAATGTCAATTTAAAATCAATGGTAAGACTCCGACTGGAACTGAACTTGTGGATGGCAATTAACGCAGTCTTGGAGATGTGGAGTTGTAAAAGCCACATTCAACTATAAAACAGCTGGATTCCTCCAACTTTCTGTTCTTGCAACATAGGTAACCTAGAATGGGCTCCCTTCTCCCTAGTGTAAGACAGGCTTATTACCCAAACCCTACCTACCTCAGTGTGACTTTTGATTCATCTTTGACATATAAGGCACTGTGACAGAGTCACTGTTAGTACCTGCAGGAACACCCCTATGGTGCAAGGATACATCCCTGGGGGAGCTAGCCAGGCTCCAAAAGATTTCTTGCCCTTTAAGTGTCCAAGTGGGCGGCTAAGAAGCCTGTTAAGGGCAACTGACAGTCTTCAGCTGGCCATGGCTATGCACGCTAGCTGAACCTTAGCTAGAAAAGGCAGAGCTTGCAAGCCAACAGGAGACCACCAGGGAGAGGAAACAAGTCGGAGGGCTCGGTCTCAGAGGGATTTGGCAGAAGGGGGGCAGGGAACCGGCCCTATGGCCCAGAGAGCTACCCCTGGGAGCCCAGAAGGATAATTGGATGGCATCAGGTGCCCATGAACCCTCAAGGAAGAAGGTATAGGAAGTGCCTTTTATGAGGACTGGGCTTGGGAATACTTTGTATAATAAAGCACACTGATAGAGAAGTGGTTGGAGCAATGCTTGACTGGGTTTGACAATGGACCGTGTAGCAAGTTAGGCTCGGTGCAGGCCAAGCATGTCATAGGCACACACTGAGAAAACCAGGGCCAAAGTGAGTTCACAATGTAACCTAGTTTAGAAACTGGCTAATTCCAAGTGAGGAAAAAAGATGTTGACACTCAGGTCACCTACACTGGACCTTTGTTACACAGCAGTGGAGTGTGTGTGTCCAGTATGGGAGAGGTCTGCACATGCTAAACAAATTGACCCAGTGCTGAATTAATACCAAAGCATCACTTAATCCAACCAATGTATCTGTTGGCTGGCTGGTCTCTCTTATCACTGGATATTAAAAGAACAGGTGCTAGTCATGAAGAATAAGCACACCAGAACGTAGATCCAAGGAATCCACTCTCCAAACACTGGCAGATTTTGTGAATACTCTGACTGTTTGCACACATTCTCAAAAGTGCCTTGGACTGAACACTGATACTGTCAGAGCTGGGCCTTGAGGGCCAAATTTTTCCCGTTTGTGCCACCTTCTGGTTGCTGCTGTTAAGGATCTTAAGGATGTTGGTTTCTTCTTTGTATCCTTGGCCACACCCACCCACCTCCCTGATTGGTCCCCAGTCTGCACATAAGGGATGCTGGAGACACCAGGAAGCTGATAGAGCATCTTTTCTTTTTTTACATTTCTGTTGGTGCTTCTGCTTGTTCACCCGAGACTTTGTCTGTGATACTAGTCAAGTTTTATCTTGCCCTATTAGTGTTTGGTCTCCTGGAGCCCTTCCCGTTGGGTTCCCCCCCCCCCCCCTTTCAGTGTATGTGTTTGGGTGTGGTTCTCTTGTAGTGTCTTGGTTCCATATCACAATCCCTTATAGCATGGAGTGCTGTATCTTTGAATGTTAACAAATGTGACGGTGGAGTGCTGGCCCAAGAGAACCCAGCCGGAACCAGGAAGCTGATGACGACACCGGGTCAGGCTGCAAACCAAAGGTTCCTGCACCTGGGGGGTGGGGAGATGCACGAACGTGCAGCTGGTTGGCCTCGCTCTCTGCCATGACTGGCAGCCCTGGTGATCAATGACACCTGGCCATGGTGGAACTGATCTAGGTCAGCATATTGGCCTGGGAACAGATGTCATGACAGACTGTGGCCCAATTGGGCAGACCTTAGCCCAAGCTGTGACCCCAGAGGTTTCTGGGGTCATATCCTGGGTTAGCCACCGATATGGCCTGGGGAAATCCCAGGCCAACATCTTGCAGACCCTGCAAAGCATGCAGTTGAGGTCCAGGTCAGATCAGGTCAAAGCAGGCCACAGTGTGATTTTGTCATTTTTAACACCCTTTGTCTTTGGATGGGTTTTTACCCCTGTCTTGCAGCAAGTTTGTAATCTTTTGCTGTCTCCTGGTTGTTTGCCATTGCTCCCTTGCCCAAAGTCCTTGGTGGGTACCCTGTGTCTCCTAGGCTGCAGGCATGTTTTACCCCAACCCTCAAATGCCTGTTAAACCTTGGCAGACAAATCCTAGTTCTCCTTTCCCTCTGCCTTAAGCCCCTGTAAAACCCGTGTTGCCCACCTTGTATTGTTTGTTCGTGTGTTATTTCTTGATTGCCTGTCTTGGTTCCCTATTCCCATAGGCCCCATCCAATTAGTCTCTGCCTGTTGCTTATCTTGTTGATCCTGGAGTGCTTTGTTACCTTCTTGATTGCATGACATAGGGCATTTTATGATGAGCTGGGGAATCTAGCAGATTGACAAATCTGCTGTTTAAAAAGTCCCGCAGGGAGCATTTACACGCACCAGAAGTTGCCAGCCGCCATTGAAAACAGCAACGCCCAGTGGCTCGTACATTATTTTTAAACCTGGATTTGTAAAACCGAGGTTATCAGTTTTTTAAATTAATGCGTGAGCTGCCAGGCACCGCTGTTTTCAATGGCAACCGGTGACTTCTGATGCGTGTAAATGCTCCTCGCGTGACTTTTTAAAGAGCAGATTTGTCAATCCGCTAGATTCCCGTACTCGTCTAAAAACACCCATAGTTTCCCTTGTATAGCTTTGAGTTTCCTTCTTGGTATGTTCCTTCCTTCTCTGGTCTTAGGCTTAGAGTTCCTAGTTGAGTGTTCCTCTTCATAGCCCTGCGTTCCCTTCTGGATATAAAACCAATCCTTTCTTCTCTAGTCTTTAGCTGTCTTCCTTCTCATAGCTCTCACTCCCCTGCTGACTAGTACCTTGCTTCTTCTAGCCTTGACCCCTGAAGTCCTATGGTGTTAGTCCTCAAATCTTTTTTGTTTCCCTTCTGAATACAACCTCTTGCCCAAATATAGCCCCTGTGTATCTCTGGCTGTGTTCTCTCCACTCTGTCTGTGTCTGTGTATAGTGCTGGTCTTGTTTCTCTGTTGCACGCACTTCGGTTAACCTGTGTCTGGGTTGTATGGCACCCCTTTACTATTGTGTTGCCCACAGAACCGGCCCCAGGGTTTCTGAAGCCATGTGCGAAGTCTTGGTGCGGGGCCTAATTTGCATAATTAGGCCCCATCCAATTATGCAAATGTGTACATTTACATAAACTTTACTCCCTTTGGACAGGAAGGATTCCCATTGGTCACCCCTCTGAGCAGCCATGGAGAAACATGGCCTCCACACTGGGTGATTTCAGACGTTACGCGGTCCCGATTCACCACAGTGGGTTCCCGGCGGGGGTGAACCGAACAACCACCCCCCGTGGTCAAACAAAGCCCAGAACAGACATGACGGGACTGGGACCATGGCAGGGAATTGGGCCGGCAGATCACGGGCTGGGGCAGCACAACAGATGTGATGCCAATTCCCAGCTGTGGTCAAAACACCCAGAAGGCGCCGGGTCGGCCTGTCCCGGCGGCTGCTGATGCTGCTGTCCCTCCACCGCCTCCAGGTGCAGCACAACCGCCTCACCCCCACTCACGCCTCTACCACCGCCTCCTCCACCTCCTCCCTTGCTCTCTTGCCCTCTGCTCACCTCTCCCTTCTGCCTCACTCCATCCCGCCCCATTCCCCTGCTGCTGTGTGCCCTTTAAATCTCCCTCTGCTGCCTGTATTGTTGCTCGTTGCCTGGCAGCGATGCTGCATGCTTTGTCCTTGGCTGTGAATCATTTCCTTTGTTTCTGGCCGGTGGTTGCCGGCCAGATGTTACTTTTTGTTGGTTCCCATCGGGAATCTCTTTGACCACGCTTTCAGAGATGGTCCAGCAGGGAGCTCCGAAAGCGTGGTTAATTTTGACCCCATGTGGGTATTGACCGTGGTGAACATCTGGCGGCCGCCGAACAGATGTTCAGGGCACTTTGGCCCCGCCATGGGATTGACCGTGGTTCACTGTGGTTGAACATGATCTCGTAATGTCTGAAAATACCCATTCTTCTCTCCCCCCCGCAGTTTGGCAACCCTTGGCTGCCTTACCTGGCACTCAGCTGAGCAGCCATAGACAAGCATGGCCTCCCAAATGCCTCCCCGCCACCTCCCCAGCCGAGCATCTATGACCACTCCTCGGGAGTCATTCCACTGCAGGGGCAGCCAAGCGGGCAGTGAGGCAGGCACAGAGAGACTGACTGGTCCACTGCCTTACTGGGGGAGGGAGGGGAGCTTAGCAAGCCTGGCCTCCAGGGCCTGTTGCTTCTTGCTGCCGGTGTTGCCTGTACCTTGTGCATGCACACAGTGGGACTGGTCCAGAGGCGCTGCTATCAAACACACAAAACACCAAAAATGCAGCCAGTCTATTAAGCGCATTATACCATGAAAAGAGACATGTAACCAGTTCAGTTGTGCCCCCATAATCAAACCAAAACAAAAAATTTAACAGTTTAAAAAATCCATAAATGCACAAGAGTTTTCTTAAAATACAAAAAAACCCAAATTCAATACAATTACAATTCAAAAAATCTTCCACTCCATACATTGCAACAAAATATAACACCAAAAACCATAGAAATTATTTCAGAATTTGAGCAATATTTAATATTTTATCCTCATCAACATACATGTAATATATGTATTTTATTCCTTACCATACATACTTTAATTAATTTTTATCAATAACTAAACTTGCACATTTTTCCATGTGCATGGAAGTTATTAAACTTTAATTTATTATCATAATTCAACAAGGAACAATTTTTTCAGAGTGCATTAAGTCCGTTTCTATAGAACTTCATTCTGTACAATGAATTGTATAATGTTGTCTACACTCACATTCTTAAGTTCATTGTATGAGCTGTATACAATTTATATACATGTAAATAAAACTTAATGCACTCTGAAAAAAACATTCCTTGTCGAATGCAGGGATTGGGAGGCAGGGCGGGGGTTGGGGGGGGCGGGGAGTCTGTGGGGGGTAGTGAGCTGGCTCACATACCGGTAGGGGTGACCACGCTGCCACCAGGGGGCCCAGAAGCAGCAGCAGCCAATGGAGCTCATAGGGGGACGCCGACGCAGCCATTCCCCGGCTCTCTGACAGGAGAGAGGAGCTCAAGTGCGCATGCGTGAGCCTGCAGAACCAATTTTTTATTCAATAATAACTCAGTTTTGGCAGCACCAATTACTATCCTATTTAAGAAGTGGTTGTTTGTTATTGATCTCATGCTGCAAGCCTGTGATGTTTGGGGGCTCAACTCATCCAGAGGGAGGAGATATTGATGATTCAAAATTGTGAGGACGCTGTGCATTTTGACCACAACCAATTAACTTTTAAACAGTCATAATATTTTATTTTCCTGATGGATCTTCTTCAAACTTTGTGCATATGATGGTCCTCACAACTTATTGCCATGGATACATTTTCAGCAATGTAACTCAAGCGTTTCCCTCAAAATCAGGGCTTTAGCAGTCCCCTGTTTATAACGAACAGTGGCTGTACATTTAAGTTTCAGGCAGCTATTGCTGCCTGAAAATTCACACTGCTCCCACCCTATAACCAGTTCATTTGTGCCCCTGCCCCCCATATGATCAATTCACACTTCCCCCCACCCATAACCATTTCATTTGTGCCCCTGGGGCAGCGTGAAATGATTATATGGGGGGTGCAAATGAATTGGTTATGGGGTGGGGGTTTAAAGACAGTATTCCTGTTAGCAATAACTTCATTAAGTTTTAGGTGAGACTTTATATGGGACTTCCCCTGATCCTGGTTCAGAGGCTGCAGCTGGTGCAGAATGCAGCGGCTCGCCTCCTTACAGGGGCAAGCTGACGGGAGTATATTACTCCCATGCTCTGTGTGCTTCACTGGCTGCCTATAGCGTACTGAGCCAGATTCAAGGTGTTGGCCTTGGTCTATAAAGCCCTACACGGTCTTGACCCTTCATACCTCAGGGACCGCCTCACCCTCAGCACCCCAGAGCAACCCCTTTAGTCCACTGGGTGCACCTTCTTGGAGGTACCCCATGTAAAGCGGGGGGGGGGGGGCACAATGGAGAGGGCATTCTCAGTGGGCATGCTGCGATTATGGAACTCCCTCCCGGAGGGAGCCCATCTGGCCTCAAGCCTGTTGGCCTTCTGCTGGGCCTGCAAAACCTGGCTGTTCTCCCAGGCCTTCGGAGGAGGGGAGGGTGGGTTGGGATAAAAATCTTTGGGGGGTGGTATTTTTAGGAGGATTTAAACTGTTTAAATTTTTTGTGTTTTATTGTTGTTTTAAATTATTGTGATTTTTTTTGTGTTGTAAGCCACCCCGAGATGCCATGGGCATGAGAGGGCAGCTAAGAAATGTAAATAAATAAATAAATATAAATTAAATAAATTAAGAAGAGTTAGTGAAATAGCAGCCATAATAATCTCAGAACCATATTTGCAGATTTTCCAAGTTAGAATAGATATTGCTTTACATCCTAAATTCCTACCTAAGATAGTATAAGACTGTTGTGAGAATGAGGATCTTTATGCATGGGCCCGTCCCACTTATGAACATGCAGATTTCTGCATGATCATGGGTGGGGGAGCCCTGTGTGAATGACTTGGCACACATGCCCATGGTGAGTGGGGCATGTGTGCCAAGTGCACGCCTGCCTAACACGCATCCCGACTCACTCCCCACCCCCACTCGTCACCAAGCACGGAGCAACCAGGGGAAATGGGCAGTTACTCTATGGGTGCGAATGAGTGTGGGGTGAGTGGGGATGTGTATGCAGCCGTGTGCATGCCCCGCCCATGCACCGGTGCTCCCAAGGACCCTCCACCCGGTGGAGCCATGTAAAAACGACCTGTAAGGAGCCACCCGAAGAACAGAAAGTTGCTGCCTTGTAAACAAGGTTCTTTGAGATGGGTCGTAACGTTCTCTCAACAACACACACACACCCCCCATTCCAGTCCCACATGGCATTTTCTTATATTCCTAGAAAGGGTTGTAAGGAACTGTCATTCTGAGGGGGAGAGTGATTTTTATACTGGGGGAGCTCAAGATCATCATGTGGTCTATTATTTAAATAGGGTGAGCATGCACAACCCAGTTGTGAGAATGTTAGGAGCCATCTCATATAACCTTCTTTACAAGGCAACAAGCTTCTGATCACTCACATGGGGAGGAACTGTTTACAAACAGCTTTATCTCCCAGTCCCATCTGTGTGTTCCCACTGCTGCTGCTGCTGTGCTACTAGCAGGCAGAGGCAGGTGAGGGATGGGGACCAGAGCCAGGGAGGGGGGGGCAGAATAACCTATTGGGGGAGAAGCTGGCTGCAGCCTGCTGCCCAGCCAGGCAAGCATGGGACCCCAGCTGGCCATGGGACCATGTGCAGCTGCATATGTAGCACATGCCTGGGGCCGGCCCTGGTTGCCCACTGGTCAGGGAGAGGGCTTCTTTCCTCTCTGTCCCTGTGCCTTGGCTATGTCTCCTGGCTATGTCCAGTGCAGGGTAATACCTACTTGGTACTGGATTTCCTGTGGAACTTGAGGGGGCTCCAAAGATGATCTCTGGTATTGGTATTTGAGCCTGCCATTAATGAGTCTGAGGAATTCACCCTTGGGCCCTGGACCCTTTCATTCCTTTCCCCATACCACTATGGATACAAACTTAGGGTTCGCTGCCTTGCATTCCCCACTCCTGAACTAGATCAGCCACCTATGGAGGGAGAAGAAGCCAGGCAATAACCATAATGCAATTCATTGACTATTGCACTAGCAGAGACCAAATCTTTCCATCTTGTGCAACTAGCCTGCAGTGAGTATGAGCCAGGCTTCAACCATGGCTGAAGAGTGGAGCTAGTAGGGATGGGCGAACGTGGTTCGGATGTTCGGAGTTCGGACCGAACTTGGTCTGTTCGAACGTCCGAACCAAATGTCCGAACCAAACTCTCGAATGACCGAACAGTTCGGTTCTGTTCGGATGAGGTTGGGGGCAGGAAAAACATCTTTTCAGGGCAAAAAAATATATTACGTTTCGGTTTCAGTTTCATTTTCATTTCGGTTTCGATGGTGCTATTTTTGACTGTTCGGCCAACCTGAACTCAGCTGAACCGAACCATCGAACCCAAACTCGGGTTTTGAACCGAACGACTGAACATCCGAACATCTGAACCGCATTCTGTTCGCCCATCCTTAGGAGCTAGCCTGCAGTGAGTATGAGCCAGGCTGCAACCATGGCTGAGGAGTGGATGGAGGTCTGTAAGGAAAGGTTGAGGGCAGACAGCAGCTTATGGGTTCAAAAAGTGTGGAAATTTCTACTGCTGTTATTTTCCACCCTTCAATTCAGTGTTTCCCCTTTCTTTTTCCTCTGAAGTGAGGTTCCTTTCCACATCTCTCTCTCTCTCTCTCTCACACACACACACACACACACACACACACACACACACACA
>QEPC01008520.1:3293133-3304986 GCA_003113815.1 Sphenodon punctatus | reverse complement strand
CACACACACACACACACACACACACACACACACACACACACACACATGAAGACTTACCTGCTGTTTCGGTTACTGTCTCCTCACTTTTCATACTTGTTCATCTGGACTCCATAACTTACCACATTCAACTGTGAACCAGGTATAGAATAAAGCTGAAAGATGTACCTGACTTATTACCCTCAGTTTGGAGCACCAGGTCAAGTACCTGATGGACAGCCTGAGTACTGATCAGATAGATACCCAAATTACCCCAAAAGTCAGGAATCATCATTGCCAATTAATTATTTATTATTATTATTATTATTATTATTATTATTTTATTTATTAGATTTTTACCCCACCCCTCCTAAAAACAGCTCGGGGAGGCTCACATAGGGCACCAATACAGCCCTGCAACATGCATAAATAACCACCAAGGGTGGTTAAAGGATGGTTAGCGTCATGTCTGTTTTCACCCTTCCTCCGGGAGGGAGTTTCAAAGGCGCGGCGCAGCCACCGAGAATGCCCTCTCCATTGTGGCCCCCCGCTTAATGCAGGGGACCTCCAAGAAGGCACCCCTGGTAGACCGAAGGAGACGGTCTGGGGCATGGAGGGTGAGGCAGTCCCTGAGGTACAAGGGGCCCAGACCGTGAAGGGCTTTATAGATCAATTAAAGTGATATGGGAAAATAGCAAAAAGTGGGATGATAACTTGAAAAATCAGTACCAGAATTTGTATTCTGGGATTGGAAGTAGAAAAATCAGGGTATCAGGTAAACCACTGGATACTAATCAGGTACCAATTCTTACCCTAGGATCCCCTGAAGGTTGCAGGTCGTGTACTGAAAATTCAATGGCTTTACCTGTTTTTGTAGGTACTCATTGTAAACTCTAGTATGGAAGTTTTTCTTTTCTGTGGGTTGCTTTGAAGATTAGTAGAAGCTCTGCAGGCCTTGTAAGAGTGGGGGTGTGGGCACTAAAGAGTTGGGATAGAGGAAGGAAAAGGAGGGTCGATCCATGGACCTATCCCCTGACCTTGAGTGCTTACTCTTTTCTCTGCTCCCTTCCCCTGAGCTCCCTCTTTCAGCACTTCCATGTAGGGATCAGATCCACGGGCCAGATTCAAGAATGGGAAAGGGGCAATATAAAATAGCTGGATTGGGCCCTCAGGTTGGAGCTTCCCCTCCCTTTGTGTAAACTCAATTCAGTAGGTCATTCATAGGCTGAGGGTCAGTCTTCAAAGGGAAGTAGATAGGATGCCTACACATATGGGGAGTCCAGCTGAAATTGCTGGTGAAGGCATCTGCCCGTGTCATTGGGCACTTTTACACACACCTTAAAGTTCCGGATTTTTCAGTCTTCTGGGTTTGCAAGTCCACAGGTAAGTTCCGGATGCATTGTTCACACACACACTGCCCTGAGGCAACCTAAAGTAGCCGCAGCTGTAGACGTGAGGGACTGCCATGGAAACCAAGTGACCACAACTGCCTAGAGAAAAGCAGTTTACCAGGAGAACATTTTGCACACAAACGTTCAGGGAGAAGTTCTATGCAGAAGTTCAAAGAGCTGGATGTTTAAGATCTGGGTGAGATTTAAACACACAGAAAGTTCCGGATGTAACAGCAAACATACAGGAGAAATGTGTGTGTAAAAACACCCATTATCTGCACATGATATGGTCTATAGGTTCTGTAAGAAAGCTAGCATACAGGGGTTGGGAGTGGCAGTCAGGGCCGGCCTTAGGAAAAGTGGGGCCCTGGGCAGTAGAGATCTGTGGGGGCCCCTTTCCGGCGGCAAAGCCGCCAGCTCTCCCGGCCGCAAAGCTGCCGGCCACCAGCGAGCCTAGAGGGCGCTCCCTGGCTCAGGAGGGCACTCGCCAGCTCAGCAGAGNGCCTTTTGACATTTCGTCGGAACTGTAAGACCTGGCTGTTTGCCCAGGCCTTTGGGAGGGAGGGTGGGGGTGTGTGATTTTAATCCCCCGCCCATTTATTTATTTACTACTGTCTTTTAGCCCTGTTTTATTGATGCATTTTATATTTATATTTTAACTGATTTTAATTGTTTTTTATTATTGCTGTTAGCCGCCCCGAGCTGCATTGCAGGAGGGGGCGGGATATAAATCTATAAAATAAATAAATAAAACAGGCTGGCAGTATCAACACAACACAGACTTCAAGACTCGAGACTTGACTTACACAAAAGGTGGCTGTCCCTGGGCTGCTGCCGCCGCACGCACACGCTGTTCCTCCGCTGGATAGATCCCACGCTGTCTGCACCGCGTCTGGTGCGCTGGTCTCCCCCACCACCACGACCACCAGCCCCCCCTCACCTCCAGGCCCCACCAGGCTGGGCTGGGGCCTGCCTGGGCCTCACCCTATGACTCCCCCCAAACAGACTGGCAGTATCAACACAACACAGACTTCAAGACTTGAGACTTGACTTACACAAAAGGCGGCTGTCCCTGGGCTGCTGCCGCCACACGCACACACTGTTCCTCCGCTGGATAGGTCCCATGCTGCCTGCCCATGTCCGCTGCGCTGGTCCGCCTCTCTGCCACCTTTCCTGCTCCGCCGCTGCCACCACCACCAAGGTCTCTCGCCTCTCTCCATCCACTCCGCCGCCTCCTTGGGGTCCCAGGCCATGCCTCTTCGCCTTCCGCTGCCTCTGCCGCTGCTCCGCGTCCTCTGTCAGTCGCTGCCGCCGCTCACCTCAATCCTCTGGTCCCAGAATGGATGAAGCCACCACCGCGCCTCACTCCGCCGCCTCCTCCTCTGTACTCTGCTGTGCTGTACTGTGCTGCTCTCTCTGTTGCCGCTCTGCTGCTCGCTGCCACCACCGCTGCTGAAGAAGACACCTCCTTTCTTGACTGCTGCTCCGCACGCCACAGACTGTGTCCCACCCGGAAGTTGCTTTTATGCAACTTCCGGGAGAGGAGGTGGGGCCATCCAGGGAGGATCACATGGACAGGACCCACGACCCTGATTAGCCGAGGTAGGTCAGGGGCAGGCCGCAGGGCCCGACGGGCTTTTTTAAAATATTATTTTCTTTTTAAATTGCACGCATCGTGGGACGGCCGGGGGGCCCCCGCATGCTGCCACTGCCCGCAGCCTGAACCAACCATGCTTCGCTTCATGATGAGCTCCAGCCAGCCCCCCCATCACCCGCCGGCTGGACCCAGACCCAAGTCAGGTTGTTTTTTGTTTTTTTAAAAGCCCTGCCTAAGCCTTCTATCCGACCTGAGGAACCATGGGGGGCCCCCAAGCGCGGGGCCCTGGGCGGCCGCCCCTAGTCGCCCCACGGTAAGGCTGGCCCTGGCAGCAGTGAGCAAACCATGATCAAAGGCTGGATGTATGCACTGAGCTGGAAGCTCTTCTCCCAGAAAGTTGCTCCACAATTCCCTGAGGCAGATCAGTTTGGTTTAGTTGTGACCCTGCATGACCGAGTGTGACTTCCCTTGATGCTTCTGCAGCCAGCACTGATGCTCTCCCATGATTTAAGTGACTGGGAAGACCACAGACATCTCCCACTGAACAGAGCTCAGATTGTACTTGGCCATTCATTGCTATGCAAGTCGCAAATATGGTGTGGCTCCATCCATTTACACAGACATTTAAGCAAGGAAGTATTCTGTGGTGGGAACTGTAGAATCCTTTGGTTAGGACTGGTTGGAAAATTGCTAACATCTCCAGTTTCCAATGAACAACTTGAAAAAAACTGTTTCCCAGCTTTTTTAAAAAAAATTAAATAATAATAATAAATAAATAATAATCAACAGGCAAGAAAAAAAATTTAAAAACCAAAAAAACACCCCTAACCCCTGCAAACAAACAAACAAAAACAAGTTGCTAAAATATTAACAAGTCTCTCCCTCTTTCCTTGCCCCATCTCAGCCTCATTGTTTTACCAGTTCAGCTGCAGGGGTGTTTGTATGTAACACTTGCCACTGTACCAGCTGCCTAACACAGGGGGGGGCAAGCATTGGGTTTGATCACCCAAACCCAGGCCGGAGCAATATGAGATTGTGGAGGTTTGTTCCCTGGAATGCAGGGGCAGCTGAAAACACACCATGTGATTAATGCCTCTTCACCAGTGTCTAGGAACTTTACCTTTTAGTTTCATCAGCAGGGTTCCTAGTTTTCTATTTGTGATGGAAAACCAGAGATTTTGCATTTACCCAGAAAACTTTGCAGAAAATTGCAAAAACGTACAGGTTTGGGAGGAGGACACAGCGATTGTGGGGCAGCAAGGATGCAGATCGGAGCTGAGGGGAAGCAACCTGAAGGCATGTGCTCTGGGAGGGGCAGGGGCTCTGCATTTGGAGGGGTGTCACAGACCTCCTGTGGGTTGGGGGGGGTGGCACGGGAACTATGAATTGGGGCGGTCAGGTCTTCTAGATCTTGGAAAGAGGGGACAGGAGGTGGGCCTAGCTGGGCCCATAGCAGCTTTCACAAGTGCCAGCCTCTATCTATACGGTTCCCGTTTCTGCTTGGCAGAGCTGTTTGGGATCAGGCTGGGAGGAGGAGGCAGCGAGTGCAGGGCAGTGGAGGGAAAGCAACCGAAAGACATGTGCTGTGGGGGGAGGGGCTCTGCATTTGGAGGGGGTGCCACAGACATTTATTTTTTATTTTTATTTTTGGACTGTTGGTGGGACAGGTAGCTGAAAAATTGCATTAAAATGAAAATATTACAATAAAATGGTTTTCTAACTCATACGTATATATATTGTGGTAAGGGAAAGTCAACTAGCGTTTGTTTAATCACAGAAAAACAGATTTTTTTTTGGTGGGGGGATTAATCAGAGATTTATGGTTTTTTATCAGAGAATTTATGTTTTTTTATCAGAGAATTTCCATTTTTTTTGTCAGAGAAAACTAGGAACCCTGTTAATCAGTAGGGAGCTTTGCCTTGTCCTGAAATCACCAGTGAGGCTTTCATGCCGCACCTCTTTATCCGGTCATCTGACAGACTCCCCCTGTTGGTGAGAGTCCATAGGGTGGCAGCACACACAACAGCACGCCCCGCCATAGGATGGCATTACAGTAAGAACCATGGGGTTGATGTAACATGTAGAGCCGCCCTGCTGTGCGTCTATATGCTGAATTAGGCAGATCACAGAACAGTCTCACTGCTGAAGAAAGGTGTCCCACAAGGGCTGCAGTCAGTATTCATTTCAACTGGGCTTGCACCAGCGGGGCACTTTCAGAACTAAAGTGCTCTTCTCCCTCCACTCTTTTGCTGTTCTACCTGGTAACCATTATATGAAGTGACTGGGAAATGGGGACCATTCTGCACAGCAGCCGCTTGACAATTTCCAAGAGCAGTTTGACAGTTTCCTGCACCAACAGCCAACAGAGGACAATTAGTGTTTTTACACACACATTTCTCCTGCATGTTTGCTGTTACATCCTGAACTTTCTGTGTGTTTAAATCACTTATCCAGATCTTAAACATCTGGCTCTTTGAACTTCTGCTTAGAACTTCTCCCAGAACTTTTGTGTGTAAAATGTTCTCCTGGTAAACTGCTTTGCTCCAGGCAGCTGTGGTCACTTGGTTTCCATGGCAGCCCCTCACGTCTACAGCTGTGACTACTTTACGCTGCCTCAGGGCAGTATGTGTGTGAAAAATGCATCCAGAACTTACTTGTAAACCCAGAAGATTGAAAAATCTGGAAGTTTAAGGTGTGTGTAAAAATGCCCATTGTTTCAGGGACAGTCCAGAGCCATTGTCAAATGCTGAGTTTGTGGGACAGGTGGTGAGGAGGTAAGTGGTGAAGCTGATAAGGTGTTTGCACAGGTATGAGGGCAAATTATGTAAATTATGCAAATGAGACCCCTTGCCAAGACTCCACACATGGCCTGCAAACCCTGGGACAGGTCCTGCTGAGCTGGGGTCAGTCGCCAGTTGGGTCAGTTCACAACTGTGAACAAGCCACAGGGGGAGGGAAGGAATACAGATGCGTGGTCAGGTCAGGGTTGCAACAGATTAACTCCATCTCTGCTTAAGCCCTGGATTTCAAAGGGCCAAAGCGAGTGTTAGTACCATGGAATTATACAGGCACAGTAGTGCCTGTATTTTAAGGTGCAGCATTCATTATAATGCATGAACATTCTATCCCCTTTAAAATAGTAGTGGGTTAGTTTACCATTGTGAATTTTGTTGTGGGAGAAAAATTATCATTAGAGAAAAAATCATTAGTGGGAGAGGTTGTAGCGCTGCAATTTTCAGTCAAATCCGTTGAGATACAGCACTTCAAAGTCAGAGACTGAATTGCAGTTTTCTTTGTTGGCAACCAAGTACAGCTGATAAGGGCAGTGGTTTCTTTGCTACTTATATCTAAGGGGTTGCAGAGCTTTTCTGAAATTCAAGGCTGTGGCCCAAGGTTGCCTTTGAATTGTTTTGCCCCAATGCTGCCAGTGAATTAACCCCTTCTAGGAGCTTTTGTACACTGTCAGATAATGTACTTGCTTACAAGTTAACCACAATGCACACACAGTTTGCCTTACTCGCTCACACAAAATCCTTTTCTTCTACAGGATATGGAAACACCAAAGCTGGAGACAGAAGAGGTGACCTGCGCCTTAATTTCTGTGCCATCCAGTGCCCCCACCCTCTCTCAACTAGCTCTAATGTCATCATACCCCATCCAGCCTAACTGACACCCCCATTTACAACAATGGCCACCTTTCTCCACCACTAGTGTCACTGGGGGGCATTGCTTACCAGTAAAGCACTGACCGCTGGTGAATGAGGGTGACTCGTGGGCAAATTTCCACTTCCACCATGAACAGAAATGACTAAAAACCCAACACCACAAGGAGCAGAGCACCCTGTCTTGTCTTTAAGAAATGAAAATGTTGCTCCTCTCCAAATGAACATTTCAACGCAAAGTGTTGTTACATGATAACTAATGGGTAAACAAGAACAAAAACTGACGGTGTGCAATATCTAACATATTGCACGGAAATTAAGGCACAGATCACTCTCTTCTGTTCCCAACTTTGGTGTTTCCATATCCTAGAGAAGAAGAGGATTTTGTGTGAAAGAGTAAACCAAACTCTGTGTACATACATTGTGGCTAACTTGTAAGCAAATACAATATCTGACAGTGTACAACGTGTTTACTGTTTACATACTGCATGTAAGTTAAGGTGTGTGCCTATTTTTCAATGTCCATGTTTTTATCTGCTTGTTTGAAATTGTTTGTGCCTTCCTAACCCTGAAAGGTTTTTTTTGGTGGAATTAATTTGAGTTCAGGCTGGAGGTAGGGCTGGAAACCAGGCAAGGTTGGAGGGGAGAATAGAATCCTGATAAGCTCCAGCCCCAGTACACTTTTCATTTAGGAATGAAAACTAGATTGGAATCATAAAGATGTGGAATGCAATCAACTACTTGTCTCTTGGATACCTCCCAACATTTCCAGTGGTTAAGACCAACAAGCCCTTCCCCTGACCAATAAGCTTCACTCCTCTGTGAATAAGCTCCACCCCCTAACACACACAAAGAGAGACAGAAGCTCTCCTGCTTATCATTTCTCTTAGTTTCTTATCATTCCTCATCTATCCATTGCCCTCTCAGGGGGTTTTCCAGGGAGACAACCAGGAAAGAGGTTTGAATACTGAGCTTTGTCTTTGGGTGTTTTCAGACATTACGAGATCACAGTCAACCACGGTCAATCCCACGGCAGGGCCAAAGCGCCCTGAACGTCTGTTTCACGGGCACCAGATGTTCACCACAGTCAATCTCCCAGCAGAGGTCAAAATTAACCACCCTTCCGGAGCTCCGGCCCGGACCATCTCCGAAAGCGTAGTCAAAGCGATTTCCACCGAGAAACAAAAGAAAGTAACGTCTGAACGGCAACCAACGGCCGGAATCAAGCAAAATGATTCCCAGCCGGGGACAAAACATGCAGCATCACTGCCAGGCAACCAGCAACAACACAGGCTGGGGAGGGAGATTTAAAGAACACCCGGCAGCAGGGGAACATGGTGGGATGGAGCAAGGCGGAAGGGAGAGGAGAGCAGAGGGTGAGAGAGCAAGGGAGGAGGTGGAGGAGGAGGAGGCACAGGCAGAGGAGGTGGTCATGCTGCACTTGTAAATGGTGGAGGGACAGCAGCAGCAGCCAGGGCAGGCTGCCCCGATGCCTGGAACCAGCCCCGGGGATGAGGCACCTCGGAAATGGGTAAGGGGAGCAGAGGGGGGCGGAACAGAGGCACAGGGGCACCAAGGGTGCTGGGTGGGCTGGCAGGTGGGGGGAAGGGGGAGGACTGCGGGGAAGAGGCAACCCGGAAACCAACCACCCCCACCCCCCCGTTGACCCACAGACATGGAAACGGGCTCGGCAGCCTGAGCCCCCGGAGGAGAGGGTCGGAGGGCTTGCAGAGGAGAAGGAGGAGGAGGACTGGGACCAGGAGGGCTCTATGGGGAGATGGCCATACCACTGAGGGGGGCAATGGGGGAGCAGGGAAACCCATGACTTCATCAGGATCTGGGGGACCCTGGAGCACCAGCTGGAGCTAGCTATCAACCAGCAGAACGAGCACATCTACCGGGAGATCGTGCGGGACATGGAGGTGACAGGGTACCACAGGACCATGGCCCAGTGCCGCTCCAAGGTCAAGGAACTCAAGAGGGGGTACAAGGCCATAAAAGACAACAACTGGCGGTCCAGCTACGGAGCCCGGACCGCCCCCTACTATGATGTCTTGGACCACATCCTTCACATGAAGGGATCCATTGTTGCCCCGCGCCTCGTGGGGAGCACTGTGGTTCATGGCAGGGAATGGGCTGAGGTACCCCGTCCCCTTGTCACCCCCCTAGAAGGCAACAGCTCCAGGGCCCCCTCTCCCCCAAGAGGAATGCCCTGGGACCTCAGGGACTGGCAGGCCCCCCTCACACACCAGCCCCAAGAGCCCCCAGATCCTGTCCAGACCGGGAGAATCCAAGGCTGGCACAATGGTTACCCTCAGCCAGTGGACACAGGGGGACCCCAGTAATACAGAGGGACCGGCCTCGGAGGGCTATGAGACAGACATCGAGGGTAAGCAAGTGGGTGGGTCTGGACACGGACCAGGGGGATGGGCCGAGGGGGGGCAAGGNGCAACATAATAATAACGGGTGACTTTAATTACCCTAATATCTTATACACATCTAGATGTGTATAAGAGACAGGGGCACAGCACGTCCCAGCACCAGAGACAGGAGGGCAAGGAGGTCATCAGGGAACAACCCCGGCAACAGCCGGAGGTCCCAGGTGAGGCACACCGGCAAGTGGGGGTTGGGAGAGGGCGCCGGGGGAGGCCGGGCGGGGGGACTGGGGCATGCGGTGCTGGGGAGGGGGGCCTGGGTGCAGGGCCACACCAGGGAGGGCACAATCCACCAACCCGAGGGGGACCACAACCCCCCAGCCATGCCATGGGGTAGGGGTTGGGTGGCTGGGGTGCCTAACCAACCCTACTGTGTACCCTAACAGGGTGACCCAACGGGTCCCAGCAAGCCATCCCCGTGCCCCCAGTGCAACAGATGAGGGAGCACTGGGCACAGGTATGGTGCCAGAGGGAGGAGCAGGTGGAGGACATAGTCTGTTTAACCACCGAACACAACGAGCGGATGATCGCGGCCATCGATAGGATGGAGGTGGCTACAGAAAGGGCAATCCAACAAGCAGAGGCAAGGGACCAGAGGCTGCAAGCGGAAGTGTGCATGGAACGGATGCAGGAGCACCGGGAGCACAGCAGGCAGGTGGAGGTGTTTGGACAGCTGGAACAGGCCATCAACAGGATGGTGAGGAAGCATTCGGCCAAGGGAGACTGCTCCCACGACATCAGCACATCGCTGCTACTGCATGCGGGGACCATGAGTGCATACGTGATGGCAGACGCCCGGCCGGGCAACCTGCCTGCCCCAATGCCGGGCCCCTCGGTGCCCCCACCATCTCCGCCACTGCCCCAGCCACCGGCATGCCCACTGGGTCCACGCATCTGCTTCCCAGTCCCTGTAGGCCTCCAGAGGGAGCAGCTACCCAGGGAGTCCCCTCCAGCCCTGGGTCCGCCTGCCCTCCCACCACCGCCTGCCCACCAGGACACCAAGGTCTCCCAGGAAACTGTTGGGGACACAGACAGCAGGGGGAAGAGGAGCTCCCAGAGCTCCACTGCGCCCACAGGGCTGCCGAGGGGGAGGCCCCGGCGATGGGGGGAAGGGGGGGAAGTGGGAAGACAGCCTGGGGGGGACACAGCACTGGGTGGTGGTGGTGGCACCTGTAGGTGGTGGTACTAATAAATGTACGGGCACCACAGTCGCCTCCGTGGTTCTGTTCATGGGCCCAGGGCTGGGGATGGATGGGTGTCGAGGGGCATGCCCAGGGTGCTGCTGGGGGCCCTGGGGTGGTGGAGACGGGGGGGTGCGCCCTCACATCTCGGCCTCCCAGCTGATCTGCCTGGCCAGGACCGCTCGGATGCGCTTTGTGTACCGGTATTCCCACTGGTTCTCTGCGTTCACATAGAGGGGCACGGGACCGGGAGGGCGCCGGGGCACGGGGTAGTCGAGGGCAGCCCCATCGGTCTCGCACACATTGTGCAGCACACAGCAGGCTCCGATCACCAGGACAGAGGTCTCCACTGTGTAGTCCAGCCAGCCCGCAAAGCTCCTCCGGTGCTGCTTGAGGGCCCCGAAGGCCCTCTTGACCACGGTCCTGCTTGTGCACAGACTGGTATTGTAGAGCGCCTCCACTGGGTTCCTGGCAACCGGGTATGACTTCATCAGCCAGTGGGTAAGTGGATAGGCTGGATCCCCCAGGATGCAGGAGGGCATCATCACCCCCTCAATCCGGGTCATCCCCAAGTCCACAAAGGCCCTGTGGTACATCCGGGCATAGAAGGGAGAGATGGTCATGATCCGGGCATCATGGCTGTGCCCAGAGTGGCCCATGTAAATGTCTATGAACCGGCCCTGGTGATCCACGACCGCCTGCAGCTGCAGGGAGTGGTACCCGTGTCGGTTGACATATTCCGAGGCTTCCCCAGTGGATGGGCGGAGGATCTCAATGTGGGTGCTGTCCACGGCACCCATGCAGTTGGGGAATCCTCCAGCCAACAAGCCGGCCATCACGGCCTCCTGGTCCACCAGCTGGATCGCTTGGTCCAGGAGCACACCCTCCACCGCCTCGCAGTCGTCTCGCAGGATCCCGGTGACAGTGCTCACCCCAGCGCCGAAGTGCTGCGCGACAGAGTGGCAGGAGTCAGGTGTTGCAAGGACTCAGATCCCAATGGCCACCTGCTGTAACATGGGAATGGGGGCCCACATGGGGATGTCCCATCTCTCCAGCCAGGTTGTTAACAGCTCAGAGAGTCGCAGGAGGACACACCTGTCCATCTGAAAGTGTGCTATCCAGGCGGCCTCATCCCATTGGTCCAGTACCCATACCCACCGGTCAATGGGCATAGTGAGCAGGGCTGCGCGCCCCATTGTCTCCCTCCACCACTGGAGCCGGCCAGCTGCCTCGCAGAGCTCAGAAGCCCACCCTCTGGTGCAGAGGAGGGCCTGGCGGGCCGCCCGGGACACCCTATGGGCCCTGAGGAGGGCCAGGGAGCGCCTGCACCCGTGGTGGGCTCTCCGGGCTCTGGCAGCACTCCTGGTCATGCACATCTGCAGGCAGGTGGCCAAGTGCACCTCAGCGGTCTGGATATGCAGGAGGTCAGTGTGTGAGCAGTAGTGGTGGGACCCCGGGCCCATTACCGGCTACCGGATTTACCTGTTACCAGTTCCACGAAAACCGGATTCCCGGATTAAATCCGGTATACCGGTACCGGATTTATTCCATTGGTTTCAATGGGGCGCTGTGTCCCCATTGAAACCAATGGAATAAATTCCTCCCCCTCCC
>QEPC01008520.1:3182698-3292362 GCA_003113815.1 Sphenodon punctatus | reverse complement strand
AAAAAAACTTTTTTGCTGGGGCTTTAATTTTTTTTACATTGCAGCCATTTTTAAATGGCTGCAATGTAAAAAAAACGGTACCCCGAAATCCGGTACCGGGTCCGGATTACCGGGCCGAATCCAATAATGCTGGTACGCCCGATACCGGCATTATCGGATACCGGATTCTACCGGTTTCCCACCCCTAGTGAGCAGTACCACTCAGCGCAAATGGCTAGGTGCATTCCACAGGTGCCCAACCATCCCAGATCCATGGTGAACAGTGCTCCGGGAGGGCAGGAGCCGCACATGTTGTTATAGGATGGGACCTGTGGTGCCCTGCCCCCCAGTTGCGCCCTGCCACCCGAGCTCGGGGCCCCGGGTCGCCCTGGCTTCCCCCCATGCTGGCAGGCCCAGCTTCTGCAGGGCGAGCGGGACAGGGAGGCTGCGGGCAGCCCAATGCATGCACCAGCGTTCAGGGGACCTGGCGCATGGTCCAGCCTGCGCCCGGGCGTGCAGGCAGCAGCTGCATTCCTGCTGTCATCATCTCCCACCTCTCTGTGTCGGCTGCCTGCTATCCTGGGCGTCCTGATTAGTGTGTAGGCTGCCCTGTCTGTGTACTCTGTTCCAGCAGCTGGGCTGGGTCCGCACCCCACACCTCGCTCTGTAGCCGTGCAATGTTGTGGCCTGTGGCCTTATTGCTTGGCCTTGGAGCTCCCCAAGCTTCCCCTCTCATCCCTCCAGGGATTGTGGGGGCCCCCTTTCCTTGTAGGTAGTATCAGGTGCTTGCTGGACCATGGCTGGTCGCGCTTCCCCAGGGTTCGCGGGCCCCAGCACCTCAGGTGCCCCTCGTAGCTGGACCTTCTGCGAGACCATGACCCTGTGTGACCTGTGGCATTCTCCTGCCGTGCAATTGCTCCTGAGCTGTCCGGACAGCCTCATAGGGGCCTATGAGAGTATGAGCTCAGGCCTGCGGTACTATGGCCATGTGGCGAGCACCCGCGATTGCCGGTTGCATGCGGAGACGCTGTGCCTGTGTCCCTTTCCCAATGGGCGCATCCCGGAGATGAGGTGCTCGCATGTGGGGTGGTCGGCGGCAGCCCTCTCTGTGTGCAGCCTTGCTGCCTACATGGTTTGTCTGGCGGATGGGGGCCCTGCCCTGGCTATGTCCTTCTTTGGCTGTGTTCACGGGGCCTGAGGTTACCAGCAGTCTCGCAGGGAGATCTATCACTGCCTGTTGGAGCTGGGTCACCTTCCATGGCCCCCACCTGCAGACTATGGCTTGTCAGAGCCCTCTGAAGCGGAGGTGGAGGCGCTGGCCGGTGTGTGGTCCCAATCCGATGTGCAGGTGGGGCTCTCTGCTCAGGATCCCTTCGAGGCTTGCTACCTGGTAGCCCACCACATGTCTGAGCTGGGCTTCTGTCGGGGCATGCTTCAGTGCCCCCACTTCGTGCACCTGGTGGGTCACCCAGCCACAGGCCCCTTCGTGGCCCCCTGTAGCTGGCTGTGAGGCCCTCCTGTGCCTTCCGGGCCCTGGATACTGGCCCTGGTGAGCGCTCCTGCCTCCGCCCTGGTGCCGTGAGTCACTGCCCCTTCCCTCCCTGATGTTCCTGGCTCGCTGCTGTGCTGGCTGGTTCCTGGGGTTCCACTGCCCCTGCCTACAGCTCTGTGGCCCCTCTGTGGGCACCCCCTGTCTGCGTCTGCAACAGGTGTTCCCCTCCATGGCTGCCTTCTCCTGTGACTGTGTCCTGAACTGTGTGCCGGCTCCCAGCACCACGGGTGCTGCTTTCCTTCATGCTCCAGCCTTGATCCCTCCTGTGCCTGCCCCCCCCCCGGTTGCCTGTGTGACAGTGGGGTTCCGGGGCCCCTGGACTGGGCCTCCAGGCATCCTCCCAGGGGGGATGCTGGACCGGCTGCCCTGCTCCTTGTCTCCATCTCGCCTCCTTCCCATCCATCACACCCTCGCCGGCGCATGTGATCCCTGACAGCCTCCTGGACCATTCTCGGTCCGCTCCCCGGTCCGTGTGGCCTCCCCCTGTGACTGTGCTGTGCCCCTGCGGGTCCCCCCATTGCGGGACTGCCTGTGTTGCTGTGAGGGTGCCCATGTGGGCTGTGCTGTTTGGGTTCTGTTTGTCGTTCCCCGTGTCATGCCCTGGCCCCTGGTCTGGTTCCCCCCTCCTCCCTGTCCCCACCTCCCCCTTTCCCCCTTTGCCCGTTGTGCCGTGTGTGTTGTCTGTCCCGCTGTGTGCCCCCTTCCCTTCCTTTCCCATGTGGGTGTGTATGCGCCTGGGCATGTGTTTGTGCTGTGTGTTCCGCTGTGACCTCGTTTTCCCCGTGCCTGTTGTGTGCTCTGCCCCGGCGGCTCTTCTTCCTCTTCCCCCTCCCTTGTGTGGGTGTTCCCTTTTGGCGCTTTTGGCTTCCTTTGCCCTCAGTCGGCCATGTCTGTGTCCCGCCCCTCCCCGGTGCCTTCTGGGTGTTTTGACCACGGCCAGGAATTGGCGTCACGTCTGTTGCGGTACCCCGGGCTGTGTTCTGTCTGTCCGATTCCCTGCCATGATCCCGCTCCCATCACATCTGTTCAGGGCCTTCCTGGACCACGGGGGGTGGTTGGACAGCTCGCCACTGCAGGGAATCCACTCTGGTGAATCAGGACCGCGTAATGTCTGAAATCACCCTTAGTCTCCTAAAAGAGAGAGAGTTGGATTCAGCACCCAAAGAGGGACTGTTAGGAATTATGCTCATGTCCCTATCCTTATTGGGACCAGCATAGCATTGTACTTTGAGCATGGCATCTCTAGGTATAACTGCAACTCACTGGCTGGAGTCAAAATAGCAGCCAACAAGATGACTATTTTACTCTTAATAATAGAAATAGCAGGTTTCTCTAGCATCCTGATTCTTCATTTGCCATTACCTCATTCAGCATTAGTGCTTGCTGTGGGGTTCGTGCTTGCCTGGGTAGCAGTGGAAACTTTTTTTCTTTTTTTAAAAAAAAATTTTTACAAGTACAAAAATAAAGCTTGTATGCTGTTAGTTTTGAAAATATGTTCCTTGGCAATAAAACAGATAAAATAGTGAATGATGGCTTTCTTTCTCAGGTGGGTTTCATGTTTTCTACCTTGATTTAGATGAGAGAATTGCAAAAATGAATAACTGATATCTCAAATAGACTAGCAAAAAAAAGTTGAAGCACTGCTATTTTTAAAAAATATTCCTGTTAATGAAGGAGAAGAAAAACCACACAAAAGAACGATTTGAAGTAGACTGTCACTCTTCATCTATGTTCATGGGTGACTGACAAATCTATGCCAGCATGACTATATGTCAAAATACCAGTGGAAAGTTCAGCTCATGTTTGGCAAACATTTAGGCAGATTGCTTTTCTGGGACATATTGTAATATGTTTGAAATTTCAGCAGTGGTGATGTCTTTTTCTCCAATAAAATGAATCAACTGCATCTTCATTAGGAAATCAGAAATAAGTCAAGACTGAGCCTAGAATAGTTTCACCCCTAAAGCATTTTTTGTTGTTGTTGTTTGTGTTTTAAAGCAAGGGCAACTGGTTAGCTCAGAAGATTCATAGCAGGATGTAGAAGTTGCCTTTCCCTTCTAAATTACTGTTGAAATGCAGTTGCTACTGACCGTTATTACAGTATTTTATAACAGATGTTCCTTGGCACGCACACGCTCTCTCTCAATCTCTCTCCACCATCGATCTAGTGGAGTGGAGACCAATACCATATCAGAGGGATCAGTCTCAGGAAGAGTATCGCAGTAGGACTATACTATTGTCCTCCTAACCAGGACGGAGAGACTGATAAAGCAATGGTAAAAGAGATTAGACAGGCTACTAAAGTCGGCAACATAATAATAACGGGTGACTTTAATTACCCTAATATTGATTAGGGGAAAGTTTCCTCAGGACGTAGAGGTCAAATTTCTGGATGCCGTAAATGATTTCTTCCTAGAACAGCTGGTTCAGGAACCGAGAGGAGGAGCTATTCTAGATCGAGACCTGAGTGGCATGCAGAATTTGGTGCAAGGAGTAACTGTGGTGGAGGCACTAGGCAATAGCGATCATAATAGGATCACATTTGACATCATTTCTGTATGGAGAAAGGTAAAGTACAGCAGTAGCATTTAACTTTAAAAAGGGAGACTATGACAAAATGAGGAAATTAGTTAAAAAGAAACTAAAAAGCCCGGTTGCAAGGACTACAAGTTTGCAAGAAGCGTGGAGGCTGTTTAAAAGCACCCTTCTGGAAGCCCAGATTTGATTAAATGCATCCCGCAAGTTAAAAAAGGAAGCAGGAAGACCAAACGTCTTCCACTGTGGTTAAATGGGGAGGTGAAGGAGGCTATTAGAGCCAAAAAGGCATCATTTAAAAAATGGAAGGCTAGTCCCAATGAAAATAATACAAAAGAGCATAAACACTGGAAATGTAAAGTGTTAATAAGGCAGGCCAAGAGAGATTTTGAAGGGAGGCTTGCTAAAGAGGCAAAAACAAGCAACAAAAACTTTTTCAAATACAACGGAAGCAAGAAGCCTGCTAGGGAGTCAGTTGGGCCATTAGATGGCAAGGGAGTAAACGGGGTGCTCGGGGAGGATAAGGACATTGCAGAGAAGCTGAATGAGTTCTTTGCGTCAGTCTTCACTGCGGAGGATTTTGGAGATGTACCCACGCCGAATCCTTGCTTTGTGGGCAAGGAATTGGAAGAGCTGTTACAAATCAATGTGATGTTGGAGGGCACATTGATTTGTAAGGATCACCACAATGTTCTAGGGCAAATTGACAAACTGAATACTAACAAGTCACCAGGGCTAGATGGCATTCACCCCAGAGTTCTGAAGGAACTCAAATATGAAATCGCGGGGAGTCTGACTGGGCAATGGGGCTCGGGGGAGGGGGGTCACTGGGAGACATGGGGTGGGGGTGGGCTGCACATTCTTTTGGAAAACAAATTTGTGAAACCTCAATATCAGGGTTTGACGAATCTGGTTTTTAAAAGAAGGTGTGAGCCGCCCAGCACGGTTGTTTCCAATGGTGGCCAGGTGACTTCCGGTGTGTTGAAGAACGTCTAATCTCTGCCTGCACAAGGTTGCTAAAAGTGGATTTTTAAGTCCTCAAGATCGGAGGCACGTCTAAAAGTGCCCTAAATGACTGTAGTTTATGCTGCACCTTTTTGTCTCTACTGCTTAGTGCTTTCATATCGGGCAGATAGTCCCCCATACTAAACTTTTTTGGATGTGCAGGAGGTTTCCAGGAATAATACAGTGAAGAGTTTGCTTGTACAATAGGAGTTTTGTACCATACATTGTCATGTGGATTCCAGCTAGAGACAGCCCTTGCTCAGCTAAGGGAGGAATAAGATCTTACTTTCCTGCTTAGTCCTGCTCATATTTATAGCTCCAGCCAGGTGCACTGTGCACCTGAGGGTATCAGGGGAAGTGCCCCTCCTGTGCCCTCGTGCCCCGCTCCTGTGCCCCCCTGAAGCCTGCTGCTAAGACTGCAGGGGGGGCACAGGAGTGCGGCATTATTAGCTACTTACCCCAAGTACCCAGGTCCAGCACCGCCACTTTGATGCTCCACGCAGGTCACTCACAAGAACTCTTCAGGGGTCCCCAGCAGCAGCTGCTGCTCATTTTCAATGAGGAGGAGCCCCCACTGGGAGGAGGAAGCACTGCAGCCCAACCTTCTAGTAAGGAGTCCCATAAGGGACAAACAACCGTGGAACGCACTTGGGTGACTGGGGGAAACCATCCAAGGGGGCAAGGTGCTCATAGAGCCCTATGGGCTTACTTTTTAAACAGTACCTGAGTGCCACTGTAAGCGCCCAGGCAAGATGTGCGGTGTGGAGGAGGCAGGAGGGGGCACTCCGGCACACATGCTCAGTCAGTGAGCAGTCTATGCCATGTACTGCTGAGACTTGGTTGCCTCTGGCTTCTGATTCCTCCAAGTTTGGGGACTTCTGTTGCTGTCTTACTTGGATGTGGTGTGGTGGGGAGTAATTTGCTTGGAGGGGGTGCACTGGGAGACATGGGGGAGGGGTGGGGATGGGGTGCACTGGGAGGGGGGACACGGGGAGTCTGACTGGGCAATGGGGCTGGGGGAGGAGGTGCACTGGGAGACATGGGGTGGGGGTGGGCTGCACTGGGAGATATGGGGGAGGGGGACTCGGGAATTATGTCTGGGCAATGGGGCTGGGGGAGGGGGTGCACTGGAAGAAATGGGGAGGGGGGACTCAGGGAGTCTGTCTGGGCAATGGGGCTGGAGGAGTGGAGTGGTGGGGCATGGGGTGCACTGGGGGACATGGAGGAGGGGAGACTCAGGGAGTCTGGATGGGCAATAAGGCTGGGGGTGGACTGGGAGACGTGAATGAAGAGGGAGGTGGACTGGGAAACACATGGGGGAGGGAGTGCAACAGATGTGAAGTAAACCATGTTTTGGGGGACAAGTGGAACTCCTTGCTGCTGCCTTTGTGGTGTGTGGAGGATAATATGGTTGGCTTAAGATATAGTTTCAGTGGTTTGCTTTTGCTTGTTGTGTGTTTGCTGATGCACTGCTGGTTTCCCCCCTCCTCCCCCAGGCATGTGCAAAGGCCGTGGTCATTTCCTGGAGCCCCACTGGCCATGGCTACTCTTGGTTAAAATTGGTCACTTTCCTGTATTACACACAAATTGTCTGCTTTTTGTTTTCTGGGTGGGGGACCTCGGTGCTTGGATGGAAGAAGGGTTTCCAATCCAATCTTTGCTGGAATGTTCCTTGCATTTTAAAATGGCCCACCCTTTGCAGTTTGGTGGGAGGTTGTGAGTAGAGACAAAATGGCCTCTGCCTCTCTGTTAGAGAGGCCATTTTGTCAATTTGTGGGTCTGCTGGTTGTGACTACTCTTTTTTAAAATGATCCCTCCCTTCGCTGTTTCACTGCTGCTGCCTACTGCTGGAAAGTAGTTTGCAGTGCAGACCCACAACAGGCAAACTTTTTTTAAAAGGCCTGTTTGCTTGGACAGGCATTTGGCTGTCAGGGATAGGGTGTAGCTACTAGGGATGCTTGTCTGGATGGGCCTGGTTTATGTGAGATCTGGCATGATTCCACACCTTGTCTCGCTTTCCTTGGTCTAACTACTGGGGATGCTGGTCTAGATGGGCCTGGTTTGCTTGCAATACAGACCTGTAACAGGCAAACTTTTTTAAAAAGGCCTGTTTGCTTGGACAGGCGTTTGTCTATCTGGAATAAGGTGTAGCTACTGTTGATGCTGGTCTGGATGGGCCTCGTTTGCTTGTAATGAAGGCCCACAGCAAGCAAACTTTTAAAAAAAGGCCTCTTGCTTGGAGAGGCGTTTTGCTGTCAGGGATAGAGTGTTGCTACTAGGGATGCTGGTCTGGATGGGCCTAGTTTGTCTGAGAACTGGCATGATTCCACACCTCGCCTCGCTCTCCTTGTGAACAGAGGCGAAAGTAGGTAGGAGCATGGCAGAAGAGAAGGCTGCAGACAACAAGGAGACCCCTGTCCCCCACTGAACCCATCTCTTCCCTTTCCTCTTCTCATGCACCAAAACCAAACCCTTTCCCTCCTACTTCTCCTCTGTCCTGTCCTTCTTTTCCCTTTCATTCTCTTCTGATTCGGCTTATCGCAGGACAGGGAGCTGACTCAGTCCTCCCCATTCTCCAAGCCAGAAGGAAGGCTTATTCCAAAGCCTACACCTTCAGAAGACTACAGGTGGCCAAGGATGCCATTACAATTGAGGATTCAGGATAAAGACAGGTGATAGCAACGTGATCTATTTTTTTAACCTACTATGGTTAGTTTGGACCCAGTGGGAAAGAGAGAGTGGACAGGACCCCAGTAAGAGGGCTCTCTATCCCCCGGTGGCAGTGCTTCACACAGCAGCGTTCCCAGTGTTAACTAATGTAACGTCTGTCCAATGTTAACCCTGGGAACTCCTTGCTGCTGGGTTATGCTACATCACTGGCCTACCGTTACCCTGGCTCCGTCCCTAGGCCCACCAGCGGAAAGTTCAACCCACCCACTGCCCCACAAGCCTCCAAACCCACCAGCCGCCCCTGGCTCCAGCTGCAAAGGGGAGAGCAGGGGCTTCCTGTTTGATAGGCTGGGCTGCTTCCTCAGAGACATCTCCATGCACAGCTGAGGCTTTCCATGGTTCAGCAGGACTGTGGCAAGCCTGGGTTCATGTCTCAATTATGGGTGCCAGAAGGACAAGGCAGCAGGGTCTCCAGAGTGGGGGACTCAGGGAGTCTTTGGTGAGCCCCCACTTCAGGTTGTCACCATTTTCAAGAGGCCCCAGCCAGGAACCCTGATAAGAGCCACTAACACACACAAACAGTTTGAGCACTGCTAGAAAATGTTCAGAGTGGGCCAGGAGGGAACAAGGCCAGCATTCTGCCCCCACCCACTCTGAAAATTTCCTAGTGGCACTCAGGCCACTTGCAAAGCCTCCTCCCTGGAAGAGTCTGGGGCCCAGGCTCTACTGAGACCCCTCACCCCATGGTAGCTACACCCTTGGCATAGGGGAGAGAGGACAAGGAGGAATACCCTGCCCTAGTCCAAAAATGGCTCAGGAAACACAAACATAGAAAATGTATAAATCTACTATGCAATCAGCTCAGCACATCAGTTTAAATAATCACCACAGATGAACAGTCTTTTGGTTTGTCTCAGATTTTGCTTACAAGAGCCAGTGTAGCCTAGATGATTAAGTACTGGACTTGGACCTGGAAGATAAAGTGTGACAAAGTGTAAGGGAGATGGCATGTCAGAGCACCTTCTGACGTTGCATCGGGCTTGTGCATTTAAATAATTCGCTATTAGAAAAACCATGCGGATGGCGTTTAGATGTGCCGCCACCATCGAAAACCACAGCTCACTCATTCCTTTGAATTTGCATTGGTAAAACTCTGATATCGAGGTTTTACCAATGCGGATTTAAAGGAATGTGCAAGCTGCGGTTTTCAATGGTGGTGGTGTGTCTAAATGCCGTCCATGTAGCTTTTCTAATGGCAGATTATTTAAATCCACAAGTGCGGTGCAATGTCTAAAAACAGGCTAAGTCCCTGAGCATGCTTACTTGAAGCAAAGATTATGCTAGGTTACTAAGCCCACAAGCACGCTCACTGGGTATGAAAGCAAGACTCGGTAACTAAGTCCCCAGGCATGCTCAGATGAGTTGAGCCTAACTAGGCATGTGCAAGGCCTATATAAGCCTACAGCCTAGTTGGCTTGCTGTGGCTATAGGAGAAGGTTTTCTCCAGAGAATTCTCCCACATTAGAGCAGGACTATGGAGGTGACCGGTGGAGCATGGGATCTGCTTCATTAGGTCTGCTGTTTACCTACATCAAGGTGAGAACTGTCCTGTTAATTATGACTGTGGATGTTTGTAAGGCCCCTAGGACTCCATGGAGGGGTTTAACCCCACTAGTAAGACTGGACTTTTGTACTAATGGTGGCAATAGACCTGGCTTGAGGAGAAGCTGGAGGCCACAAACATAGTTTGGCTATTTAGTAAGTAGTCACTTAGCCCAGGATGAGATCCATGTTCTGACTGGACACTGGGGCAGTTGTGTGGTGTAGAGATTAGTGTGTGAAGTGGGTTGGAGCTAATTCCCCCACAGGTTGGCCAGCACCCTCTCGGTGCTCTGGAGGACTGCCTTGTCACACCAAGGTTTAAATCCCAGTTTAGCTATGAACTCAGCGGTGGCCTTGGGCAAGTCACCATTTCTCTGCCTCAGTTCCCTCATCTGTAAAATGGGAATATACTTATCCATGTCTCTCCCTATGGCTCCTCTTCCTTGTTTCCCCTTCCTGTCCACCCTAGTTTGTAAGAGTCTCGGGGCAGGGACCTGTGTCTAATAACAACTGTTTAGTGCCAGGCACATTGTTGTCAATATAGAAGTAATAAATAAAAATAATGACCTCTCCAGGCTGTTGCTGACCCAGGAACTGGGGAGTGCTGACACATCTTTGGAGTAGATAGTGCTGCAATGGTTTGACTCTGCTGCTGTCCTGGCTGGTTGGCTGCATTCACGTCCAGTCCACACAGCTTCTGGATCCTTGCACCCGAGCAGCATGGGTCCTTCTCTCTCTGGATTTCCAGCGTAGGCTAGGAATTCTCTCCTGGACAGGCTGTGTAGGAGGATTATGGTCTAGAGGGAGGAGGGGAGAGATTCAGGGATCTCTTCTTGCCTAGTTCCTCTCTACTGGCCTAGGGCTCTACCTCTTTGGAGCAGACCTTCTCATTGTCCCCTGGCTCTTCCCCTCAGTTCGCCTTCTAGGAAAGAGGTCACCTCTCTTTTCCAGTCCTCCAAGAAGACGGTCTCTTCAGGAGAGGGAACCTGCCTTAGGACACAATGTTTTCCTTCTGGGAACAGCTGCTCGGGGGAGTGGGGGGGATGACATAAATATTACCAATATATATTATGAGTGAATAGTTTGTTTCTTCTCTCTCATATTCTGAATTTAAACCAGGGTAACTCCTTTGGCTTCAGTGGATTATGTCTTGATTTACACATGTGTATCAATCAATCAATCAAAAGTTTATTGTTTGGCCAGTGGCCTTAACAACATTACATATACAAATGCTCCATATAAAATAGGGATATACTGCCGCTAGCAGTTGCCAAAATGGTACAAAATCCGACCATAAATATATAAATATAAATATAAGAAGGGAAAGAAATATATATATATATTAACCCCAACAGTAACCCTCAGGAATCTCCCCCCCCCCCCCATTAAAATTACCTGACCTTCGCCCAATGGGCCACTATTGCTTAGAACGTTAGCTGGAATAAACCCTAAGAAACTTCCTATGGTCTGTAAGCCAGTCAGGTCCAGGTTTATGTAGTCATGGCAGTTAAATGCTACAAATAGCTATATAAACAGCGGCAAAATCCTGTACCACTCCCTGTCCCCACTATCCCCTGCGATAATGGTCATTGGATTACCCAACTTCAGTCGCCTGCTGCTACTCGTCTCCTAATTGGCAGATGTTCCCCAGGACTACCACACTCTCAGCAAATTGGCCATTCAGAGATTGTGCATTTGGTGAATTCGTAATATTGCTGATGCACAGCTGGCTACTGCCCTGGTCAGTCCCGAGTCCACTGGGCTGAGTAGATTCCAGGAGACCTGCACAGCCGTGTCCGAACCCATACCCCCGCCATATCCCCTAAGATATCGGAGTCTAGGTCCAGCAAAAAAAGTGCATCTAAGAATAACATGCTCCACTGAGTACACCTCACCAGACTGACACAGAGGGCACTTCCTCTGAGCCCTGGGGACCCCCCTATACTGGCCCTCTACGAGTGCCGAGGGGAAAGAATTGACCCTCAACTTGAAGAATGCCACCCGTTTCCTGGCATCTGGCCATGTAAATAAGTAATAGTCGCCAGTACCCAAGGGGTTGAAGGGGGCATAGGCTGGCGCAACCCTCTGGTCAGAGAGGAGTGCATCCTCCCTTTGCGCCGTCCGATACCTTATCCTCCTCCTAATCAGACTCTTGGATGTCCTCAGTCCCACTGACTTCAGGCACTCAGGTGAGAACCCCAAACGGTGGACCTCCCCCTCTACCGTCTGGTGCCATGTAACTCCCAGTCCTCCGGTAATCGCCTTTCCGAGAAGGGAATTTCCACCGTCAGGGAATAAAACCGTTTTGGCCCCCAAAAAATTCAGTGACTGAAGGGAATAAGCACAAAGCGGTAAGCACATCGCCTCTGCTCTCAGGATAACCCTCGAGGGGTGCCCAGGATGGTTCTCAAGAAGCTGTTCTGAATAACTTCCAGTTGGGTCATAAAGGAAAGCCCCCAAATTGGTGAGGCATAAAGCAGTTAAGTAATAACTTTCGCCTTAAAAAGGCGAAGGGTTGGTAAAATTAGCTTGCCTCCCTGGCCCCAAAAGAATTTTATAATAGCCATTGATGATTTCTTGGCTGCTTGGACTGCCGCCTCGTAATGGGTCTTCCAGCCCATCTAGAAGGAAAAGAGCACCCCTAGGTACTTAAACCACCTCACCTGTTCTATTGAGTTATTACCAATTGTCCACTGGTGAACCTTCCTCACCCCTCTAGGCCGACCACCAAAACCTTGGTCTTATGAAAACTGATACATAGGGACACTCATTGGCAATATGCTCCAAACTCTTGCATGAGGCGTTTCAGCCCTATCAAGGTTTGTGACATCAAAACTGTGTCATCGGCAAAGAGGAGGAGCGGGACTCGCCGCATACCGATTTTAGGGGCATGCATGTTACTCTGGTCCACTGCCTGTATCACATCGTTCAGGTATAGGTTGAACAGGGAGGGGGCCAGCAAGCACCCCTGCCTTACTCCCGCCCTGACCCAAACAGGCCCAGACAACGCACCTCTAGAGGTATAACGGACTCGCAGAGTATTTCCTGCATGCAACTGCATCATCAGGAAAAGTAGTCTGGGCTCGATGCCCAGACTGCTTAACTTTGCCCATAGACGCTCCCTACAAACCAGGTCGAAGGCCTTCTCCAGATCGATAAAACACAGGTAAAATTTCCTGCGGGAGGTGGTATATTTAGCAATCAAGGCCGATAGCACAATTATGTGGTCCGTGGTTGCTTTGCCTTTTTGGAAGCCAGCTTGTTCGGGCTCTAATATATCGGCACCTTCCAGCCAATCTTGCAGTTTCCCTAATAACAATCTGGTGTAAAGTTTTGCAATAATACTGAGAAGGCTAATCGGCCTATAATTTTCAGGCAGCTTGGGGTCCCTCTTTTTATAAATAGGGATGATAGTACTAGTTTTCCAAGCCGGGGGAAAGGCACCAGTCTCATTAATATGAGTAAATAGGGGAGCCAACAGCCTAGCCCACCATTCAGGGTTATTTTTCAAAAGTTCGGGGGGAATATGATCAGGACCTGAAGCTTTCCCAGGTTTGAGATGTGCTATAAGCTGCACTATTTCCTCAGGTGTCACTGGGGGCCAATGCTGAAACCCATCAGTAGGGAGGGATACGGGACTTGCTTGTACCTCCCTTGGGGGTGCAAATAAGGTCTCGTAAAATCTTTGCCATACGGTTGGATGGAGTCCAGTTTCCCTAGAGGGGCTGTCTTGTCTCTGTACTGCCCGGATGGTATCCCAAAATTTATGGGAGTACATGTGTATGTGAGAAGAGAATCAGACCTCAACACTAAAAAATATTGAAGATTTATTTTGAAAATTCTAACCTTATTAAGCCCTCTGAAAGTGAGAAGCATAAGGCACTCCAGGCTCAAAGCTGGATCCTTATAGCTTAAAGGTCTCTGGACTCAGAAGTTATGACAGAGCTTGCTGCCAGAGAGTCAGTGTGGCAGTTGGGGAACTTGCTGCCAAAAGTTTGGTGTCGCAGTTAGAAGGCCTCAAGATTTACTATCCTATCCTGCTTACTGAGAACTGTGTTTTGAGTGTGATGGATTCTGTTTATTCATTTTTTTCTCTCTGGTGTAACTATTGAAGACAGGTTTCTCTGTAAACCTTTTGCATTCCTCTGTAAACCTTTTGCATTCCTCCCCCTCTTAAAATAGACCCTTCGGACTGAGTTTTAAGTCCAGAGTAAGACCCCATCGCCAACGTCATCCTCTGTGATGAGTACAAAGTAACTCCTTCAAATTCTAGATTTTGAGATCGGAAGGTAGCATACAACTACAGGGATTTCAGACAAAATAAAGAATTTCACCCACTGATCCCCACATGTAGTCCAACTACTTTGGGTTGAATTAAATTATCTTTATGTTAATACATTTCAGTAAGGGAAAACTGAAAATGAAAATTCATGATTCTGATTCAAGAAAAGGCATGATTCTGCTCCTAAGTGTAGATCTGAGGTAACCCCACTGATGATGACAAAAGCTGCACCGATGAAGTATAAATACAAGAATCAGGCCAACTGGATTTCATAAGACTGAAGAATTCAAACACAGCATTCAAAAACACATTTGCGTTTAAGCAAACAACTTGAGAGCATTACCCCTGTCATTCTATGACCAAAGCAAAGATTACTAGAACAGTGGCTGCTAAGAACATTAGAAGCAGAGGTGTGCACCAGGGGCCCATGTCCTTTTTGTTTTCATTTTTAAATTTTTGTTATTTAAATCTGTCATTTCGTTTTCATAAATGTCAAATTGTCATTTTCGTTTTTGCTTTCATTTTCCTTTTCCTTTGGTTTCAATGGAAAACAAATTTCCAGCTGTAGCTTTTTTGTTTTTCACTATATGTGGCTGAACCTTGGAGTGTTTATACCCCCAATAGAAGACATTATGTGTACCAAATTCCAAAAAGATTGGATCAAGGAATCCAATTGTAGAAGCAGTTGAATTAATTTATTTTGCAAATATTTTCATATACGTTCTTAGGTGTAATTTCTTTGCCTCCCATTAATATAGACGAAACTTGGCAGGTTTATAACCCTTCCCTTATTTACTATCTCTGCTGACTTCCAGAAGAATTGGATAAAGGGTCCTGGTTGTATGAACAATTAACTTATAAATGTATGTCTGACTAACATCTTTGTAGTCCAACCAGTGTACATGAAATGTGGCAGGGCTGTATATCTCACTTTCACAATCATCTCTGCCAAATATCAGAAAGATGTGATGAAGGGTCCCAATTTTATATGCCTGCACAGCATATGCAGAGAACGAGCCTATGCCAGAGATTATCTTATGTATCACTGTGGTATACTATCTGTTTGTGATGCCAATTTGTCAGCAGAAATGTCAACCAAATATCCTCATTCTGTGCTGTGACCATCCCAACTTGTTACTGGGAAGTCAGAAGCATCTGTTTAGGAAAGAGTCAATAGAGATTCTCTTATGTCCTCTGTCACAGTGCTGCAGGATGTGATTGTGATGATAATGGGTCAGCCTGGATGTGTAAACTACGTCTCCTGATTGCTGGGATGCTATCCCCAAAGTCCCAGTTATGGCCCTTCTATGCCTGCCTGAGGGCCACCCCCTATGCCCGCATTGAAGCCACCACCCATTGGTCCTGTGAAGCTGGAAGCATGCAATAATTAGCCAGTGAATGTGTATGTCAGTCTTTTGGGTTGCTCTACCTCCTCCCTCCTACAGCCTCTCCACCCCTGCCATGCCAGATGCCTGCTTCTGACTGGCACTGCATGTGCTGCTATTTATCTGAATAATGGTCTTCAAGGGGACAACTTCAATTGCTTATAAAATTGGGTCCTTTTATCAAATTCTCCTGTAGTTTGGCAGAGATGACAGGGATGGTATGTTATATTTGCCTGCCATATATCTTGTAAACAGGATGGAATATACAAATGTTACATCTGGAAATGTATCTTCAAGTTAATGTCTATACCATCAGGATCCTTCATCCAATCTTTCTGAGAATTGGCATGTGTGTTAAGATTGTGTAGGGACATGATATTCACAGGTTTCATGCAAATTGGATAGAAGATAAAGTAGTTGTAGCCATGAATGTGTATGGAGCTTTTCTTAAAATCACATCATTCAATTGCATTCAAGTAGGTATGGGGAATGCAGTCTCTGATGGTCGGGAGCTAGGAGGTTGGCCACTGTCAGAGACAGGATACTGAGTTTGATGGATGGACCATTGGTCTGATCCAGTATGGCACTTCTTATTAGAAGTGTGCATGTCATTTTCATTATTACAATAACGATAATGAAAATTGTCATTTTCATTAAAAATAGAAACAAAAACAACATTTTGTTTTTGAAATAAGAGGAAAACACTGAAAAATATATTTCTATTTATAACTTATTGGTTTCTTATTCAACTGTGATGAAGTTTGGGGTCTTTGTACCCCCAATGGAGGGCATTATGTGTACCAATTTATGAAACAATTTGATAAAGGAAACCAAGTGGGAAGGGGGACACTAGTCATCAAACTGATCGTTATCAGTTTGACAGGTCACGTGGGGTCCTACGTTAGTGGAAGTCCCACCCTCCTGGGGCCGGAAGTCCCGCCTTGGGCCAGAAGTAACATGGGTAAGCGGAAGTGATGCAGAAGGGGGTAATGCTTCCAGGTCAGGGAGGCAGGAACTGAAGGTTCCCACCCCCCTGAACCCAGAAGGTCCTTACGCTTGACTTTGGGGGGCTCTGCTTGCGGGTCAGGGTGGCTGGAACCAAAAGTTCCAGCCTCCCTGAACCCACAAGGTCCTTTGAAGAGGGCCATGCAATGCCTCTATGAACTCAGGAGAGTGAGATGGACCAGTAGATATGGGTTTTGTGAGGATCGGAGCAACTTTATGTGGCGGGGTTCGGGGTAGGGTGAATTGCAGCTATTGGGTCATGTAACCCCTCTATGAACTCAGCTGAGTGAGCGGAACCATTCAGCATAGGTTATGTCACCCTAGCCCCCTCCTTCTTGGTGAAAATTGGGTCCAATGGGGTGGGGTTTCCGGAGTAGGATGAGTCACAGAAAGAGGGTCATGTGAGGGTTCAAACAACTCAGGAGTGTGAGCTGAACCAATCAGCCAAGGGTTCATCATTCTAACCTGCCTCATTGCAAAGATTTGACCTAGGGTGTGTGTGTGTGTGTGCGCAGTCGGAAATGATCAAAGGGGGGGTCTCAAACTGCTCACCATGCCACCCCATACCAATCGGAAAGGTTTGCGGTGCTGTAGTCCTGCCCCCTAGGGGTATGAAAGGGGAGCACCATTTTCTGATACAAAGAGCAGGGAGCCGATCACTACCAGTTACACAGAAAAACTGTAATGGTTTACCATTGGGGTGCTACCCCCTTTGATCTTGTTAAAAGGCTCTATACAGGAAAGAAAACAGATGAAACCTCACAGCCAGACAATGAACCTATGGATATGCAACAGGCTGAAGACCCTGTGGTAAGTTGCACTGAATTGGTGGGGCTGAGGAAGAAGGGAAAGAGTATGTGGGGGGGGGGGAATACAGACACAGGAGCTGATTTGGGTGGTTTTATCTTTTGTTTCAGCTCAACTCTGACTTTTTAAAGGCTTTTGAAAACCTGAAGTTGGGAGATCCAGTGGGAGTAAACTTATTTTGTGTTTCCTGCTTTTGCAAGTGTTTAAGAGGAGGTGACCAGATGGATTGCTGTAAAAAAGAAACTAGCGACACCAGAAGAATAAAAACTTTATTTGAAATGTCTCTGGTAGTCATTGGTGTTTTTAGCAGGGCTTGCTAGAAGCATGTCTGTGCACGAGGACCTGCTAAGGAAGATTTATTACACTCCAGGAGAGACTGGAAGTTTTGGAGGGGTGAATCCTCTTTTTCAGGCTGCTAAAAAGCAGAGCAAAACCTTGTCTAAGAAAGAAGTGATTTCATGGCTTTCAGACCAGGATGCATATACCCTTCACAAACCTGCATGCAAGCATTTTAAAAGAAGCAAAATAATCGTGTCGGGGTTGAATGCTCAATGGCAGACTTATTTGGTGGATATGCAGCATTTCTCTAAGCATAATGGGGATATGAAGTACATCTTGACCATCCTAGACATCCTATCTAAGCATGCCTGGGCCTTCTGCCTGAAAGACAAGACAGACGGCGAAGTGACTATGGCCCTTGCAGCCATTTTCAGGGAAGGGAGGATACCCCCAAAATTACAAACACAGCAGGGGAAAGAATTTTTAAATAAGACATTCCAAAAACTGCTTAGACAACATGGGGTGCACCACTTTGTAACCAATAACCATGTCAAGGCAGGGGTGGTGGAGCGGTTTAACAGAACTTTAAAATCAAAGATGTGGCGGTATTTCACAGCTCACAACACCTTTCACTATATTAACATGTTGCCTCAACTCATCAAGAGTTATAATCACAGCTACCACAGATCCATAAGTACCAGACCTGTAGATGTGAACTCTACAAATGCTCTGAGGGTGTGGATAACACTTTATGGGGATGAGCTGGGGGTAAGAAAGGAGGTAGCCTCTTTTAGAAAAGGAGACCATGTAATGATCTCCAAACTCAAGGGTAAATTTGAGAAATGTTATGAGAAAAATTTTACGGGGGAAATATTCATAGTGGATGATGTTCTTAACAAGGCACGGAGGCCTGTGTACAGACTGAGCGATTACGAAGGTGAAGCAATCCTTGGCACATTTTATTCTGAAGAACTTCAAAAAGTCAACCCTAAACAGGAAAAGGTGTACAGGACTGAGGAGGTGCTAACCACAAAGGGGAAAAGGCAAAACAAGCAGTGCTTGGAAAAGTGGCTAGGCTGGCCTTCTAAATTTAACAGTTGGGTAAGAGCTTCAGAGCTCACAGATGCTTAATTATCATGGCTGACTTTTACATCACTTTACCAAGCAACGCATGCACCAGTTCTTTTCTGCAAAACACCAGTTCTAATTTTACCATACAGCTAGTCAGACCCTTGGACCTTCCTGGTGCCTGGGAAGTGGGGTTGTCTGAAATACAATACCCCCACAGTTGTGACAACATGGCAAAGCCCACCGTTTATGAAATCAGCCATGGACCTGCAAAATGGCATTACAGTCTAGCCCCCGGCTATTTTTCAAGCATTGCGGAACTACTGGAACAAATAAACAGCCAGATACCCAGAGGTACCAACCCACCTTCTGTAGCCCTGAGGTTTGATCCTGTGGGGAGGAAGGTTAGATTGGAGACCACTGATAGACAAGGGGTCCTGCTCCGTGGGGCTCTAGCCACTATAATAGGGATGATGGCTGATTCACATAGGTTCCTAGCCTGTGGGGCTCTAACCCATATAATAGGGGCAATAGCAATTTCCCCATGCTGCAGACATTACGGGAGACTTCAACTCTCTGTACCTGTACACAGACATCGTAGAACACCAGTTTGTGGGGAATTTCTCAGTGCCATTATTGTGCTGCATTCCTGTGCATGGAATCAGCAACGAGTTTGTCACCATCACCTATGACAAGCCTCACTATGTACCGATCAGTAAACACCACTTTGACACTATCACCATTGAAATAAAGATAGATCAGAATGAGCACATTTCATTTTGCTTTGGAAAGGTGGTTGTGAAACTACACATAAGCCCTCGGAGAGCAGCTAATTTTTAAGATGGTGATTGTAAAAAATTACGGGGACCCTAGGGTCTATGCCAACTACTACAAAGCCCAAGCTGGATACACCCTCCCAGGGTTTCATGGAGCCCCAGTGATGTAGGTATTTTGGGGGGGATATTTTTGAAAAGCTATTCCTCTTTTAAGAAGGGGCTTTGAGTTGATTAAACCCCATGCCAAAACAGCTGCCCAAAATATAGCCAAGGATGTGTTGGGGCACGTTACTCGATCTGTCATGGAGAAAATCAGCCCCTCTGATAAGCAGGAGGGCTCTGGGCTTATGTACATACAGAGAAGGAGAGGAGTTAAGAGAAAGAGATCACAAACATGACGGGTGGGGCCCCCTCGAGCCCATAAAAGGAGGGTTGTGCAGAGGGGGCCATGCCAGAAGCGGAGGAAGGCTGCACGAAAGAGGAGGCATTCAGCTGTAAGAAAGGGAGATATCCTTTAATCAACATGGCTTTTATTCACTGTGGATCCGAACTAGACCAAATCTGAACTAGACCTGTTTCAAGTAGTCCCCATGCAAATCAGCATCGAGAACAGTATGTACATCAAAATCCCATCTCTCTCAGCTGTGGGAGAGACAGCCCCTCTTGGTTTTTTCATAGCTGGAAATGGAATAGACTATTTGGATTTGAACAACACGTTACTCTACCTCACCTGTAAGATTGTCAAGGAAAACTGCGCTAATCTCAACGCAGACACAGAGGTGGGTTTGGTGAACTATCCTGTGGCCTCCATGTTCAGCCAGTTGGATGTTATGCTGGGGGATTGCCTCATTAGCCAGAGCAACAACTGCTACCCTTACAGGGCATTCATAGAATCTGTGGTCAATTACGGTGGAGATGTCCTCTCTACACAATTTTCTGCAGGTCTGTTTTACAAAGACACTGCAGGACAACACAAAGTGACAGATTTGGAGGAGGGTAATGAAGGCTTTAGAAAGAGGGTGCACCTAACCAGAGAGAGCAAAAAAGTTGAGTTGCTGGGTCCCCTCCACAGCGAACTGTTTTTTCAAGAAAAACTGCTTTGGAACCCGGGTGGATGTGAAAATAAAACTGACCTGGAACAAGGATTCTTTCTGCCTCATGAGTAATGAGCCTACTAGGCAGTACAAGTTGCAGCTTCTAAATGCCTCGCTTTTTGTGAAAAAAGTACAAGTGGCACCTGGAGTTCTCCTAGAACATGCCGAGGTACTGCTTAGCTCCAATGCTAAATACCCAGTGGATCAGGTGGGCATGAAAGTGTTCAGCATTTCCGCCGGCAGTAGGGATGGACAAACGCGGTTCAGAAGTTTGGCCCGAACTTGGCCTGTTCGGATGACTGAACCCGAATCCGAACATGAACTGGCTGAACCAAACTCAATTCTGAACGTCGAAATGACTGAACAGTTCGGTCAGTTTGGATCGTGTTCGGGTGGCAAAAAAAGGTTCACTGGAAGGTCAAATGTGACAGGGAGGGGTAGTCACTGAGGAGCAGACTTCCAGGCACCAGGGGTGGAGAGTCTTGCAAGAAACAAAACTATCTGCCCCCCCCCTTCCCAACACCTTCTGAGCTAGTCACTGTTCCCAAACAGCAGGTGTTGAGTAGGATTTTTAGATTGCTTTAAGTTTCATTTCAGTTTTGTACAGAAATGAAACTTAAACCTTAAACTGAAACCTTGTGTTGTTTGTGATTCCCCCCATCCCATATATATAGATAGGTTAGAGATAGTAGACAGTTGTAGGAGTTAGCTTAGTAATAGAGATAGCGTTAGTGATTTAGTTTTAGTGTTTGTAGGAGTCGGCCTGTGTACTTATTAGATAATCCATTTAGTTCATAGCATTTAGAATAGTTAATAGCAGTTAGATTTAGTGTAGATAGATAGATATAATATTAGATAAAAAAATAAATTAAAAAACCCATATAAAAACAAAAAAACCAAATAAAAAACCAAAAAACCTATATAAAACCAAATAAAAAACCAAAAAAACATATAAAAAAAACCAAAAAACCCCACATAACAAAACATTTCCTGAATGGCCGAACCCGAACCGAATGACCGAACCGAACGGCTGAACCCGAACCCGGCTAACTAACTGAATGGCTGAACCAAACGCAGCCAAACCGAACGGCTGAACCCGAACCGCAATCTGTTCACCCATCCCTAGCCGGAAGTCATGTCAGTAATCAGGACAACCTGTTTCTGGGGCAGCTCCCCAAGCTGCTGGTTCTGGGGATGGTGGATAATGATGCACACAGCGGAAATTATGCAAAGAACCCCTTTCATTTCAAACACTACGTTATTAATTTTGTGGCGCTCTATGTGGATGGAGATCAGATTCTGGCCAAGCCGTTGCAACCGGACTTCGCAGCTGAAAACTGCGTGAGGGAATACATGAATTTGGTACAAACCGCTGGCAAACATATGAAAGACCGTGCCCTCCTAATCGACCGTGAGGAGTTTGCACAGGGGTACACGCTGTTTGCCTTTGATCTGTCTCCCAATCAGGAAGGCGGAGATCATTACTCACTGATTAAAAATGGAAACCTGAGGGCGGAAATACGCTTTGCTGTAGCCTTACCCATCACCATCAACATGATCGTTTATGCTGTTTTTGACAATGTAATAGAGATAAACCAGAGGAGAAACGTGCTGTTTGACTATATGTAACATGGACACCTTACAGATATTACGTGTTTTATCATCAGACCCTTACACAAGAAAGACTTTCTTAGATGTGTTCCCAAGCGATTGGCTCCCTAAAGGGAGATTGGCGCAAAGGCCTGTTGGGCTGGTGGTCAACACACACCCCCATACCCATCCTGGAGAACATTGGTTGGCCATCTACCTGACAGAACACAACCAGGGCGAGTTTTTTGACTCTTACGGACAACCCCCTGACAGTGCCCTGTTCCCTAGAAGCATTTTAAATTTTTTGAACAGGAATGGTTGTAGGAACGTATTTCAGCGTTGTCAATTACAAGACCCGAACTCTGTGGCCTGTGGTTTTCATTGTGTCTTTTTCCTCCATCACCAGTGCAAGGGTTTATCTTTTGAACAAATTTTAGAAATGTATTCTGATAATTTAGCAGAAAATGATCAAATGGTGACTCATTTTGTAAAAAATAAAAAGTACTGTTTGGACAGGTCCAGGATTATGGTGGGCATGTTACGACAAGCCTAGATCTGTGTTTCCTGTAGTCAATTTCATAGCCATGTTTTTCAATAAAGCTCCCCTTGTGGGTTTAAGTAACCACGACTGTTGTTTTTTGTTTTTCTGAAGGACTTAAAAGTAATACACAAGACAAAAGTCATTCTTTAAAAGAAAAGATATACATTTATTTAAAAGTACACATAATTTCAAAAATCACAAGACATTGTTTTTACATCCTGATCCAGTTGAACATACTGGTCAGTCTAGTTCTAGAAGGGGTAAGGAGAAACGTTGGTTGACTGGGTTCGAGTAGGACCATGGTGGATGATTTGACATTGTTAAGATGTTCCCGGGTAGAGGCATTTCTTATCAGAGAGGAGGGGATGTTTGCTTCAGCCAAGGCTTTTACAAAAACATGTATTAACAAACAAAGAGAAAGAAAGTAGCACCAAAAACAAGAACTGATAACAAACAAGGAACTACTAGAAACAAATGCATATATTGAAAAATAATCAGCATAGCAAAATAACAAAACAATATTGTTGCATGTACATAATATCTCAATAAAATGGTAAAAATCAAATCACCTAATGCTCCGCATACAATGCAACTCGCAATAATAACTAATAAAACACTCTAGGAAAACCCAAAGCATTTTGGGCTATAAAGCCCTTCCTCAAGGGTAAAGGAGTATCTAAAAATAAAGATACTGATGCCACTGGCTATGGTTCTAAATTTCTCTCCCAGAAAAAAAAATCCTCCTCTATCTGGGAACCTGGAAAAGTCAAGTCAGCAGGAAAACCTCTAATGGCTGTGACTCCAAATCCTCTCTGGCCAAGAGAGATCTTTTACAAAAACATCCCGGCCTGCTGGTTTTTTTTTGAGGGCGTGGTGTTGAGTAGCTGCACGCACCAGGTCCTGCATGGTAGAACCTCTTATTGGTGTTCCTTTGTACAAAAAAGTACCCCGCTCATCCCAGGTGGGTTGAGGAGTAGACTGCCTTAGTTTATCCAGCAGAAGTTCAGCATTGATCTGATTCTGCTTACTTACTCCCCTCAACACATCCTGAATTATTAGGTCTGACCCCGCAAAGTGTTCAGAGTGGGGGAGAAGGGATGCATCACCTGAAGGGGGCATCTACAATGTGAGTCTCCCCTTCTCTGCATCCCCCTGCTTCACCAAAGTTAAATATTTTTGAAGTACAGAAGCATACTGATTAGCTTTCTTATACTCCCCCAAGTCAGATCTTTGAAGAATGTGTTTCATTTCTGCATCCAATGTGCGGGTTACAGCACGTGTAATGGGCACCTCATCTGGAGGAGGGCTAATTCTCAGCTGCGCTAGCTGTCGCTCAGGCATGAGATACATTTTCTCGCTGTATTCCATTATTGTCTTGTTAGTAGTCCAGTAAGCAGAGGAATGGCTACGCTCAGTAAGGGAGCGAGAAAGTCTCTTTGTTTCAGCAGCTGCCTCTTTCTTTTAAGAGAGGCATTTTTATTAGATAGGCTTTTTATAGCTTTTCACTCTCTCTTCAACATCCCTATCTGTCGGAGGTTGAGGGGGAGGTTTCCCTTTAAAACATTAAGAACAATTTCAGAGATGGCAATCAACAGATCATCAGAAGCAGCACAAAGAATAGCCTTCCACTGACTTAAGGGTGCCCTGACAAGTAGCTTCAGAAGAGGTAGGTTTCTCTGTGCCTGAGTCGACATGTTGACCCCACAGAGGTGATACAAAAATGGGGGAGTGGTGAGGAAAGATTAGAGTCTTTTATTCCCTTTTTTCATAGTATAAATAATTGGCCAATCACGAGGGAAGAGCCCAGTTCTTAATCTGTACTCCTTAGGGGTGGGTGAGATTAAATCCACCACCAAATAACCGTAGGGTTTACGGGTCATATCTGCATAAGATTCCAGGAAAAACTGGGATTTTCTGGGGTACATTTGCCGGGTTAGAATGACTACCTGAAGCTTATCTCTAGGATTCTTAAAAATCACCAAATACTTTGCGTTCAAGTAAATGGTTCTGCTCTTTTTACCCCTGCAGAAGAGGTTCTGAACTATAAACAAAATGCTCATATTACTATAGTGCATATACTTGGTGAATGCTTTTTCTACCTCATCACACTCTGAGGCATCCCGCATTAAATCATCTACTATGACTCAGCTCGTTTTATTAACAGGGAACAAAGCATCATCAGTCAGAGTGTTGGACAGACCCTCTACAAACTTAACAAAGGGGTATTTACAAAGTATCACGTTATACAATGTCTGGCAGCAGCTGTAACACTATACTACATTGTCAGGTATGGTAGAAAGCACATGCCTCCCATGGTCTAACAGATTTTTTATAAAGTATGTTTTACCAGACCCACAGCCCTGCGATCAGATCAGGGAAAGGGTGCTGCCACCTAGTGTCCATGGTTAATAACCGTAGGACAGACTATGGTAGTCTTCTCTAAGCACTCTCTTATTGTACACCACTCTCTGTGTTTTCCTAAGAGTCTTTGTCTCTATTTGAAAATGGTTTTTGTCTCTTACTATGGCGGGTTGTTGAATCATTATCTTTTTATCTTTCTGTCCTGCTCGATAGTCCCAAACCAGATCTTTCAAACTCTCAAAATTGACTTTTTCACAATTGGCGCTGTTCAGTGTAACCCCCTTCACCTTCATGCACACTTTACCACTAGTCAGCTTGTACCCATATGTTTTAGGACCTCCTGAAGCATATTCTACAATGTACTGATCTGGGGAGAGTTCGCTCTTCAGTTCTCTTAAGTAGTCACCGAGAGGAGGACCCCACTCCCCCTTGTGGCTCATGTATATGACAGAGTCTGTATCATGGTAAAGACAGTGCTCCCGCAACCCTTTTAGCGCCCTGTACAACTCCAGGCATGCGTAGGTGGTTGTGAAGGTTGCTATAAAAATATTGGTGGTGCGTGAAATCACGCAACACTCCTTAGACCCTTTCCAGCACACACAGGCTGCATCCTCCCCCAATTACTTGCAAGAAGAAATAATGTAGTGAGGGGGAAACACAAGCTGAAAAAGTTCTTCAGGATATCTAACAGCCATGTTACCAAGACTGGAACTTTGCGCAAACTTTCCCCAGAAAGAATTAAGGTAGATCTTAGTGATACTACGTGTTTCAGGGGTCACCTCAATATGATCAGGGCATAAGCATACCCCTTCTTTCCTATAGTACTCCTCAACATAACTAGCCTGTTGCTCCTCACTAGTGCACCAGCTGGGATAGCCAGAGGCCTCCTGTTTATGCCAGAGATGCATGTTTATGTACTCAGCAAACAGCTTATCAGACTTGTTTTCAAAGTGCCAGACTTCAAAGATTTTTCCCACCCTGTAACCCTTTCTCCAGAGCAACACTCAACTCAATGGTGGCCCGTGGCCCCTCCAGCGCTCTCTACTCCTCTGTGTGAGAACAGGGGGTTTGCTGCATGGTCTCTGTGCACAATCCGCACAGCTGGAACACGAGCTTTCCTCCTACCTGCACAGGTAACACAGGGAAGAAGAGAGCTCGAGGAGGGTACACTTTGACTCTGGCTTTGCGTGGAGCTAGAGGGGCATCAGCACAACATTTTGCACTAGACGTGCGGGTTGTTCTGGATCTGCAACTGCTGCAGCAGGTATGTGGTGGGGGGGCTCCGGCTGATGTGCTACCACTGGGGGTTCTAGTAATAGTGAGGCTACTCTGCCCCTGGTCATATCTGTGATTAAAAGCGAGAGAGATGATTAATGGATCTTTTAAACACACACACACACACACACACACACACACACACACATCCCCTTTCATTTTTACTTTTACTCACCAGCATGCTGATCTGTTTCAGCATTATAGCCTTTGCCTTTATTTTTAAGAACAGCAGACAATCTTTTAGGTGGTGAGGGTTTTGTATGCATTGCTGCATCTGCAAAAACACAAAGGTGGTTAATACCCCTGTCCCACACTGCATAGAAAAAATCCTGCTTAATAAGAGAAAAAAGAGGCCTACCATCACTGTCGCTATCTCCGAACAACTCTCTGAAGGTTACGTTGATAGTTCCTCCAGAACGTAACTGTTGATATGGAAAAAAGGGGGACTTCACTAATTTTCCCTTCACTCCCCAGACGGTCCTCTCCCCCAAAGATTACAATAAAACACTTACCCTCTTGCACTCGTGGAGATGTCTGTTCAGCCATCTCTCTCCTTTGCTCTAGTTACTAGTCTTGGTATTCGCTAACCATGCAAATGGGGGGGGGGGGAAATGAGAAGGAGAAACAGGTCTGGCCATTATTTTTTTTAAAAAGGCAGGCCTTGAAAATAAGAACCAGCTAACTCGCACTCCTAGACCCCCTTATAGCAAATTTTACCACCCCTGCAAAGTTTCTTATCAAGCGTGTTAAATGCTCACTCAGAAGGCTCATTATTTTCTTTAAATCTCTTTTGCTATTGTGTACTGATTATGTGACAATGTGGTTGTGTGGTGTTTGTGCAGACTGCGTTTTGGAACTAATCTTCCTAGACCTTAGGGTGGGCAGGGGTTGTGGCATACACATTTTTACATATTTCTGTTCCCAGGGGTTGGTGCCCAGGAAAGACAGCACTGTGTAGCTGCTTCCTTTAGCCCAGGTTCTCTGACCCTTATGGTGAGCCGGCTTAACAACTTCCCCAAGATCATAGCTTACTTTGTTAATAGAACAGAGTACACAACACTTGTAATTGTGACCCTTTATAGGTTTTTTTGGTAACACACACACACACACACACACACACACACACACATTTCTATTCCCAGGGGTTGGTGCCCAGGAAAGACAGCACTGTGTAGCTGCTTCCTTTAGCCCAGGTTCTCTGACCCTTATGGTGAGCCGGCTTAACAACTTCCCCAAGATCATAGCTTACTTTGTTAATAGAATGGAGTACACAACACTTTCAATTGTGACCCTTTATAGTTTTTGGGGGGGTAACACACACACATGATAGAAGGGGGGCCCCTTGAAATAAGACTACTCCTTTTGACTGAGCATTTTAAACAAGCTGTACCCTTACAGACCCCAAGATACTCTTCCTGTCATCAGGGGTGGAACTACCCCCAACAGCGTGAAGCATCTATGGGGGTGGAACTCATAAGGGGGACAGCAAACTAAATGGAAATCACCCTGAGTCCCAACTCATAAAGCTGCTGCCCCCAAATGGAACTACCCCCATGGGGTGAACTGTCTCAGTCCCAGGCTACCATCCCCAAACCCACTGAGCTTAGTGCTAGCCCTCATCCCTTAAAGAGATCAGCAGAGTTTCTTACCTGTCCAGGGGGGTTGGGGCAGATGGCTGGGCCCTGCTGCAGAGGTTTCCTTGCGTTTGCTGGGGTAGAAGCTGAAGAGATTTCCTTGAGATCACTGGTGTAGAAGAAGGTTAGACCATGAACCTCACAGCCAATGCTAGTGAAATTCAGTTCTGATCTGGAGTGATGCTGGCTTCTGGCTTCCTTTATATACTCTTCTTGTTGGGTGTGGGGTGTTTACCCCTTCTCCAACTAACCAATGGGTGTGTGGACAGTTATTCATCTCTGGACAACACCCCTCCATCTCTGATGCAGATTTCATTTCAATGGAAGTTGACCCATCCCATACCTTCTCCAACTAACCAATGGGGGATGCTGTCTGGGAGGCATAGGTGGGCTCATTCTACCTACCCCATCTCCGGTTAACCAATGGGGTGAGAGCTCTCATTCTCAATGCAAATTTCAGTTACATCTTCTATGTAGATTTCAGCTCCCTGGGAAGATCCAATCAAGGCATTGCTTTGACGTCCACACCCAACCTTGCATGGTATGTAGCAAAGCCCATTCTCTACTTAATCAAAGGAAAGTTTGATCATACTCCAGCCCCTTGGAAAGATCCAATCAAGGCAATGCTTTGAAGACCCATGCCCTTGCATAGCAAAGCCCAGCTTTTTAAAAACTACTTTTCTTTTTGTGAACTGGGCATATTGCCTTTCAGCAAGACTGCTCCTTAAGATTCAGGGCTGATTTTTTTTGGGGGGTAAAGATTAGCCTTTCTAAGTTTTGCGGGATCCTATGCACTTGTGGCTTAGGAGGACAATGAATCTAACTCTCTCTTCATAGTTGTGCAGCACCCTTCCTCTAAAAAGAATGCAAGGGTGGGGAAAGTTTAGTCAGTTGGGAGATGTCCCCATTGAGTTCAATAGAAGTGGTCGGACAGAGCCATTGTCTACTTAATCAAAGGTAGTCCGAAAGACCCAACCCCTGCAACCAGCGCCAAGTCAAGGCAAATGTAGCTAAAAGGATTCTATTTTTCTTTTAAATGACCTAAAAAGCTCTCTCTTTCACATAACTGTACAGAAAATCTAAGAGGGGTAACCAAACTATGCTTTGGGGTTTGCATCTAAAGCATGTTTGACTATATTGTAGTATTTAATAGTTTCAGAAAAATATGAAATTTTAAAACATAAAAGTCAGTTTTAAATAACTTTATTTACAGATCTGTGTAATACAGACCTGTGTAATACAGTACAACATCTCTAGGTATGCATCAATGCTCAATTTTCTTGTACACTCCTCTTTTTAAAAAAGGATTTAAGTGTCTTTTTCTAGCCATGATTTCTACAAATTCTAACACACGGGAATCAACAGGATTGATCAGTCCTTCCAACATGGTTTCAGGATCAGGAGAGGAATCCACTTTACAGAACAGCATAAGTGTAAGATTAAAAGTGTCCTGACTGGTACATAAACAACGCAATGCATACCCCAACATCATCTGAATGTGAAAGATGGTTTGCAAGCGTAGGTTATCACATATGAATTTAAGCTTTCTGTTCCTGTCCTCAGAAGTCCATGTCAGACAATCGTGGGCCATTTGGACTGGAGCATTACAAACACAACCTTCACACTCTGCATGCAGCTTCTCCCTCATACAGTGTTTTAGAATTCCATAGATTAATGCTCTCACTATACATCTCATGGTTGATTTTTGTTTTGAAGGGGGTGACATAATCAGATTCGCAGATTTTCAACCCAAGCTGCTTTTGCAGAATAATATGAGGATCCTGGTTTTCATCTATCCTCTCAGGACAGAAACACCCCAAACCTTCTGATTGGGGTTTAGCCTCTTCAGGGAGTGGTGTAGGGCCTTCAAACATTTTCTGGAACAAAATTTAAAAGCACTAATGAGCCAGCAGTCTTTTTTTTTTTTTTTACACGGGGCTGCTTTGTGACACACATCTCTAGACAGAGAGAACCCTTTTTAATACATCTAAAAATCTTTCTTACCTCAGAATTTTGGGGCAGGGTTGAGGAGCTAAGCGGTGGTATGCCTTCTTCTACCAACTCTAGGCCATCCGGAGTCTCAGCGAAAGTCGACAGTCCCATAAGGGTTTCTTAGGGGTGGGAATTCCGGTTCTCATGAGATCCAATATTGCCGGTATTTGGGTGTATCGGCTTAATTCGATAAATCTGATATTTACCTGTACTGGCATATCGGATTTTTAACAATAGCCATGGTACTGGATTTTTTACATTGCGGCCATTGAAGTCAATAGCCGCAATGTAAAAAATCCAGTACCGCGGCCAATGTTAAAAATCTGGTATGCCGATACTGGTAAATCCGGTACCAGGGAGATCCATTACCAGTACATCTGGTATCCAGTATTTTCCCCGGTGTCCCACCCATTTCTTCATCATGAAGCGGGGTGCTAAAAAGAACCTTAGCCAGAGGTCCGCTCTCACCATCATCCTCCGAACTGGAAATATATCGTTTTCTGTATAACTGTCTCACTACCTCTGGAGGCTTAGTCAACTCCATAGACCTCACAGGCATTGTATCAGTATGGAAAGCCATTTCAGTTTTTCCTTGTAACTGGTAGCGATTGGCTCCCTGCTCGCTGTATCAGAAAATGGTGCTCCCCTCTTTCATACCCCTAGGTGGGGGGACTACAGCTCCACAAACCTTTCTGATTGGTCAGGGGTGGCTTGGTGAGTGGTTTGAGATTCCTCCTTCGATCAATTCTGACTGAGCACACCCTCCCTAGGTCAGATCTCTTCAATGAGGGGGGTTAGAATGACGAAACCTTTGCCAATTGGTTCAGCTCACACTCCTGAGTCATTTGAACCCTCACATGACCCTCTTTCTGTGACTCATCCTACCCCGGAAACCCAACCTCATTGGGCCCAGGTTTCTCCAAGATGGAGTGGGCTAAGATGATGTAACCTATGCTGAATGGTTCAGCTCAGTCAGCTGAGCTCATAGAGGGGTTACATGACCCAATAGCTGCAATTCACCCTACCCCAAACCATAAAGTTGCTCCGATCCTCACAAAACCCATACCTATTGGTCCATCTCACTCTCGTGAGTTCATAGAGGCATTACATGGCCCTCTTCAAAGGATCTTGTGGGTTCACCCTGACCCACAAACAGAGCCCCCCAAAGTCAAGTGTAAGGACCTTCTGGGTTCAGGGGGGGCGGGTACCTTTGGTTCCCACCTCCCTGACCTGGAAGCATTACCCCCTTCTGCATCACTTCTGCTTACCCACATCACTTCCGTCCCAAGGCGGGACTTCCCCAGGAAGAAGGGACTTCCACTGGCGTAGGACCCCACGTGACCTGTCAAACTGATAACAATCTGTTTGATGACTAGTGTCCCCCTTCCTACTACTTGACTAATAGCTTCACTATATCTGCTAAATACTACTTTATTTAGCACTGTCTGCTAAACAGATGGATAGTAAAATTATATGTTCTGATCAGTAATGAAAATGCAATAGCAAAGATTTTTTTAAGTACAAGCTTTTAAAATCTTTCCTACCTAAATTACAGACATGCGCTGGAAAGTGCGATGTTTGGATTAAGATATGTGTCAAAACTAGAGTTGAAAAGAGTACCTGCAAAATCAGGTATACCCATCAATCATGGTATCCGATCTGACAACATCAGGTATTAGCCAGTACCTAATGGGATCACTTTTCTGATTTTCTGTACTGATTTCCAGTTTTCCATTTGGTAAAACAGTAAATTGGTGACTCAGGCCATTTTTAGACAGACCCACTTCCCAACTGGGTCTGTATGCAATGGGTAGAGCACCAGAGCACTTCCAGTGTGTGTGTGGGGTGCACCCACACACTGCCCGCCCATGCTCCAGAAGGAAGCAACCGAGAAAAAATTGGGTTGCTCCGTGCTGGGGCATATGGGTTGTGGTAGTACGCCTCCACCCATGCTGCCTTCAGATGGGTACCTGTGTCTGTGAGGGATAGGTGGACCCATGTGCATGAGTCCTGTCTGAAAATGGCCTCAGTAACAGTGCTACCCAATATTTTCAGGCAATCGGGTGCCTGACTCAGTATCCAGGTTCTGATAGGGCACCCAGTGGACTACTCAGAATTGCAGGTGATACCCAAGGTGATACCCATTATGGCTCTAGGAACATTATTTTGCAATTTTGTTTCTCTTTTAATCTCATTCAGAATATTGGACAGAATTAAAACACAGGAATACAGTTACTGGAATTGATGGTCCATTGATTAGTTGGATTAGAACAATTAAGAGGTCCTACAAACAATGAGGAATGAAGTGAAGGAAAACATTTGTCTAAAACCATTATAGTCACACGAGCCAAGCAAAAGTTTTATGGGAAAGGAAACAAAGCAGATAGTATCTTGGCTCAGAAATAATAAAAAGGGGAAGAATGACTGTATTTAATTACGGGAATACGAATAAGCAAGGGATGATTACAGATTTCCAAGAGATAAGGAGGAGTTTTATAAATTAAATTCTGTCCTTAGTTATAATCAAGTTGGTATGTGGTGGGCAAGAGATTGACTAGCTTCTAGAATCTACACAGCTTCTTTCTTATTGGAATCAAATAGATAACACATCCCTTTACTCATTATACAATAAATCCTACAAGTTAGTCTGATACAGGGATTTAAGGACCTAAATAATAGGTCATTCATTGTATTGTATGTTGGAGGGATAGGTCATAGAGAGGGCCAAAGAAGGAATTCCAAAAGCTCCCCATTTTGTATAACAGTACTTGATGGTGGCTCCCTCCTTATGAGTGCAAGTAGGAGTTTGAAGATATATAGTATCCAGTTTGTCCATAACTAGTCGGATCCATAAACCAAAATTCCAGGATGATGGAGGTGATGTAGGTGCACCAGGTTTTAGTAATCTGGGAGGAAAGAGTCCATTCCTCACAAACGTCCAGAAATCTCCATTATCATCATCACAATTTATTTATACCCCGCCTCTCTCATACGACTCGAGGCGGCTAACAACAATACAAATTTACATATGCTGGGGATCCTTTCCCACGCAGGGGACCCAGCCACAGCTCTTTGTGCCCTAACTTGGGTTATGTGCGGGTTCTGCCACGTTTTGTCCTTTATTAAGTAATATCATTCATTTCATTTCATTTCATTTATTAGATTTCTATACCGCCCCATCCTGCACAGCAGCTCGGGGCGGTTTACAACAATAAAAAACATTTAAAAACATTTAAAATACAACCATAAAACAAATCAATAAAGCTGGTGGTATATAAAAATAAATAAACAGGTGGGGGATTAAAAATCACCCCCCCCTCCCTCCCAAAGGCCTGGGCAAACAGCCAGGTCTTACAGTTCCGCCGAAAGGTCAAAAGGCTTGGGGCCAGGCGAGCTTCCTCCGGAAGGGAGTTCCACAGCCGCGGCCCTACCACCGAGAATGCCCGCTCCATCGTGGCCCCCCGCTTAACACGGGGGACCTCCAGGAGGGCACCCCCGGCAGACCGCAGGAGTCGTTCCGGGGCGCGAAGGGCGAGGCGGTCCCTAAGGTAAGAGGGGCCAAGGCCGTATAGGGCTTTATAGATCATTACTAGGACCTTGAACCTGGCCCGGCACACTATCGGCAGCCAGTGCAGCGCTCGGAGCACCGGTGTAATGTGCTCCCGGCGACCCGTCCCCGTAAGAAGACGGGCCGCCGCATTCTGCACCAGCTGCAGCCTCCGGGCCAGGAACAAGGGAAGCCCCACGTAGAGCGCGTTACAGTAGTCGAGTCGCGAGGTGACGAAGGCATGGATGAGGGAGGCCAGGTCCGGGCCAGAGACATACGGACGCAGCCTACGTACCAGATAAAGCTGGCGGAAGGCAGCCTTCGCGGCTGCCTCCACCTGCTGCTCCAGCCGCAGGCCTGCGTCCAAAATGACCCCCAGACTCCGGACCTGCTGAGCTACAGGGGGGCAAACCCCCCCAATCAGGGGGGCCACCACCCCCTTCGCCCTCCCCACCACCATTACCTCCGTCTTATCTGGGTTGAGTTTCAGTCTGCTCTGTCGCATCCAATCCGCCACGGCCTCCAAACATTGGGATAGCACCGAGACAGCAGGGTCTGGGTCGGTAGAAAACGAGAGGTACAGCTGAGTATCATCAGCATACTGGTGACATCGCACCCCGAACCCTCTCACGACCTCCCCCAAGGGCTGCATATAGATGTTAAATAATAATGGAGACAAGATCGATCCCTGCGGAACGCCACACGGTAAGGCGCGGGGGCTCGATGTTTCTTCCCCCAACACCACCCGTTGGCTCCTCCCCGAGAGGAATGAACGGAACCATTCAAGAACAGTTCCGTCCAGACCCCCCCGGTCACGCAGTCGTCTCAACAGCAGCCCATGGTCCACGGTGTCAAAAGCGGCCGAGAGATCGAGCAGGATGAGAAATGTCGAACATCCCGCATCCATCTCCCGGCGGAGGTCGTCCACCAAGGCCACCAACGCCGTCTCGGTGCCATAGCCGGGGCGGAACCCAGATTGAAACGGGTCAAGGAGCCCGATATTATCTAGATGACCCTGGAGCTGGAGCGCCACTGCCCGCTCAATAACCTTCCCTAAAAAGGGAAGGTTAGAGACAGGTCGGTAGCTGGCGAGCGCGTCTACGTCCAACGATGGTTTTTTCAGCAGGGGGCGCACCACAGCCTCTTTTAAGCAAGGCGACAACCTCCCCTGCCGAAGGGACGCATTCACCACCCTCGCCAGCACCGTCCCCAACGTCTCCCCGGAAGCTTTTATTAACCAGGACGGGCACGGATCTAGTTGACAACACGTGGCCCTCACAGACCCCAGGACATCCACCACATCGGCCGGCGTCACTTCCTGAAACTCACCCCATAAAGATGGACCAGACGGACCCTCCGCCCCCCCGCGCTCTTCCCCTACTGCTATCAACCCAGCGTCGAAATCGGCCTGAATCCGAGCGATCTTGTCTGCGAAGTAGATGACAAACTCCTCACAGCGGGCCCGGGACAAGTCCCCATCCAGGCGGAGGGAGGCCGGACTAACCAGCCCCCGCACCACCCGAAACAGCTCCGCTGGACGCGACTTCGCAGACGCTATGAGGACGGCGAGGAATTCCTTCCTCGCCGTCCTCACAGCCTCCACATAGGACCGCAAATGGGCCCTATGGAGAAGACGATCGGAGACAGACCGAGTCCGACGCCAGCGTCGCTCTAGCCTCCTGCCCACACGCTTCATACACCGCAGCCCCTCAGTAAACCAAGGGGTCCTGCGGTGACGAGACCGAGGCAGAAGGCGCCTCGGAGCCACCCTGTCAATGGCCTCCTCCAGCAAGATGTTCCAATGCCGGACCAGCTCATCCACAGAGTGACCGTCCACATCCAGGGTAAGCTCCCTCAGGACCTCCTGGAACCGCTGGGGTTCCATCAGCCTCCGAGGGCGGACCATCCTAACTGGTCCCTTCCCCTTCTGGAGGGGGCGCGCTAAAAGACCGGCCTGAAGGAGGTAATGGTCCGTCCACGACAAGGGCACCGCTGTCACCTCCCCCACAACCGGACCCCCCGCCTCAAGGCCAGAGCCGAAGATCAGGTCGAGGATATGTGAGGAGGCAATGCCAATATCATAACTGACGAGAGAAACCTTAAAGTTAAATCCTAAATCTGAACTCTAATTTACTGAAGTCAGTGCGCTTCACTTATGTACATCAGCTCAGGGTAAAAACAGACTCGACGAGTGTGCGCTATGACCCACCAGGGACTCCCGGCATGTCTATTGGTGGGCCACCAGATGGGGGCCTGCTGATTCCACGGCCTGGGTTGGTGACTGGTCCAGATGTAGTCCCCCAGATGATTCTGGGCCCACAGCCTGGGCCAAGGGCTGCCCAGGTGGGTCAACCATTGCTTTAGCAGGCCTGCACGTGTTAGCAGCCCCATCCCCCCATCAGGGACCAGGGGCTGCCATGACAAGCAGCCATGGCTGCCCATGATTGGCCACCATGCCTGCCAGTCATGGCAGTGGGTGGGGCATGCGAGGAGCGCTGGGGGCAGGGCTGCCCAGGTGTATACCTGTACTGTTCACCTGCCGGGGGGTGTGGGGTGTATGTAAAGGAAGGCTTGCTGGACAGCCTGGTTGGGCACACGGTTGTTGTGTGCCCCAGACCTGATCCCGCCCCTTCCAAAAGTGTGTAGCCAGCATGCCAGCTGCACATTTGTTTTCACCCTGAGAGTCTGTCTCTTCATCTGAATCCAAATTCCGTATTTCAGTAACAGGATAAAACAAACCCGGAGAGACCCCAAAGCTGGAACCAAATATAAAGGTTACTAAAAACTGAATTGTCGGCTCGTTGTATGGTAATAAGAAATGGCTTACCACAAAGATATTGAGTCAAACAAAAGGGGCAGGGAAATGGGGTGGGTTCAAAGAATAATAATGAAATGAGGAAGAAACTGGAGTGATTTATCTATGATGACAGACTGAACTAGGCATGTATCCTTGAGCTAAGAGATAATTAGGCAGCAGGGCACAACGTGCAGGTAACTCATGATTCAAGGTATGTAACTGTAAGGATCACAAAACTGTAGAGATGGAACCTCAAGGGTCTGTCTAGTCCAACTCCTGGCTTAGAGGAGAGAAAAGCAGAGATAATGGAATTAAATTTTAAAAGGTGGCAATCTTGGCTAAATATCACAAAGTACTTTTAAAAATGAAAGTGCCTCATAATTCAAATGATGGAACTCCACTGTTGGAGTCTTTAAATCTTGCATGGTTAGCATAAGAAAGTATCCTGGCAGGGGAAAAATCCTGCATTCTTGGTATGTGTCGCAGAGATGGGATGTCGTATAAATAACTAGCTCGATGTTCAAAGGGATGGGATAGACTGGGTTGGTCAGAGCTGTTTTGTTGGGGTCGGGGGTTGTTTTTCCTTTGGCCACTTTCCAATTCCTGGGTCTGGCCTATGGATCCAGTCCCTACCCCCAAGCTCTGAAAGGTGAGCTCAGGAGAAGGGAGCAGGGAAGAGGGGATACACTCCAGGATATGGAATGGACCCATGGCATAGATCAGGGGTGGGTGAAGTTCCCAAAAATTTCAGATTGTGGAGAGCCACAAGATATCAATTGCAGCTTTCCCCCAATCCCAGGGACTGGGCAGCACAGCTACCCCCATCTTGTGCCCCCACCTATCAAAGCTCTGGCTCCCAGACAGTTTGGTGGCTTTGGGCAGCAGTTATAGCAGCACAGGACATGCACACCCTGCTTCCACGGTCCCTATGAGCCTCTGCCAGTCATGATGGTGGCTCAGCTTCTCTTGCTCCTGAAGGCATAGAGCTGAGGTAGCTCTATGGATGCACCCTCCAGGCAGCCACTTCTGGAAAGAGCCACAAATACAAGTGCCCAAGAGCTGCATGCAGCTCCCAAGCCGCTGCTACCCCACCTCGGGCTTAGATTCTTCCTTTCCTTCCCCCCACTCTGAGCACCCCCCCTAAGCACTCCCACCCCCAACTCCTCTATGGCCCATGGAGCTTGTAGTAATTTTCAGTGTGGCTGTGGGAGTGAAAATGCTCCCTGCGCCCTGTGTCATTAAATTGCATAGGTCTACAATATTGCTCGTACCACCACACCTGGGGTCCTGTCATTTCACCTGCAGAATCAGAGTTTAAGGTTGTGGAAACTCAGTTTTGTCCTATTCATTTGAATCAGTTTCAATCGGTATCACCCACCGATGTGGGGGAGGTGCTTGGGGTGGTGAGAGCAACCACTTGTGAACTAGATCCTTGCCCATTTTGACTGGGGCAAGCTAGCCAGGAGACGCTGGGGTCATTGCTGGCTGGGGTTGTCAACACCTCCCTTCGGGAGGGTAGGGTGTTGAATGTTCTTAAAACTGCAGTTGTCCAGGTCCTGCTTAAGAAGCCATCTTTGGACACTGACTCCCTGGCCAGCTATCAGTCTGTCTCTAATCTTCCCTGTTTAGGGAAGGTTATTGAACCAGTGGTTGCTCGACAGCTCCAGGCTCATCTCAATATCATCAGATTCCTGGACCCGTTTCATGCTGAGTATGGCATAGAGACTCTTGTGGCCTTGGTTGATGACTTGCACCTGAAGATTGACAAGGGGAATTCTGTCCTGTTGATCCTGTCAGATTTTACGGCAGCCTTTGATACAGTTGACCACAAGGTGGTGTTGACATGACTGCGGGACCTGGCAGGGGTGCCCAGGACCGCTCTTGAGTGGTTCCACTCCTTCCTGTTGGGGAGGTCCCAGAGAGTGGTGATGGACAATTACGCATCCTCTCAGGACCTTCCATGTGGGGTCTATTGTCTCCCCTCTTGTTTAAAGTGTTTGTGAGGCCACTGGGTAAGGTCATTTGGAGGCTTGGGGTCAAGTGCCATCAGTATCAACTCTACCTCTCTTTTTCATCTGCAGTCTCAATACTTATCCAATGCCTGGCTGCTGTCAGGGACTGGAAGAGGATGAGCTGACTGAAGCTGAATCCAGACAAGACTGAGGTGATGATGGTTGGCTGGCCTTGTGACCTGGAGGGGATGGGACTCCTGTTATTGATGGAGTCCAGCCCTCTCTGGTCAATCACGTTTGCAGCCTTGGAGTGCTTCTGGAGCCCTTGCTGCACCAGGATTTTCAAGTTGTGTCGGCGCCCGTAAGTTGTTTTCACCAACTCCATCTGGTGAGGAGACTGCGGCCTTTTCTTTCTGATTCAGATCTAGCTACCGTCATCCATGCTTTCATCACCTCAGCGCTACATTACTGCAACACGCTCTACGTGCAGCTGTGCCCTTGATGACTGTTTGGAAGCTGCAGTTGGTGCAGAATGCTGCGGCCCACCTCCTTTCAGGGGCTAGGCATCAGGAGCACGGTACACAGTGCTCCGAAGTCTACAATGACTATAGCTTTATGAGCAGAATTCAAGGTGCTGGTTTTGACCTTTTTACAGTCCTAAACAGTGTGGGCCTCACATAGGAGACACCTGTCCTTCCATGCCCTATTATTGCAAACCCTGAGATTGGCATGGGGTGCCTCTCTGTGGGTACCATCTGTTCATTTTGTCCATACAACAAGGGCTCGCAGGGAGGTGTTCTCAGTTGCTGCTCCAATGCTATGGAACCCCTTCCCCCCGGAGTTGGATGTAGGGAATGGGGAAATGGAATTGGGGAAGTTTGTGGGAAGGTTTCAGGGGGTTGTTTTTTTATTTTGCTGTTTTTATGGTTTGAGCTGCCTTGAGCCTACGGGAAGGACAGCATGAAAATTGATTAAATAAAAATAAATACAATAGAGAAAATCATATCTAATGGGAATAATAAGTAATAATCTTCCATTTGCCCAAAGGACTGCATCCCTGCCTTTACAAAACAACTTCCCATTTCCTTTGGTTGCCACCAGATCTGTATGACCTTTCTAAACTTAAAGAAAGAACGTGAAGCATCAGCTTGGTCAGTATCACTGTGGGAACTCTTGTAGAGAAGAAGCCCACACGTGACCAATAAAGGGCAATAAGAAAAGTGATCCAATGTTTTTATTGCCTCACTATCAACAACATACATGTTTGCTCAGCTGTATGTCTGCATACAATTACGTCCACCCCCATATACAGAATAAAAATTCTCAATTTTCTTCTCTTAGCCTACAGCCTATCTGCATATTGTTGATGCATGTAGGGACTATTGTGCCTCATACAAAGGAAACACTACAAACTAAAACTTTTTTTAAAAAAAGATTTTCTGCAAACTATTTCTTTTGGAAAGAGGAGATGGACCTGGTTCACTGAGACTTCTATTGTAGAGTTTATGGAATACAATACAATGGCTCCCCCTAGGCATTATTTCATGGAACAGCATGGACATTCATCTCAGAAGGGAGTGGGTTGTTATAGCAACTTGTGCCTGACAGAGAATCTCAGCAGTGATTGCAAACTTGCAGTGAACAGAGTAATAGAATGGATCTATTGTAAACTACAATATAATCAATCCTTTTGTCTCATGTATGGGGAGGGCATTGACATTCCTCCAGATATTAGTGGGGCCAGAAAACTTTATGGGCTGCAAGATTGTTGAAGGCTATATGAGAATTCATTTAAAGTGGGTAACTGCACACCAAACTTACACACACAGCCAACAGCTACCAGTTCCAGCAGCAGGGCAAAACTAAACCAATTGGAGAGTTTTGTTGATTAAGGATTGTCAGAAAGCTGTTTTCTAGGGATGGGCGAACGCGGTTTGGAAGTTCAGAGTTCGGCCCGAACTCTGCCTGTTCGACGACCGAACCGAACCTCCGAACCGAACGCTCAAACAGTTTGGAAAAGTTTGGATGAGTTCAGAGATGGGAAAAATGTGACTTTGGGTGAGAAAAACATGAATGGAAGGGGGAGGCAGATGAGGAGCAGATTTCCTGGCACCAGGGGTGGACAGCAGGGGTGGTTTCATGGCCAAAAATACCGATACCGAAAAAAAATCGGTTTTGGTTTTGGTACCAATAGCACGTTTTTGAATGTTCGGCCAAGTTCGGACAAACTGAACTCTGCCGAACCGAACAGCCGAACCCGAACTCGGGTTTCGAACCGAACATCCAAACGGCATTCTGTTCGTCCATCCCTACTGTTTTCTTAGACTGGTAGTGTGGAAGATAGGTTACTGAACCTGATCCACCCAACCAGAGCTCTTTTTTCTGGGACAATTTCAGAGTAGATCCCTTCGTCCTTCATGGCTGCCATTAGCAGCCTGGAGAACACATCTCTCCACCACACTTCACCCTAGAGGTCAATCCCCTACTCACCCCATTTCCACTTTCCATGACATGGAGTTGGGGTTGGATTTACAGGTGGCACTAGAACATACTACTGCAGCACTAAGTCCATTAAAGGGAAGGGGAGCCTCTTTAAGATTCAAACGACTTGTAGAAATGAAACTGGAAAACAAGAAGCAGAGACACAGAAACCAGGAGATTCAAGATGTATTCAGACTGTGTAAAATCTTTGCATTCCTTAACTGAAACAAGAGAATTCTGTGTATTTGGTATAAACAAAACAAAACAAAAACTTAGACCATGCCCTATTGGCATAACAAGCCACACAACGGATGCAACGTGACTGCGTTTGAAATTAACAATGCACTCTTAAATGGGTGTATAATTCTACAGGGAAGCTGTAAATAGACAGAATGTAGTTACGACTTCGGAGTTCACTTCTCTCATCAAAAAGTACCAAGGACTTTAAAATTACGTTTATCTAGAAGGTCCTTGGATTTGTCACTAATATAATAAATGGGGAGAAGCTGCTGTGTTGGTCCCCCAAAATAACAGATAAAGACAAAGTGGTTCATGGATTGTGGCCTTGGTGAATTAATATCAAATAGCAAATTATTAAATAATCAAAATGATTTTTGCAAAAATTCAACGATATCTTTGCAAACTTCAGTTGCAAATTTTCAAATGAGAGGCAAAGTCTAAATACACATGACAGATCCTAAAGCATTTCAATAATTTGTTTTAGATATCCATTTCACGTAAAGAGTGAATCTGCCGAATCATCACCACCATGCTTTACACCACTGAGGTTTGCTTTGAAAGTTTGTCATCTAAGGCTGCTTTCACATGACGATTTTTCACACAAATTTCATAGCACTGCAAGCTTCATGTTTATGTGAATGTGGTTTTCCATATTCTTCACATGAGCTTGGGTAAATGTAATCATGGATGTCAGGGAGGGGAAATCCTAGGACTTAAACTACTGCAAAATCTGGAACATGGACATGCAGTGCTTGCTTGTGATGGTGTAACAGGGAACAGTGTTAGGTGGATAAGTAGTCTCAGGACTGGTGCCCAAACCACAAAGTGTCTACAGGGATTAGTCTAGAATCAGTTTATTCAAACATGCACAAGTTATCACCTTCATCACATAGCCTTACAATGCCAAACATACAACTTCTCCAGCTCCTGGGCCAGATACAGTGTCTCTTGGCTGGCTACTCGCTTCAGCCTTCTGGTTAGGAGTACTTCCATTGTATCCTTTAACACTCCAGCAGAGACACATCTCCTTCCATGTCCAGGCAACAACTGGCTCCTCTTCAGGCTCTTCCTCTCTTTATACCCCAAGAGTGGGCATAGTTCCAACCCACTCTTCAGTTCTTAAAGGGCCCACAGCCCTATTGTGGCCCAGCTCTGCCACAGATGGGTATTACAATTACATGAAATCTGTAACGTGGGACTACTTATATTTCCAGATTTGAACATCATTTAAAGCTCACATGAGAGCACTTGGGCAAAATTTGAAGCATGAGAAAGATGACCAGTGGGTTTTTGCCCCAGAAATGGTGATGATGCATGTTCACAGCAATCATAGGAGATACCTCCCATGATATTGGGTACCAACTGTCTCGTCCCGCAATCGGCGCTGTCACAGACATTGACAGGATACCATACATCACAGAAAATAAGGTAACATGAGAAAGCGACTTTAGGGAACATGCATTCACACAAGCATGAAGCTTGCGGTACTATTACATTTTCATGAAAAATAATCTTGTGTGAAAGCAGCCTTTCTTAAATGACTGTGCCCCATTTGAGCATCAGTGTCAGGGGCCGTGCTTTTTGCCGGCGGCCTGGGTGCCCTCCGGGGCGGGGCCCTGGCCGGCGCACACACTGCGGCAGTGACGGGGGGCGTGGCCCTGCCGGCCCAAACAGAGCCGTCAGCATCGCGGGCGGAGGTGGAGTCAGAAGACGTGCCCGAGCCCACACAGAGAGTCAATGAGAAGGTGGGACCACCCAGCACGCTGAGACACTCGGCGCGGCTGCATGCAAAGGGGGGGCGGGGCCTGCACTATTTAGGGCCAAATGGAGGTCTCACACGTTGTCGGTGATCAGCAATGCTTGGAGACTGGCCCTTCCCTTTTTCGTGAGAAAGCCGTTGAGTTACATGGAGTGTGGGTGTGATAGCGTGAGTTGGTGTGGGTGTTGTGAGTATTGTGATGGGTATTGGGGGAACAAATGGAGTGTGTGAGGGTGTTGGTGGTACTGGGTTGGTGGGTTGCAAGTTTCCCTCTTTGTCTGGGCCCCACCTCACTTGCGCCCCTGTGAGAGTGTGTGCTCCTCTAGGACCCTTTCCCCCCAGGTTTACCTGAGAAATCTACCCATGTAATCCTTCACCAGCATGCACTGAGCCGTTCTATTCCTGAGCGAGTGGGTGTGGGTGACAAGAATCGTGGTTGGGGGTGGCTTTTGCCACAAGGTGGAAGGGCTCCACCCCACGCCTTGCTGTCTCCCACCCCGATGATGATCCGGCCTCATCCCAATTGGGACAACTAGAGCCAATTTCCAACCTGAGGGGTTATTCTCTTTCCTCAACTAAGTGGGGCCCTACCATGGGGGATTGGGGCCAGGTATTGCTTGTGGGCGTGAGTGTGTGGGGTATTGAGGTCCGTGGGTATCGCCCCGATACTTTTCCCACTCCTATCATAACAATCATGATGTCAACATAATGCTTGGAAAGAGCAGGAACAAACAGAAGCCAGAGGGATTACAACTGCACCCCTTGTGCCCCCACCTTCTCAGCAGTGCCCATGGCCTTGACCCTCTTAGTTTAGAATATCTGACAAGTTGAGAGCTGACAGGAATAGAGCAACTAAGCATCATTCTCCTTGATTTATTTCCAAGCAAGGACAATGTTTAAGGGTTGCCTTGAGTTTCTAGGTAAACAGAATAGCCCCAATTATCACACTCATGGAAATGAGCCATTCAGCAAACCTTGAACATTGTCCATAGTCTAGTAAATTCCCTTGCTGATACAGCAATGAAGAGACACTAGAGGACTAAAGCATAAGCATTTAGCTGGCAAAAGTCCTCCTCATTTCAATAAGGCTTGCCCATTTGGAGAACTGATTTGTATAGTATTTAAATACTGATGCATCAGAAAACACCTGCTGAAAAATTTCCAGGGTTGAATTGGACATGATTTTCTGTCTAAACTTTGTAAGAACATAAATCAGCATAATCCTTTTGGTTTGATTTAGATCTGAGTGGAAGATTCATTAAATAAGCCAAGAATGTCACAGTAGAAAAGAAGCAGACTGAGCATTTGCTGATCATAGATGCCAGATGGGTTATCTGGTGGTGAATAGACTATCCTTTCCTACGATTATCACTAACTGGAGAATGAAAGCAGTAAAGAGCATTAAGATAGATTGAATCAGCAGAGAAGTAACTGGGACAACATCTGTTGCACAGATAATGTAGCCGGGCCATCATTCCACATAGGTAAACAGATACTTTGTCTAAATATCAGTATTTCTTATAATATTTTGAATGCATTGATTAATTCCCAGCTTGCCAGTATAGTGCTGGTTGCAGTTAGGCTGCAGCGTACTCTCTCTCAAGTAACTGTTGTGCCTACAAATACCCAGTAGAGAGCTGGTTTCTACACATCACCCAAGAGAAGGTACAAATGTCCTGAGTTTGATTGATAGCTGTTGGGAAATAGTGGTTGGTATGAGATTTTCATATTGTACAGACAAAGTTGGTCATCTAGCTACGCCAGGCACAGCTTCAAGCCTGCACATTTGGGTGTCAAGGACATTACTTCTACCCTGGGTTGTTTGACTGGGCGATGTTACTGCTGAAACAACTAGTGGATTTGTATCCATGGGTATTATTCCCCTTTTCATGTAGCTATCTGAATATTGGTATATCCATTTTGTTTCTTTCTGCCTATCTGGTTTGTCACTCCATTGTTTGGTTACTACATTTTAGCTATTGCTGAATAACCAAATAATGGAACCAAAGTGGATATTCAAGCATGTTGAACCCAAATAGTGATTATTGTTCATTTCAGTGGATGCAGTTTGAATCAGGCAAAATGGTTAGATACAGTATCCACTGTGGATATTTCTTCCAACGCTAGGGGGCAGTGTGTTTCAAAGATCATTGTTCCCATATCTTGTACAATCTGTAAACTGTGTATTGCATCTCCAGATACCCATACACATAATGTACTTCTGATCACCATGTACTTTGATTTCTGTGTATGCCCTCTTGGCTCCAACACCAAGGAGATAGGCAGGGTATAGCATTGTAGAGGACTACGATCCAGGTTTCAAAAGAGAGAGACTGAGCTCTCATACAGAATCCAGAATCATGCTCAGATTAGATTGGCTAGGAATACAAACCCCTACTCTTTATACAGTTCAAGCCACATTCAAATCTTGTTTACCTGACTCTAGCGTATAAACAGACAAGGTATTCAGATTCAAGTTTTATTTACTGAGATGATTAATGTGTCTGGTTTACTCCATCACAAATGTTTCTATGGCCCCTGATGAGGTCCCATTTGGGAGTTATTCCCTCTAGGCAAGGTTAACAGCAGTTAAAGAGCATTTAAGGAGTTTCCTTAGGAGGGACATTGAGTTAATGGCCTTAAGCAGAGCCTCGTTTCTTTTTTCAGGGAAGCACAGGCTAGCACCTGATTGAACAGGCTTACAAGAAAGTTTCTGGAGGCTGCAGGCCACCTAATAGACATAACAGCATATAAAGCCATTCCAGCAACATACATTGGTTTGTTCCGTAAAATGTCATCCCTATAATACTTCGTCTATTTTAAAAATATCTTTGGCCCATACATAGTCCAACGCAGACCATAGCAGTCACCCATCCATGCTCCAGTTTTCATTTTGCCTCAACTTATTCCACCTCATTCTATTATTTGAAATTCTTTGCAAGAACTCATTCTTTGCAATTTTCACAAACCGCTGTCTCTCCCTGGTATGTTTTCCTGCCTCAAACACTAACTTTCCAGAGAGGCCTTCAAGCCATTGCTGTAACAGTCAGGGACACGGCCCAGAGATGGATCAGCTGCTTCCCCAGTAAGCGAGGATAAACACAGCCCTGGGGGTGGGGACTCAGCCGTTATTGTCCTATATGGATTATTTCTTGGATCATATCTCATGACTAGTGCCCAGCTGAGCAAGAGCAGCAAAAGCTGTTTCTATCAGAAACAGACTATTCGCCTGTGCTCGCACGATGCGGAAACTATTTTCACTAGTTCCCATTTAGAAATTGTCATTGTTCGGTACTACTAGTCATTTTTCCTAGGCAGGAGCAACCACCCACCACATAACATTCCTTATATGCTGCTTACGTTTGCTTATATATTATCGCAGGCAAGTTCACTACGTAACTTTCAACATTCCCCTTTTACTAGTTCTTGTTTTGGATCCTTGTAAATTGTGTTTTGAAGGCTAGCCCTTGTTTTCTGCAGTCCGATGCCAGAATCATCATAAAATGCTGGAAACTGATAAAAAATAATAGTAACCGACAGAAAATACCAAAAAAATACCAGAAGTTACCGGACTATACCAAACGTCATTCTATGACTAGGTTCTACAGCACGTTTAGCAACAGCAGTACCAGTCTCTGCTTTACAAGAGTCCAGCTGCCAGGTTACTAGGAATTCATTGTTCTCAGCTACTGTAGCGATCTCAGAACAATTTCTCTGCTATACTTCACCACGCCATGCACCTTCCTACTTGACACATGATAAGGATGTTTAGGTTGGATTTTGGGGGAGACAGTATTGCTTTTAGGAACATTTTAACTAGGGTGTTCTGGAAGGGTCATATGTTCCATTCATTTTAAAACCAATTGTGTTTATTTTGTATTTTAACTTTTCAGGAATTCTGTTTATTAGTTTCAATCTGACAGCAGCAGATTTTTTTAATTAAAGAAATCATCTTCTATATCTTCTAATACTCCATTAGGAGAGAGTATTGTAGTTAAAGATGGAGTGTGCCATCTTGTGGACAAAGATTTGATAGGCCGGTGCAGTCAAAAAAGTATAGCCCAATTTGTTAGAAGAATGTAATCTAACCATGGGTACAGCCACACAAAATGCCCTGGGGAGGCTACCACACTTTGGGCAGCCACAACCCACTCTGGGCAGCTGGATCACGCAATGCACTGCATTGTGTGGCCAGCTGCTGGCAGATGTTCCCCAGGTCGAGCAGCTGCCCAAGGCATGGCAGCCCATATGCCAGGGCCCTTTCTGTCCCTCTGTGAGCTCTGTGGCGGGGCTTTGAGCGGTGGGTGCTGTCATAGCCAGAAGTGGGAGTTTACTCCACTCAGACTGGCTTATCTCACACACACACACACACACAAATTCACAGATGAAAATAAGACCCAGATTATCTAATTTTTACTGTTGCATGCAATAGTAAAGATAGCAAAAAACAGACAAAGTATTCTTAGCCCTGCTATGCCAGTTACTTTTTCTCTGCTCATGGCTTCTGAGACTTTAGAATAAATTGCCAGTACTTTGCCCACACAATTTGCCAAGCAGGTCAATCCAGCGGCCTAATCTATCACCTCTAACAGCATCCATAGACCTTTCATAAAGTGGCTCTAGAAACCCCACTATGGGGAACCTCACCAACTAGAAGCTCAACTTCTTTGCTAACACTAAGAGTTAACAATTGGCCTAAACTTGAATATAGGCTGTGACGAAACGCAGTATGGGGCGCTATAAAGCGAAGCCACCCGCCTTACTGGGTTACGTCTAAAGATCGCTGCCACCACCAGGAACCAGGAAACTAAAGGGATTCATGCCTTCCCGGATATGTGAACCCCAGCCCCACCTAGGGCTCCCTGGGTACCCCTCCTGCTGATGTTAGTCTCCCTAGAGTCGCTCTCCATAGGCAGGGCTGCTGGAACCTATGTGTCCTGCCAGAAGGCCCCTTCGTGGGTAAAAATCCTTCTAACATTTAAAGGCACAGATAAGCCTGTTTTACAAAACAAAAGAGATACTTTATTGGCCAAAAGCAGAGAAACAGGTTTGGCAACAAGGCTAAGGTAAAAGGCTTTGGATAAAGAGGGAAGCAAACTTAAAATAGAGTCTCAGATCTTGGGGATCAGATGTCCCCAGGTTTGGGTAGCCGCCTCCTAGGACTGAGGGTAGAAAGGCCATTGCTGGTACTCACAGACTCCTTTTCATCACCTGTGCAGGTAGAAACAAGCGAGGCACATGTCTTAGCTGGCTCTCTGCCAGCAGCGTGTTGCAGTTCCAAAACAGGAAGTTAAAGAGAAAGAGGAAGGGGTGTGTCCTGGCTTTTTAAGCTCAACCCCTCCTCCCCTTTGGGAGTCGCCCCCAGGTAGGGGTTTCTCCAATCCAGGTGAACTGCCTGAGCCCTCTGATGCCATAGTGTTCACCTTGAGATACTGATCCCTGTCTTTGGCTTGTGGAGCATGCCCAGAAGACTCGTCTTGTGACCTTGAGTTTGTTCAGGCCCTGGGGGGGGGGGTGTAACCGAATGTTTGTCTAGGGGACTCTGGTATGGAAACAGGGGCATTTTGCCACATTTGGCAAGACACATAGGTTCCAGCAGCCCTGCCTACAGAGAGTGACTCTAGGGTGACTGACCTCAGCAGGGGGGTGGGGGACCCAGGAAGCCGTGGGTGAAGAGCCAGAGCTGGTCTGGGGTTCACATATCCGGGAAGGTGTTAATCCCTTTAGTTTCCTGGATCCCGGTGGTGGCAGTGATCTTTAGACATAACCCAGTAAGGCGGGTGGCTTCTCTGTATACCACCCCATAGGCCACGAATATAGTTAATAATTGGCCTAATCATGACAAAAAGAAGGAAAAGTTTACTCAATATAGAGAGAGACTGCGTATGTTTTCATTTAACCCTATAACAAGAAGGGTTATAGGGACTGATGCAAGGATATCTAGCTGAAACTATGGCCTGTGGCAATTTTTTAACAAGAAGTTTCCATCAGGAAATGGGTTCATAAAAATGTCCATTTGGAAGCAAGACCTGTGGCAGTTTCACAGTATTCGTTAGAGCTGAACCAAATATTATATCTGACAATTTTGCTTGCTTTGAATTGTATCTGCTGAAATGAACATCATCTGTTTAGAACTGGGCATATCTTCAAATATCCATTTCTGTTATTTTGGATATTGGGTTGTTTGGTTACATTACACATCTGCGATGGCCAAAAGGAAGTAACTGGACAGCCAAACATCCAGATATCTTGCTGGGAGATAATGGGGCCGTTGCTGGCTGGGGTGGCCAATGCCTCCCTGTGGGAGGGCAGAGTGCCGGGCTGTCTCAAAGAGGCAGGGGTTTGGCCTCTGCTCAGAAAACCATTCCTTGATGTTGACTCCCTTGCCAGCTATCCACCTGTCTTTAACCTTTCCTTTTTAGGGAAGGTTATTGAACGGGTAGTGGCTCAGCAACTGCAGGAACATCTTGGCCGCATCGGTTATCTGGACACCTTTCAGTTGGGATTTTGTCCGGGGTATGGCACCGAGACTGTGCTTGTGGCTTTGGTGGTGGATGATCTGCGCCGGGAAATGGACCAGGGTCATTCGACCCTGTTAGTTTTATTCGATCTTTTGGCTGCATTTGATACAGTTGATCACGGGATGTTGGTGACGCGACTGCGGGACTGTGCAGGGGTGAGCAGGACTGTTCTTGAATGGTTCCGCTCTTTCCTGACTGGTACAACGCAGCAAGTGGTTCTTGGGGAGTTTTTTCATCATACTGAGACCTCTAGTGTGGAGTCCCGCAGAGTTCAATTTTGTCCCCTCTCCTGTTCAACATATACATGCAGCCACTTGGTGATGTGATCAGGAGGTTCAGTGTGCGGTGTCATCAATATGCTGAGGATACCAAGCTGTATCTCTATTTTTCAACAGACCCAGGCCCTGCAGTCTCGGTGCTTACTCGGTGTTTGACAGCTGTGGGGGACTGGATGAGAACTAACCGACTGAGTCTGAATCCCAACAAGATGGTGGTGATGGAGATGGTGGTCCCTGTTATTAGGGGGGCGTCTGCCCTCCATTGGTACCCCAGGTACGGAGTCTGGGTGGTGCTCAACGCGCAACTCCACTTGGATGCCCAGGTGGAGGCTGTGGTGAGGAGTACCTTTTGCCAATTACATCTGGTGCGATGACTTTAGTTGTTTGTCTCAGGCTTTGACCTGGCCACCATCATCCATGCTTTCATCACCTCTAGATTGGACTATTGTAATGTGCTCTACGTGGGGCTACCCATGGTGACAACTCGGAAACTGCAGCTGGTGCAGAATGCGGTGGCCCATCTTCTGGTAGGACTGGGCTGCCAGGAGCATATTACCCCAGTGCTCCGCTCTCTGAACTGGCTGCCGGTGGTTTTCCGGGCCCGATTCTAGGTGTTGGTTTTGGCCTATAAAGCCCTAACCGGCCTAGGCCCTACCTATCTGCGGGACCGCCTCACTCCCCAGGTGCTGGATCAATCCCTGTAGTCATCTGGGGGCACCCTGTTTGAGGTCCCCTGAGTCTTCTGGGGGGCCACGCAGGGGAGGGTGTTCTTGGTGGCCACACCATGGTTTTGGCCCCGAATCTCCCCTCTTTTTGGAGAAGTTGTAAGACCTGGCTGTTCCACCAGGCATTTGGCGGGGGAGATGGGTGAGGGGGTGGAGGGTATGGGGTTATTTTCTTTTCCTCCTTTTAGTTGTTTTAATTGTTGTTTTATGAATTGTAAGCCACCCCGAGCTGCCTGTGGCAGGAGGGGCGGGGTAGTAAAAGTTTGAAATAAATCATAAATAAATAAATATTCATTTCAGTTGAAAATACAAATAATATTTCAGTGTTCAAAGTCCACTATTGATTTCAGCAGAAGTATTCATCCTATTAGCCTCAAAGTACTATATGTGAAGGAAGAATACACTTAGCTTCAGTCCTAGACCTGAAATGGTTATCCGCCATTAGTTAACTGGTAACCAATCGGATCCGTGGTATCCAATCTGTGAAGGACCAGATTACTAAGCAGTATCTGTTTATTTTTTGGCAGTAAACTGCTTAACTGTCTTACCATGCGTGTTAACAAGTGTGATGGTGGAGCGCCACTGTTACGACCCAACCCTGGTCAGGAATCCACTTTTAACCTGGTCCCAACTGGGTCCGGCCCGCCAAAAATGTGCTGATGGCCAGGCCTTTGGGTGTGTGTGAAGAGCTGCAAAAACATGTGGCCGGCCCCACCCCCTGCCATGACAGGCACCCATGGCTGCCAATGATAGGGATGGGCGAACAGATCGTGGTTCGAGTTCGGCCATTCGGTTCGGCTGCGTTCGTTTCGTCCGTTCGGTTCGCCTGTTCGGTTTGGTTCGTCGGTTCGAATGTTCAGCCGTTCGGTGGTTCGGATCGAACGTTGAGTTCGGATTCGGGATTCGGTTCGGTCGGGATAGGTTCGGTCTTTAGTTCGGTGCAATCGGGAACTGAAAATGACATTTAGTTTTTGAAATAAAAGGAAAAAACTAAAAAACATATTTCTGGCCATAACATTTTTGTTTCTTATTACTTTTTGATGATATTTAGGGAGATTGTACCCCCCAATGGAGCGCACCAAGTAGACCAACATTCGGAACGATTAGATAAAGGAAACTGATTTCAGAAGCAATTGAATATTGTGATTTTAAGAAAAGCTCCATACACATTCATGACTACAACTTCTTTATCTTGCATCCAATGTTCATGAAACTTGTGCATATTACATCCCTCTATATGCTTAATATTTCTGCCAATTTTAGGAAAGAGTGGATAAAGGGTCCCAAGGGTATAAGACATTAACCTGAAAATACATTTCCAGCTGTTACATTTTGATATTCCATTCTGTTTACAGGATATTTGACAGGAATGTATCAAATACCGTTCCTGCTATTTCAGCAAATGTACAGGAGATTTTGATAAAGGGAACCACTTCTGTTGGCCAATTTGCATCACAAACCGATCTTATACCACAGTGACATAAGAGAATCCCAGGCATAGGCCCCTTCTCTACATTTGTTGTACAGGCATATAAAATTGAGACCCTTTATAATATCTCTCTGATATTTGGCAGAGATGATCATGAAAGTGAAATATATAGTCCTGCCAAATTTCATGTACACTGGTTGGACTACAAAGATGTTATAATCAGACATACATTTATTTGTTAATTGCTTATACCACCAAGACCTTTTGTCCAATCCTTCTGAAATTTGGCAAAGATAGTTACTATGGGAAGGGGTATAAACTTAACATGTTTCACCTACATTAGATGTGAGGCAAAGAAGTTACAGCTAAGAATGTATATGTAGAATATTGCAAAATACAATAATGCAACTGCTTCTAAAATCGGATTCCTTTATCCAATTGTTTTGATATTTGGTGCACATAATGAGTTCTATTTAAGGTAGAGGCACCCCAAATTTCAGCCACATAGCTTAAAAAACAAAAAAGTTACATCCGATAATGTGTTTTCCATTGAAACCAATGGAAATTCAATTCCGAACTCACCGAACGCATCCGAACCGAACTTTCGAATTCGAGTTCGGTTCGACCGTTCAGTTCGGTTGACCGAACTGTTCGAGTTCGGTTCGAACTCCGAACGTTCGAATTCGAGTTCGGTTCGACCGTTCGGTTCGGTTGACCGAACTATTCGAGTTCGATCCGAACTCCGAACTTCCGAACCGCGTTCACCCATCCCTAGCCAATGATGAGCGACCATGGCAGACCTGATCACAATGGGCTAAAACGCAAGTGATAGCTTGCTATGGTCCACTTTGGCCCGATCAGGCAGATGGTAGCCTGGAGGTCTCCAGGATTGCAGCCTTGCCTTGCCGCAGACAAGCCCAGGAGCAATCCTGGGAAAACCTTGGGCAGCGCAACAACAAATGTGCTGACGACTTGCAGGCCAAAGCAGACATCAGTGGGCCACCATTATGTTTACTACTCCATTTTACCACATAATACTGCAGTGCGCCATTTGCCCATAATTCCATTTTACTCTTTATTGTTTACTCCCTCACATGCCTGGTTTCAGACTAGTAATGGTAACATGTTAATGGTAGTATGGTAATACCTGTTAACCTTCCTGGTATTATCCAGCTATTTGGTTTATCTGTTAGCCATCATGGTAATTGGTTAACAGCTGGATAAGCACCAAACTATTCAGAAGGGTGGATATTATAGATTTACCCAATCGCCCTTTCCTCCCAACTAACTGTCCCAAATGAACTCTTTTTTTATTGCTCTCACAGCTACATGTAGCATAAATAAATGTTTTTAAAAGACACCAGTGCAAATATAACAGGCCATTTTTTATAGTGCGGATCAGATTTTGTGTGCAAAATGGAGGAGTCATGTTTCTCTATGTCACCAATCAATGTTTATTATCACATTTTATTGCATTCCTGCATTTATCACGTACTAAGATCCCTCTTTGTTTTCAGCAACAGGTATTTGAATGAGAACACTAACAGTTTGGGAGACCCAAGTCCCGTATACATTAGGTACAACATTTAAGAGCAGAAAAATCACTATGTGATTTGGCAAAACCTAAAGTGGCATTTTTACCAGCACCAGTTCTAGGGCATGTTCTCACGTAACATTTTTCAAAGGTACCCGTGCTGTACTCCTGTAACACTGCTCTGGAGCTAGGTTGATCCTTCGCACATTCAGATCAGTGGCAAAGGCTCTGGCCTTTTGATAGAAGAAGAGAGACATCTCCCGGTCGGCAAGGAAGTTGTGGTAGATTATTGCAAGTCTAGTGTAAATCTTCAGCTGAGCTTTCTTGTTACCCAAGTCCATGGCAGCTGCAAGTGCCAAATGATAGTATCCTGCAGCATCAAAAGGGTCCTGAAATAAGGAGCAAATACATTATACCAAGAAATATACAAACATGTCTTTGGGCAGCAAAATCATAAGATCATTAGTGTCCCACTCTCAAACTTTACACTCAAGATAAAATTCAGAAGCAGCCAGCTATCATCAATCCCCACCTCTCAACAGTTTCATGAAGATATAGTGGCACACACTTCCCTTTTATGGTGCTAACTTAGAGATCTGCCCTACCATCTTTCTATAGGATATGGTGTTGGACCTCAGTCTGAGAGAGCAGGGTTCCAAATCCCATCTTAGCCATGAGCTCTCTGGGTGGTCTTGGGCAAGTCACTATCTCCCCTCAGTTCCCGCCTGTAAAATGGGAACAATAATGACCTCTGTCACAGAGAAACATAGGGTCACACACGTGTGACACGGGACTACATGTAGACTACAAGTCTGGTAAATATGTAATGCCAAAGGTTCTACATGTATGTGATGTTACAAGGGAGAATTGTAAAATCCAGATCAGAGATGTAACACATGGCAGCCTACAGGAAATACAAACAGATACCAAGATGTGTATTTAAAGGGAACCCTGGCCCCAGACGACTGGCCAGAGACATTTATATGTTAATGTAGGCTGACATTGCCTACATGCAAAGAGACACCGAGAAACTGATAAGAGGACAAAGGGAATTCTAGAAGCCAGGAGATATAAGGAGTAGTATCCCAGGGGGGAGAGAGTTTTTCCTAAGAGAAGCTCTTCCAAAGCCATCTTGGAGGGCTGATCTGCATACGAAAGGCAGCAGCAGTTAGGCTGGAGAAATCATGAGGTGAGAGACATGATTTCGCTTTTTACCAACTAAGAAGCCAGCGCCCAATCATTCTACCTTTATGACTGAGAAACCAGAAACTTATGGAACTTTATAGGGTAAGAATAATTTAGGAATTCAACCAGTATAAGTTAGGAATGCGTTATGTTTACCTTTCATTTCTAATATCCACTCTGTACCAACTTTCTTGCTTATATAATCAATAAACTTACTTCTTATTATGAAGAAGTGGCGGTGTCTAATATTGGAACACAAGTGAGCATCAAGAGCCCCCAAGCTCTTGCGAACCCAGAGAGTAAAGAGTCTGTAAACGGGAAGGATCGGGCCCTTGTGTGACAAAGGAGTTTCATTGTGGCACACTTGAATTAGCCAGAGAGAGAAACTGATTCAAGAGAACTGTGCGCAAGGGAAACTGAGTCACTCAAACCCAGTAAAGTGGGGGTGCGGACCCCCAAACCCGTGACAACCTCTCTCACAGGGTTGTTGTGAGGCTGAACTAGATAAGGACTGTAACACACTTTGAACACTGAAAGTTCTATATAAATAAGTAATAACATTACTATGCCAGGGTAGGGAACTTGGGTCTGCTAGAGGACTTTAATGCTAATGAAGCAACCCCCCATTGAGACTAATTAGGAGGAGGATGAATCGGTGCCATTGTTAGGCACGGGCAATAGGTGTTGTTGCCCTGGACCTCAAAGTGGGGGAACCCACAAGAAGCACTCCCTGGGGCCTCCAGAGCTTACCAGCAAACCAGTAGTTAGATTTTGCTGGGTCAGGAAGGTGAGACCTGGCAGTCAGGTAGGAGTACTGTGGGTGGACATTAAAGTCCTCTAGCAGACCCAGGTTCCATGGCCTGGTACAGCAATGTGGGTGGACGGAGCAGGACCTGCCCATCTACAGAGCGCAGATGTGCTCATACAAGCACAACCTGCCCCCTCAAAAGATCTGCTCTGTTAGGTCGAACCGAGGGTCCACAGAAATAACTTGTGTTCCTAAGCAAGCACCAGTTGTTAAGGGGCAACGCTTAGGGAACAGGGCTACAGCAGGTCAACGTTTTTTCCCTAGACCTTGACGATTCCAAGGCCAGCCCTGGACTATACAAGCCTTTCTAATGCAGAGTCGAGGTGGTAGCCTGAGAGAAAGTTAGAGAGCTCCCCTACCTGGCTTAGCCTAGGGCCACAAAACATGGGTTTGGCCTGCGTTTTCCTTTATATACTGGTTTCCTTTGTTAATTTTTGCTTATTAAATGAGTCTGGAATTTAAGGGTACAAATTCCAGAAGAGTAGCCATGTTAGGGCCACTTGCCCATGTTACCGGACTCTCCTGGCCAGGAAACGTATGCCGAACTCTGCATGTGGGAGCGGGTCATCAGCCCCGTCCAGCAGTTTTTGTTCCTTTGAATGTCAGGACTGGATTTTGAGCAATGACATTTGGATGACGGCGCTTTTAGCTTCACGCCCACAACTCGGCATAAGTTTCCTGGCCAGGGAGATTCCTCACTGGGAGAATCGCCGGCCGGTGTAACATGGGCAAGTGGCCTTAGTCGATAACTCTAAAAACAGCAAAAGAGTGTCTTGTGACACCTTAAAGGCTAACAAGAATTGTTTTTAATTTTGGCATGAGCTTTCATCAGCAAGAGCCAACTTCCTCAGCTGACTTGCTGATGAAAGCTCACGCCAAAATAAAGACATTTTCTTGTTAGTCTTTAAGGTACCACAAAACTCTTTTTTGTTGGAATTAAGGGGACTCTGAAACCCACCGTGTCTCAGCTGCACTGTGCTTTCTGGGGCTGGAGAAGACAGCCCACTAGCCTGTTGTTACAATACACACTATCACTCCATTCTGACCATTTAGAACAGGGGTGGGGAACCTCAGACCGGGGGAGGGGGGGCAAATGCAGCCCATGCCTTGTTTTTAGTTGGCCCCTTTCCAGTTCTTGGATCTGGCCCCCCGGATCTAGTTCCGAGATGAAGACATGTACACAAGGATAGGGGATAAATCCATGACATGGATCCATGATCTAGACCCTCCTTTTCCTGAGTGCACCCCTTAAGCATCAACAACCCCCCCCCCCCCCCCCCCCAATTCTGTGCAGCTTTCAGAGCTTGTACTGATTTTCAAAGTGGGAGGGAAACCGTTCCCAACCCGTGCTTTAGAGTGTCTCTAAACAATTAAAAGTCATTCTTTAAAGTCAACAATTAAAAACAATTGCATTCACTTTGTGAATGTAAATTTGGCACTTGTGAGAAGGACCGGACCCCTCTGGGAACTAAAAGCTGCCATTCATCCATAGAAGAAGTGGCAACACATTTCCTAACTCTGCTCCATTAACATGTTTTGCTCCTGCACAGGAGCAATTACTGTTAGAGTTGAGACATCTTGAGTCAAACTGAAGGCTTGACACATTTCATGAAAACAAAATCTTCAGCTTGTGTGTGAATTTCACAATGGGGCTTGCACAGGGGTTTTCATTAGTTCACACTTGGTGGATTTTCAGGGGTTTTTTATCCCACCTTTGGGATAGGACAGGATAAAAAAGTTATTAGTACGTATTTCATGAAGTGCCAACAATGTACCTGGCACTTTACAATCACATTTCAGTATTTATGATTGATTGAATGCTGCCACTGGATGCTCCACAAAAATCAGGTTTTCATCCACATGTTACACATCAGAAAGTCTGCCAAAATCAGTGGAAGTTTTTCTTCGACTTCATTGTACTCATCAATGTACACTATATATAGCTGAGATCCTACATCTAGAGCAGTTTTGTGACAACTTCATATACTTCGATTAATTCAATTGTAAATTAAGTCAAAGTTTGATTAGCTCATGTAAAATGAAAACTATCCAACTGAAGGGGGGGAGGTCTGAAAGTGGCCGTTACTTCTCAATACTCATGCTTCAGAAAATTAATTAAACCCATTGACTCATTCCATACAAAATAAATGGTGGCAGCTTTTGGTTACCAACTTGGGATAAATGTGAACTAGACACTTCTTGGTGGAAGGCTGTATACTGCATTTTAAATCCACCAAGCTATCCACAATACTGCAAAACACCTAGATAGCAAAATAACCCTGGCAAAATGCCATGCAACATTACCTAATGCAAACTATTTTCCACATTCTGTTAAGGTTCTCACCTTCAGATCATAGAATATAATGTCTCCTAGAATCAGATACACTTTCACATAGTAGAGTGTTTCCTCATCAAATTCCAGAGGAGAGGAGCAGAGGGACAATGCTTTTAAGTAGAAATGTTCGGCAAGTTCACACTGCCCCAGGCGATGATGGAGGGCAGCCAGCCTGTGATATGCTACTCGTTCATTCAGCTGATTCCCTACACATGAAAAAGGGACAGTGGTGAGGATATATAATCTCTCTCAATGGGATAAGTAAGTTTATGAAGGATAGGTCCACTCATCGCTTTCAGTCAACTGGGGGTAAGGAATGAAACCCCTGGCCGCTGGAAACTAGAGATGAATGACAGACAATGGATCACTTCATCTATGCCCTGTTTTTGTAGGGTTTCCCCAAAGGCATTCAGTGCTGGAATACATGCTCTTATTGGAATACATGGGATCTTTTGCTTTAAGTCTAGTTTACTATTCTGTTTATCATTTGCTCAGGAAAACTGCAGCTTGTGGACATTAAATACAACCTCTGTTCTCGAGGGTTTTTAAATCTTATTTTGATAATAGTGGAATTTCACAATCAGATCTCTAGGTCGACTGGAAGGGCCCCAATGCTGAGGTGGGCGGGGGGAGGGGTTGGGGGACACTATGAACTTGGGTCCTGCATTTGTTTGGTTTAAAAAAATAATTATGCAACATATAATCCCTTTGCTCCCTAAATATCCTACAGAGTGGAGATTCTAGTCTAAGCATGTTTAAAATCCCTCATAAATAAGAAAACAGCTGCTTTTATGTAGGTGTGGATAGGCAAAGGCCTTGAGAATTCACAAAGAGAAACTGGTCACACATCCAAGGCAGGTTCAAATATACTCAATAACATCCTATTATGGGCCTCATCAAACATTGCTGGAGCCAGAAGAAAGATGCTGAACTGTCCCTGCTTGAAAGGAATGGTGTTGATTCTATGGGTGTTTTTAGACAAGTGTCTCCCCACCCATTACCCATCATGCATTGGCACCCTATGTAGCCCTGTGGCATGCAGGATGGGTGGGGAGGTGCTTGACTCAAAACACCCTATGTTGCATGTGACCATGGAAAAACATTACTGATTTCACTAGAGAAGCGACAACTCTTTTGAAGAAGTCTATCGATTGCTACCCAAGTCTGTCAACCAACCTGTCTTTACCTAAATTCACGCTGAGTGTAAGGGATACTTGCGCATATTCCAGACTCTCCTCATAAGCCTCAAGGGTTAGTAGCAATTCCACTAGTTTGTTGCATAATCGAAGTTCAGCATTTCTGTTCCCAGTCTTAATAGCAAGTGGAAGAGCCCTGTCCTGAAATCAGTACATGTAGAAAAAGATTATTTTGGTCACTGTTGAAGTTTAGAAAACATTAAAGCTAAAACAAGCAGTCAGTTTTATATTCACAGACATTACCCACATTTTTGGGGTAGCACTTCAGAAATCCAAGCACTACCTGCTACAAGAACAAGTAACCAAATAGGTACCCATTTCATTCCCAGCTCTGTTAGTTATCTCCTTTTTACAATATCATTGAAAGGAAGGTAGCCATCTTTCCTTCCACTCAGATTTGGTGTCCGATGGACAGCATGGGCTCTTCCTCTGGCTTCCAGTGGCAGCCATCTTGGTTGCCTCGGGCTCCTTCTGGGCTCAGGGTGTTCATGTCTCTAAGAAGATCCGGTCGGGTGACCAAGGTGGCCACCACGGGAAGCCACCATGCTGCTCAGAAGATACAATATCTGAGAGGAAAGGAAGATGGCTGCCTGTTTCCAATGGTGTTAAAAGAAAGGTAAGTTAAAGAGCTGGGAACTGAATAGTTATCTGAATGGAGAGCAGAGCATACAGCACTTTCTGCTCTCTTCATCACAGCTGAGTCAAGTAGTGCCCATTCAAGTGGTTTGGCTTTGTTACTGAATACCTGTTTCAGCTCTAGGAAATTTAGAAAAATAGAGACTCTAGAGTAATAATTGGCAATGAAGCACTGACCCTGTAGAAAGTCACGGCTTTTTCCTTTTCCCAGTTACCATTGAAAAATATGTCTCCTGCTGCTTCAAACAAGGCCATTCCTAAGTTTGGATCCCCAGTAGAAAGAGCAACATTTTGAGCAACCTGCAAAGAAAAATATACCCTCATGTGAAGTCATTGTTTTATTAATCTGGAGCCATAGCCCTTCAATTAAAGCCCTATTATACAAGGCAATTGTTAGCTTAACCCTCTCTGTGGTATATTCTATACAAAACCATAAATATTAGGGATGGGAAAGTCTTCTTAGGTCACCTTGTCCGTCTTTCTGCCATTTTAGGGCCCTTCTCTATTTAGTGCTGTAGCCCAGGGTGGGGAACTTTTTCTTTCCTGTGGAGCGCCCTGAAAGTTAGTACAAGCAGCATAAGGGTAGGGGGTACGGGAAGGAAGGAACATGGATCTGTGCCAAGGGTCCATTCCCTATCCTTGAGAGCCATGCTCTCATCTCTGCTCCCTTCCACCCAGCTGAGTCTTTCAGGGCCTGAGAGTTGGGACTGGATTAATGGGCCAGATCCAGGACTTAGAAAGGGGCCAAGTAAACATGTGGCCCAAATTTGGCACACAGGCTGTAGTACCTATAAAGTACCAAGACAAAAGGGCAAATTCTGTTCTGATGTTCGCTCTCTCCCTGAATACATTCATTCTGCTCCCTCCCTTCCTCTCTTCAAATTCCTCCTGAAATCCTGCCTCTTCCACCAGGCTTTTCTTAGCTCCTCATTCCTGTAGTCTCTATCCCTATTTTCTTAGGTTCTCCTTTTCCCCTATAACCAAGCAAAGCACGTGCACCTGCAACTTTGCATCTTCTTGGACGTATTCCTGCCTCTCCCTCTGTTCCCTTCCCCTTTGTCTCCCCTCCCTTGTCTCTTCAGTTGTAAGTCCATTGGGGCAGGGACCTATCTATAGTTGTTGATTGTAAAGCACCGAGTACATTGCTGGTGCTATATAAATACTTAATAAAAATAATAGTGTAGACTGTTGCAATGCTGCACCCATTTATGCCAGCAGATTACTTGGTCCAATATAATCAAACCTGTGATTTAGATTATATAAGATATATAAGGAGCTGCCTAACTGAGCCAGACCAATGGTCCCTCTTAGCCCAGTCTCTTAGCCCAGTCTTGTCACGTCCTGACACGGCTGCAGGGTTCAAATCTGGCTCTCCGGGGTCTCCAGCAGAGACCTCACCCAGGCGTGCTGCCAGAGATTCTGAATCAGAGATGCTGGAGATCTGAAAAATATCTCCTTGATATCCTGTACTTTTGAACCACTATATGTACATGTAACAGTTGGGGTCAAGACTACGGGGATGAGGAGCTAAGAAAAGTCTGGCAGAAGAGGTAGGATTTCAGGAGGAATTTGAAGAGGGAGGGAGCAGAACGGATGTATTCAGTGAGAGAGTGAACATCAGAAGAGAATTTTCCCTTTGTCTTGGTACTTTATAGATGTAATACTATAATTTATTGTATTATAGAGGTAATACAATGCAGTGAACATTGTTCATATTCTCTGATTGGAAGTTCTAAATGCTGCAATAATCAGGATGGTCAATTAGCAATTGACCTCAAAGGATGCAATTTACAAGAAGGGGGCGGGGGGGACACGCGCACCCATCTTGGAAAATTAGGTATTCTTACAGCATGTCTTACAATTACGTTTGCTCAGCAGGAATTTACTAATTTAGAATGACCCCACCCTTTGATTTTCTGAATTAGCAAACAAGAGAAAACCAACACATCACAATCTGAACTTTGTTGGGGTTTTTGGACAAGCCTCAGTAGTAAAGGCCTATCCCCAAGATTAACAGCAACAACAGGAATGAATGAAGCTGTTCATTTGCTTTAGTGGCCTAAGCTAATTCGATATTGAAGCACAACCCGTTGGCAGGCTAGGTGGGGTGAAAGGTTCCTAGTTTTCTCTGCCGGTGAGTTTTTGCAGACAGAAATTTTCCAGAAAAACCTGATTACTACATTCGTTTCCCATGCTTTTCCAGTGGAAAAAAAACCCAACTGGAATTCCTGTTTACCCAGAGAAAAAACACAGAATTCCAGGGTTTTCTCGGAAATATTTGCCTGCAAAAACTCACTGGCAGAGAAAACTAGTAACCCTGGATGAAATGTGAGCTCATGGATACTAGGGATGGGCAATAGAATTGGACTATGGATTTGGATCCATTACAGATTCCGTTCAGTAATCTGCGGATTAATTTAATTTCTCCACTGAAGTCAACAGGAAACCCTCCCATTGAAGTCAACAGGAAACTGAGCTGCAGCCGGTCTGAGCCCCATCCCTAGCCTAGTCCAAGGACAGTGGGTTTGACTTCCCCCGCCCCTATTTTCCGGGGCCCCAGAGAGGTACTTACTACTAAAGACAAAAGAGAAAAGCCCAGAAGCTATTCCCTGATTATTGTGTGGATGGCCAAAAAATGCAATATAGAATATATGCCAAAATAATATATGCCAAAATCTTTAATATGACTGAGAACTATTACTAAAAATCAAAAGCAATGTTCTGGGCAACCTGTGAATAATTCACAGTGATTACTACTCAATAAAGTTAGCCACTTTTTTGCATAACAGGATTTCATGATCAGATTATGATTTCAAAAATTTCACTGAAGTGTTAAAATGGATTAATTCCCAGTGTGCATATCCTTTCTTACTGCAATCATAAACTCCGTATTTTCTTCTATTTGTTTTATGGTAGACCCTAGAGGCCTAAACTATGGATGGAGTCTTATTATGCTAGGCTCTGTCCATACGGAATACACAGAAGAGAATCCTTGTCTCAGATATTTTTTTCAAGACATCAAGGGTGGAATAAAGAGAATATCATAATCCCTAAAATACAGATGAATGAGACACAAAGATTAAGTGACACTGAAGATGCCTGTAGTACACATTCCGGGTCTGGATATTTGGGCACTTGCCCACATTAAGGAGACACGGTGGGGAAGCCCCTTGTGGAGTCCTGGTGGCCAAACTCTCAAGTAGCTCTGAATTTAGGTGTGAGGGATTACGTGCTGTGATTCATGAGAGAAATCTCTGCGGGACCTGCCTGATAACGTTTTTCACTCCCACACCCATGTTCAGGGCTACTTGAAAGTCTGGCTGCCAGGAGTCCGCCAGGAGTTTCCCCATCATGTCTCAGTAACGTGGGTAAGTGCCCTTTGAGACTAGGAGTGTCTCTTATTTGCACTTGGTGTTGATGTTTTAAATTTGTGTAGTGTTGTTGTTCTATACCTTTGTTGTAACCTATGGTTGAAACAATAAAACTTACTTGACTTATTTGCACAGGTACTAGCACAATACACTCTCAGGTTTGATCGGGAACCTCAACATAATACAGCAATAGATTAATAACAATAGAGGAAATAAGGAATACCACCAGGCCAGATAAAAGAAAATGGTAAAGAAGAATCAGCAGGAAGGGATCCTGCATGCAAAGCCCCCGTCGCCAACAAAATGGCGGCGACGGGCATTTTGTCGAGCCCCCCCCCCCTCTTACAAAAGAGCGCGGTTTTTTCTTCCTACCTGCGTGGTCGTTTGAGAGAGCCCTGTTAGAAGGGCTCTCTCTGATTGGAGAGGCTTCGGCAATCTGCCTGAGGCGCAAGCGCATTGCGCTGCGCGGGGTGTGGGGCTCCTCCCCTTTAGAAGGGAGGATCCCCTGAGCCGCGTGAGAGCGGCATTGCGGTCAGGGAGGCGAAGAAAGCAGCCACACCCACCCACCCGCGAGCACTGTGGTTTTCGAACGGTTGCCTTTAGAGGGGCCAAGGAGGAATTTTGGTGAGCAGCCTTTTTGAGAAGGGTCATCTTTCGCCTCCTTGACAGTGTAAGCATAGGTATAAATAGGTTGCAATTTTAAGATTGGCATTTATTTGGATGTTATATTGGCATTATCAAATAGTTTAAAAGACAAATACATTGGTAAGTTCATTTCAATATGGCAATATAATTGGCAATGGTTTTATGTTAAGAAAGTATTTAATGTCGCACTCTGCGGGGGTCCAGCACGCTAGGTTAGGATAAATAGGTTAAGGATAGTTAAAAGAGTCATCTCATTAAGAGATGGGGTCGTGATACCGTGTGTAATGCAGGGCACAGCATGCACATGGGTCGTAACCCTGGAAGGGGGTGCTGAGCAGGATGAGTAGGGGCGTGCACAGCCTCCGTATCCTGCCCAGCACTTACTGACTTACTCATGCCCGCAGCGGGCACGCCCCCCTTTGGCCATGGCCCCGAGGCTGTCAAAGGAGGGGATGGTTTTTTCCTGTTTAAAGTACTGCTAATGGAAGGCGCTTCCGAGCAGTACTCAGTTATAGTTAATAAGGATGGTTCGCTAGCATGCTGGATCCATGTTTGCTATGCAAAGCCCCACCGGCCTTACGGTTGATTACCGATTGATTAAAGATTGCGGCCACGCTGTTTAACCAATATTATGTCTCTGCGTCTCTTTGGGGGGTGCGCCAACAAGAGCAATTATTCCCTCAAATGTTATTTCATAAGCCAAAACACTCGAACTTTGCATGGCTAAAAGATAACCTACACCTTTCACAAAACAGCACAGAAAATGGCATACGTTGGTATAAAGACAAGGAGAGGCAGAGGAGGCACAGCCTTTCTGTGAGTTTGGGAAGGAAAAAGTATGGCCCCCTCCTTGGTTTTCCCGCCATTCCTGCTAAAGGTGCATGGTGGGGACAGAGAGACCTCCAGCCAGAGAATTCCTTCTACACCTCAGAGAATGTTCCCTGGGTTGAGGCACAGGGAGTTACACCAATTTGATTCTTCCTTCCGCTGGCTGCGTTTCTTATACACCAGGGGTAAGAAACCCACCCAAGACCACTTTGAATATTAATACACAGCAGCTCTGAGAACCGCATAAAAGTTGGGAGTGAGGGGTACTCTCAGATCATGGTTCTGAGCCATGGATCTGTCCCACCATCCTTACGTGCATGGCCTCCTCTCTGCCCCTTTACCCTGAACTCAGGTTTTCAGTGCTTTGGGGCAGGAATTGGATCTAGGGGCCAAATCAAGGAACTGGAAAGGGGCCACATAAAAACTAGCTACAGACCACGTTTGACCCCTGGGTCCAAGGTCCCCCACTCCCACTATACACCTCTCCCTTCCTCCCTTCAGCCAACACCCTGCAAGGTAAAGAATTAGGAGCTGCTCCCTCATTTCCCAAATTAATGTAACAGAAAGGCACAAGGACACAGCAAGGAACAGAGCTGTGCAAGATTCTTCCCTCTACAAGAGCCCAGAGGACTTAGCTTGTTGTTGCAGTAAAGCTCCCCTAGCCACCACGCTGCCATTGCTGCTGCACTAGCCTAGTACCGATGTAGTCCTGAGCCAGCTGTTAGTTCTCTAGTTTGTGTGGTAGATCTTTAAAACTGAAATCTAAAATGTCACGGGTTCAAGCGTGGCTTACGTAAGAGGATGGGGGAGGGGTATGTTTGATTTCATTTTTTAAAGTTTGCTTTTTAAAACTTTTTATAAAACCAGGGCCGGGCATTAGGGAGAGGTGGTTCCCCCTTCAGCCTGGACTGTTCCCATTTCATTGATGGCACTATAATTTACTTAACACATGAACAAGCTAGGCTTGTTAAAGTTGGATGCACTCTCTTTTGCTATGCCACCTGCAATCATTTCCCATTCATCCCATCCTCAATGATTCATATTTGTTTTAAAGCCTACGCGATATTCAACCTACCTGAATATAAAGATCTACTAGCTCAGTCTGTCGCAAAATGTAATATATCTTCCCTGCTTGAAGCCAGGCATATGCCTCCCTCCTTTTCTTCTGAAGATCTATAAATATTCCAAGGCTTCTTTTGGTATATTCCAGAGCTGATCTGTAAGCCCTAGAGAGGAAGGGGAGGGGAGGGGGAGAAAAAGAATAATCTTATGCAGTGAATAAATCTGCATAACTTCAGGATGTCTCTTTCCATTTATGGGACAAAGTTTTCTGTTTGGGGTCCCATGTTAAAACTTTGATGGGGGGCGGGGGGTGACATTTAATTTTATTTCCCCATCTGTTAAATTGCCAGTGCAATATTTCAGACTAGATTCTTACAAAATGGGTCCTTTCTTATCAGTACTATCAGATGCAGATTGTAATAAATCATCACACACACACACACACCCGAGCTCCTTGCTTATGGTTAAGGCTCATCAAGGGAAGTCACAGATTCCATGACTTCAGGAGGCCGCCGTGACTTTCAGGCAGCTGGAGCTTGGAAGAGCCAGACGAGGGCTGCAGGGCCAGCAAAGCTGCCGCAGCAGGACCTATCGGCACAGCAGTGATGCAGAAACTTGGGAGAGCCTGGGAGGGGCTGCAAGGCCAGCCAAGCCCCCACCTCAGTAGCAGGAGCTGTTCAGAGCAGGGCAGTCAGTGCAGCTGATGTAGGGATAGCTGTGGAGGGGGCAGCACAGGCAGCTCGGCAGGATCAAGGCTAGCAGCAGGAGGAGGGGAGATTGGGTGGCAGCAGCAGCTGCAAGGGGAAGAGGAGCAGGATGGAAGGAGAGACGGCAGTGGAAGCAGGAGCTAATGAGAAGCCACTTGGAGTAGCACCTTTCACACCTCCCTGTCCACTGCAGTGTGTTTCAAACATAACTTTTGCACACCTTTTCCTCAGCCAATAAAGTTTGCTGTTATTCTGTGGTCAAGCATGACTGAGAGGCAGCTGTGTGCTTCACCTTGAGGGATTGAGAGCGTGGGAAGGAATGAAGGACAGAGGGGAGTGAAGGGGTGAAGTGTACTCCAGCTGCAGCCCCTGATTTGAATGGCACCACTTCTCTTGCCGTCTCTCCCAGCCGGATTTACTCATGGACAAGCAGGGGAACCATGACTTTCTCAAATTTTCCCATTACGTCTCCATGATTTGGGGGGATATTTCTGGTGACAAAACCTTAGCCTTACTTATGGCTAATTAGAACTACCGTCCATGTGGAAGAGAGGTTTGGTGCCTAAGTAAATCATCTTCTATCCATGGTAGGAAATGTAGTCACAATCATCATAAAGGTTCTTACTTTCCTATATTGGGCAATTTTCTAAGCAGGGCTCAATCACTACTTGGGAAAGAGACCTCAAATAACTACAGTTGCTTTCCAAATGGATCCTTCGGATTCAACAGGTTATTTTCTTCCCTCTGAACAAATTATTGTACTCTGAAAGGATGTCATTTTAGTGAGAAATAAAAGCAAGATTCTAAATCCTCTGTTGCCATATATACTGATCTGGCCCTTTTCACTAGAGATGCACAGTGTGGCGCTATCAAAGAAATCTCTTTAAAGCCTTCTCAAGGGAATAAGATCAAATCAAATCACAGTCAAACTGACCCTGAAAGTATTCCCCTCCCTATAAGCAGGGACCCATGTTCACTGCACTTGCCCCGTTGGCTGTATTGGGGGGGAAACACAGCGAATATGGGTCTAAGCCCTTTCCCCTAAACTTACTGCGTGACAGCACAACATTCCCACCAATCTTGAAACAAGCGGTCTGAACTGCAATAGGGTAAGCAGATCCACCTCTCTCTATAGCCCACTATGTGGGAAAACCATAGGGGTTCCATAAGCACAATTTCATGTTAACTCAATGGAGGGGCACCACTTCACTGAGTCCCCCCCACACAGCAAGTGACCAGGGCTGTCACCCATGTTTACAAGCAGGGAGAGGAGGCTTTAAAAAGAAGCAACTTGCCTCGTGTGTGTGTGTGTGAGAGAGAGAGAGAGAGTGTGAGAGTGTGTGTGTGTGAGAGAGAGAGAGTGTGTGTGTGAGTGAGAGAGAGAAATACAAAGTATTCTACTTCCAAATGGATCCTAAGAGATTGGACATTCATTTATTATATGCATATGCAAGAGCCCTTCCAACTTGTTTCAGGGACTCAAAGATAACCTTCTGATTTAAGCATCTCTCTTATCTCCAACTCAACCAATGTGCTTGATAGACATTTACCACCATTAAGCATAGTGCAGTGGTTAATAACATGTGATAAATAGATGTAAATCAGTTACTTCATTTTCCCAAAGCTAATTAAAATATTTTCTACTCTACGCATGATTGTGTCAATCAGTCCTGGACCGAGGCTAATCTTTCAGAAAGCAAATCAAGTCCTCAAGCAATTGCATTATTTAGTTCAATAATAATGGTCTCAAAGTCAGATATGTAGAAGAATCAGCTAAGCCCTATGGGACTAGATCCCAAATTTTGAACGAGTTCTCTGAAAGAGGCTTGCTTTAAAGCAATTAAGAGGGGGAAACTTATTGACCTCCTTAGTCTAAGCTGAAATAGCTTAAATCAGAAAGGAAAGAGAATAAAGAATATGCATGCAAGAGACATCTCATGGCCACTGAACAATTACTCAGCACATCATTACAGGAACTATAAAGTGAAAAAGGAATTGGCTACTAGATATTAGTAAACTCATTTCACTAAAATCAGGGGCATCCAATTTCTTGGCCACCACAAGCCAGATTACTTCATTGCACATAACCCCACATCATCCAGCCAGCATATGGTCCCAATCCTAAACCCCGTGCACTGTGCAAAAGGGTGTGGGCACAATGTGTATGCAAACCGCACACATCCCCTGCATAGGGAATGTGATGTGTGCACAAACCATGCGCATCCTGTGTGCAACTTGTGAGAGTTTAGGATTGGGGCCCATGTTATTTCTCCAGTGCAGGCATGGTCAAATCTTGTTCAAACTTGTCAACACAAACTGTGCAAGTTAAACATTCAGAGACTGAAATGGTCATTGCATGGCACCATTTTGGAAATGTATGTTTTATTTAAAAATACTGATGTTGAGTAAGATTGGATTTCCAGTTGGAACCTTATCATGGGCCACACCTAACCCACCATTAGGCAGTAACAAACGGATACTGGAATCTGGATCTGTGTGAACTTCACCAAGATTGTTACTTTAGACATCTGATACTTCCGCAATTTGGCGGCTTGGTACTGTGTTTGAATCAGCTGTTTGGCAATTCAGCTTTTCATTTATCAGTATATCCGTTTGTTACTTCATCATGTGGTGTGGGTTATCCTATCAATAATTTTACAGGATTTCTAAAAAGAAACAGCTAACAACAAACAACAAGGTGTCCGAATAAAATACTAAATAATGAACAGCTACTTCTACAAACCTTGAACAACAAATGTTTTGACTCCAACATGAAATTTGCTTCAAATGCAAACACTTGAACACAGTGAATGGCCTCTTCCATCAGACTTTCCCTAGCTCTACACCCCCATAGATCTCTCTCTCTCTCTTCATGGCACTTCAGGCTAGGGATGGGTGAACATGGTTCGGATGTTCAGAGTTCGGACTGAACTCTGTCTGTTCAGACATCCGAACTGAACGTCCAAACCAAACTCTCAAATGACCGAACAGCTCAGTCGTGTTCGGATGAGTTTGGGGGCAGGAAAAACGTCTTTTCAGGGCCAAAAATTAGGTTTCGATGTGGTTCCGGTTACGATAGCACTATTTTTGACTGTTTGGCCAAGTTTGGCCAACCCAAACTCGGCTGAACCGAACCATCGAACCCAAACTCGGGTTTTGAACTGAATGACCGAACATCCGAACCACATTCTGTTCGTCCATCCCTACTTCAGGCCCAGGCCCATTGATGTTGCAAGGAGAAGCAAGGTTATCCTCCAGGATGGATCCTCTGTAATTCAGCTGAGCACGTGCATCTGCTTAGAGAGCCAGTGTGGTGTAACAGATAAGGTGCTGGACTTGAACCTGGGAAGCCAGGGTGAGCTCTTGCCCTAGTCATGAACTCACTGGGTGGCCTTGAGCAAATCACAATCTCTCAGACTCAGTTCCCCATCTGTAAAATGGGAGTGTGTATGTCTGTCTGTTTCTGTGTTCCCTTCCCTCTTGTCCATCTTCGATTGTAAGCCCACTGGGCAGGGACCAGTCTCCAAAATCTGAGACTCTAAAGTGCTGTGTACGCCTAGTAGCGCTATAGAAATGATAAGTAGCAGCAGCATCTATAACTTCTTGCATGTATCCCTTTCTCTCCCTACGTTCCCCCTTCCCTCCCTTGTCCATCCTAGACTGTGTAGGCTCCTCAGGTCAGGGACAAGTCTCTATTCAGAACAGTTCAGCACTAGGGACAGTGATGCTGCTATCCTTCCCTTCAAACTGGTTGGGTAATTTATTTATTTTTTAAATTCCTATTCTTGTAGACACCCATTTACAGCCCAATCCCATTGTTCTCTTCCTGAAAGTGTGAGCTAGATAGAAAGAACTAGTACAACTTGCTCCCTCCAGATCACCGCCTTAGTTCCTACCTCTTCACCTTCAAAAAAAGCACCTGGAAACTTTGTGTTTGTTTGTTTTCCAGGTGCTTTTGGAGGAACCACTGCTGGTTCCCCTTTCATGTGTTTTCCCTCCCCTTTCTACCTAGTTGATTTAAATCGATTTTATAGATTAGTGTTGAATTGTATTTTAAATGCTGCAAAGCGCTCCGAGCACCATCTGGCTGAGGGGGCGCTGTATAAATTAAAAGCATTACTGTTTTTATTTAAGCGAACACATCCAGCTTGAGCAAGTCTTGTTAATTCTAACCAACAACACATTCTAGAAATGGGGCTCTTAAATACAGATGTGCTTAGCTTTGCCATGATTTTAGGAGATGGCCTATTCACAGGACAAAATCTGGATCCTCATGTCTGACTGAAGTACCTGGCCAGGCACTGTGGCGATACTGGAGGCGACTGTCGGAAGGAATTAAATATCCTCCATAAACCAGAAGACAGTGAAGACATCAGCTGCCAAGAACCACAGAGGCTTCATCCCAGTGACTGGGATGAAATCACTGGGTGTTAACACATAGGTCAGGACTGGAGCCCACAGGGCCAGGTCTCATTAGTTAGGTTCCCCCACAGCCCCAGGTCCACCAGCACCCAAAACCCTCTCTCCGCTGACAGCCGGTCTGGGAAGGAGCCCCCCCGGACAGCACAGTCACTTCCTCCACTCTCCCTCCCCCCCCCTTTTCCATCGGCGCCACCACGAGCATGCCCTTCTCAGCTGACAGACAGCTGGGAGAAAGAAGCGTTGATCACGCCCCTGAGAAACTCTGGGAACTTCTGTGCTCCCCTCTCCCAGCCAGCTGTGGGGGGCTGGCGGGCCCAGGGCTATGGGGGAACCTAACTAACAAGACATGGCCCTGAGAGTACCCATTGCCCCAGGTTTACCTGGGTATGCCCGCGTGGCATGTTGCACATTCCCTGGCTTGACGCCGTGAGGAGCAGCCCTGGAGTAAACATCTGGTGGGCACCAAGTAGACTAGCAGGTGAATCTGGGACAAATGTGGGGCAACATCTCATTTGTTAACATCCTGTTAACATCCACTGATTCATTCAGTGACTGGGATAAACTCAACCCTCTCTTAGCTGGAAAACTAGAGGATCCCCAGTGTGGCAGATTCCTTGCTCTTCTGAGGCTTGTCCACATCTACCTCTCCTGCCTCCACAGCAATCGACAGGATTTTAGCCACCAGCACAACTTTATGCATAGTACAAACCAAAACCCTGAATTTAGAGTTCTCACCTTTCTGTGCCGAAGGAGATATACAGCTGACTGATGGTTTCCAATATCTTCCCCTCCAATACTTTGTTAGACATTTTTGTAGCTAAGGAGAGTTGATACTCATTGTAGATGACACACTGAGCTTCATCTGGAAGAATCGTACTGTAGAACTGGCACAACAGTTGAATAGCTTGGAGCTGGCCTAGGGAAACAGATATGGAATTGGGCATGGGTGTTCTCAAGCTTTTATTTAAAATAAATAAATAAATAAATAAATGTTCAAGTGAGCTCCCTCCTATTGCAATCTTGAATTGCTGTAATATTATTTAACAGTTTCTAACACACGCTTTTCGGACCAACAAGCTGCTCGGCGTTGATACCCCTCACCATTTCTTTGTGCACCACTATTCATTTCAGAGACGGGCATAGCCTGGTGTATTGGGGGTTGCTATCCACCAGCACCATGGGGCTGGCTGCAGACAGCACTGAGCGTTGCAATCACACCCTGCCTCCTCCTTTCCCCTGGAGATAGCTGCAGCACCAGAAGGGACCAAGGCCAGCTTTGTCTACAGTGGCCGTGGCCGTGGCCATGGCGTAGTCCTCAGTGGGGGAGCCACCATTCTAAGACATGGTGTTCCACCAAACCAAAAGCACACACTGCTCCGCTATGTTCCTCTCTGCATGAACTACCAAAGACTGGAGATAATCTCATGCCTGGGTTTCCTGGACAAAGGGTGCCAAGAGAATCATTTAGATTGTACTGCCTGCTTGACAGCCAAGGACTGTGCAAAGTAAGCAAAAACTTTAATTGTGGAGCCAGCAATATAAGTACAGTACGCTTTGATACTGTGTGTAATGTTTAATATGTATATGCAAAGATATCGGTTTATGGGCATTTTGAAAAATCCTACCTCAGAAGGTAGGAAGTGGAAGAAATATGTTCTTTTACAAACATTAGTTTGAACATCTGGATATGGTCCCAAGGATCTGGTCAGTGGTGTTGTGTAGAGAAGGATGGGAGATTGTTTTTTATATCTTGTCAAGAGTTCAATGGAACCATCCACAATATTATGCAACAAGTTAGTTGAAAGATGTGAATTATCAAAATGCTTGGTTAAATACGACTGTAAACTGAAGGGCATAGTACATATGCATGAACATGAGCTACCTGCAAGAAGAAAAATTTAAAGCAAGTCATTAACAATATCATTGGAGTCATTAGTTGTGAGACAACTTCTGACAACACTGCTATTGCTGTGGAGGGTTAGTCCATGATGTTAGTCCATGATGTTTTCATGCTGTTTTCTACATTTCAGGAAGCTTGATTAAAGAGTTTTAAGAAACACTATGCATCTTAAGAATAGTAAATATAATTTAAAACTGTCTAGTTTATTTAGTTGAAAAGGGGCTACTTTTCCTCTTCGCCACCATTTTAAAATGTATAGGAGCTGTTAAATCTAAAAGGTATTTGCAAAATGTATTTGCAAATTCTCCAAGACAGCAAGACTATTGAGTGGCTCAGCCCCAGCCCCAGCCCAGCGGGAGCATTGGAACAGCGGAGGGGAGTGGAATTAATATCGGGATTGGTGAGAAAGGTGCTGGGGGAGACATGTCGGGCGGAGGAGATGCTGGGTGTCCGAGGACTGAGTATGCCCCCCCCTTGGAATATCTGTGTGGTGGTGTCTGGCGTTTAAGATCCCCGTTGGAGGAGGAGGCAAAGGACAGGAGCAAGTGGTCCCTCCCTTTCCACGTCCCTGAAGACGTGACTGATGAGGGTTTGGGTGCTCACTCCCCCTCCCTACCTCTCCTGTTGTCATCAAGGGGGCGGGGAAAGCCAATTTCCAGGCTGCCCCTACAAGGGCAAGGGACGGCCAACGGCACATGCCAAAGGGGCACAGCACGGCTGGATCCGACAATTGGGACTGGGGAGGGAGCCTAATATTATTGATATCTGGTGGGAAGGGGAATTGAGGCGTAGGGGTATGTGCCTTGCTGGTGGGAGCAGGAGGGAACAAGGAGGGCCCCTAGCTTGCGATGGGATGGGGGGGGATGGGGAACATGTAATGAGGGTAAGTACAGCAGACATTGAAGTTGATGGAATAGGAGAGGGATGATATATTGCTGTATAGTGTAATATTATGTTTAATAATATAAATGTAGAGATGTTTTGTATTATGAGCTAGATATTGAAGTTGATGAAATAGGAGGGGGATGATATATTGTTGTATAGTGTAATATTTTGTTTAATAATATAAATGTAGAGATGTTTTGTATTATGAGAGATAATTTGTTGGAAGGATCTTCCCCTCCTGGTGAGAGCAGGAGGAGGGATGTGTAGAGAGCCTCTTCCCTGGTGGCAGCAGGGTGGGGGATAAGATTGGTAGAAAGAAGGAAACCAACTATTGGGAATGTAATATGAAGTAAGAGGGAGGGTCGTTTTGCTACTGTTAGAATGAAATTATTGAACTGTATTTATTAGGATGGGGGGGTTGTTGATTGATTTGGATTATTGATTATTGGTTTACTGATGTATGTTTCATTTGTTGTGAGCTGCCTTGAGCTGCCTTGGCAGGAGAGTGCGGGATCTAAATTAAAAATGAAATGTCATTTAGAAAAAAACAGCAGCAATAAGATAGTGCACTAACATGCTGCATTTTCTTCTATACCAAGACATTTTTTAGCTGTGCTCTGATCCACCCTTTGACTCTACCGTCCAGTAACAGTGCTCAACCAATAATCCCAGCAATCTACTCATAAGTGAATGTTTCCCCCCTTAATTTGTAAAACTTATGTCCTTTGTGCAAGATACGCACATGTTCATTCATCTTTCAGTCACTGATGGGCAATCCTCCAGGCATTTTTAATTTGCTTTTAACTAGCTCTGTTTTTCCTCCAGTTCTGTATAATTTCTGATAAGCCTAGAAAGCATTACAAGAGCAAAGAAACGGGATTCATCAGCTGCACTGTGACAGTATGGGATCACATAAAAGATCATATCATTACATGGTTTTGACCTATAAAGCCCTAAACAGCCTGGGCCTTACATGTTTTAAAAGACTGCCTTCCTCCTTATGTCCCTCCATGTCCCCTAAGATCAGCCAAGCACGCTGATGAGGTGCACTGTGTGTGTGGAGTGGGGCACTCCACACACACAGTGCGCCTTGGGAAAGTGGCCTGGGGGGGGGGGGGGAGGAGTAGTTCTCAGATGAGGTGCACTGTGGTGGTGGGGGGTGGCCTTTGGGGGAGGAAGTAGCTCTCAGATGAGGCATATTGTGTGTGTGTGATGGGGGGGGAGCAGCCTTTGGGGAAGAAAGTAGATCTCAGATGAGGCGCAATGTGGGGGGAGGAAGCAGCTCTACCAGGTGGTGTGTAGCCCAGTCACGGTAGCAAAGCTTTAAGGGATTGTCTGCCTGCCACACTGCTCTGCTGGCACTTGTCCTGCTCTAGTCATTTCAGCACAACACTCTGAGAACAGGGCTGAAAGTCAACAGTACACGGTTTAGCTTAAGTGACTTCAGAGTCACTTAGTCCAAGCGTGGTGAGCACAATGCAGGGAGGGATCTAAACTATTACATCCCTTAAAAATAAAGATGCATCATACAGTGGGATCCACTTAAACCAAGCATACCTAATTCAAAATTCTAGCTAAAAATCAGAGAAAAATGTTTTCCTGAGTCCAATATATATATATATCACTTCTTGTATTGGATACATCTAGTTCTGTACCCTGATAACTTCAAGTTATGAGATGTAATAGAGCATACCCATGCAGCTAAAAATATCCATACCCGCTCTGAGTGAATTCATAATTTGTTGGTAGCCTGTGTTTAAACTACTGTAGTATGGTATATATACCCTCCTAGCTTACAGTGCAATGCAGCCAGCCATGCCTCCACCTGCATTGCAAATCCCCAAGTGAGCAGCAGGGAACAGGGGTACTGCTGTACTGCACTGCATACTACTACAGTATTTTGACCACACACCACCAAGAAACCATCTATTTACTTGAAGTGGTTAATAATTTTGACTGGGATGGTAAAGTAGTGGTTGAGTAAAACTTACATTGCCCCATTTATTTAACTTCTGCACAATCTGAACTTTTATAGACCCCCTCCCCCCCCATACACACACAAATTTTAACAGGACTCCACTATATTTTATCCCCAGTCCTCCTTCAAATAAATAAATAAATAAAAAGGAAAAAGTCAAGTTCTAGTTGTGACTTGAGGTAAGTCAATAAAAATCAAGTTGGCTTTTGAGACTATGGGAGCAATCCAATGGCCCACATACACTGGTCGCAGGTGCCGTGCTCTGGCCTGAATGCGCACACTCAGGTGTGCACGCGTGCCGTGTGCACAGCAGAACTCCCCGGGGCCGTGTGCACAGGAGCGCACGCATTCTGGCCATGTGCTGGGGGGGGTGGGGGGTGGTTTGGCATATGTTGGCCATTGGATTTCTCTCTACATGACTGTGACCTTCCGGTGTTAAATGAAAATTAAAATATTTTAAAGTGCCTTAGGGCTCCCTCTAAACCAATAAACTGAACTGTGTGTGAAATGCAAATATAGGTGCCTGTGCGTGTGCATACTTTCCAAATGGTTTGTTTCCATTGCCACTAAAAATGCCCACTCGTAATAAATCCTTCCTTTTTCCACGTGAGTCCCATTGGCGTAATAGTATCCCAGCCTGAGGAGAACTTGAACAAATTCTCGACCACAATCCACACTTGAGAGTCCAGAGAACAGCTTTACGGCTTTCACTAAGTAGTGTTCTGCCAGATTTCTGGCTGCTGAATGCAAACAGAGAGCTCCAAAATTAGCCAAAATCACAGCTTGGTTATGCATCATGCCCATCTCTTTTGAAATGTGCAGAGCTTTGTAGTAGCTCTCAGCAGCCTTTTTTGTATTGTTCGATCGTTTCAAAGCAATGGCGATCATGTTATAAATAACTGCTAGCTGCTGAAGATTACTCTGCAAAGAGTCTACAACGACATTTAACATGGCCAGAGCCCCACTGGTTTGTCCATGACAAATATGTAACCAGGCAAGCAAGGCTAAATGATTGATGGTTCCTTCAGCACTTACAGAGGGGTTGGTATCCAGTGCCTTCTCCATATAAATAATGGCTTTTCTATAGTGTTTGTGGTGACTGTACAGTTCTGAAAGACTGAGGTAAATTGTGCTAGACAGTTTTTGCTGTTCTTGGGTGGTTTCCAAGGCCAGGGCTTGTCTGAGGTAATGTGCAATTTGGGAGGGAAACGTTTCCCTAGACTTTCTCAGCCCAAATTGCTTGGGAGCGTTTTTGATTACTAAATCAATGCTTCTCAAAGAGTCAAGTAAAGTACATGAGCCCTGGGAAGAGGCGACCTTTACGCAGCTTAGAACAATGTGTGGCAGACATTTCTTATGGTAGAACTCTCCAAGTTTAAAATAGCAGTCAGCTGATAATGAGCTGTTTTGCAAATCCAAGTCATTATTCAAAAGCTGCAACCTTTCTAGGAATGGTAGTGCCTCTTCCCATTTTTTAAAGCTTGCATAGTGTTTTGCTAACAGGAAACACGCTCTGGCTTCTGCATGCTTGTTCCGACTCAGTATTGTCCTCTTTAGAGCGTACTTAAGAATGTCCGATTCCAGCTCAGTGCTACAAATATAGTTGGGAATTCCCATGAGCAGGGAAGCAGCCTTGTCAAGAACATAAGCACATTTCTCTTTATTCTTCTGCTTCAGATAGATGGTTGTTAGATTTGCATAAAGGGCAACAAGAAGATGAAGGTCGTTAAAACCTCCCCTTATAGCGCCCAAGGCTTCTTCAAAATAAACTCGAGCTTGGGAAAATTTTAGCTTTCGAACACTAAGTCTCCCCAGGAGAAAGCACAGTCTTGTTAAAGCCCAAGGCAGATTTTCTTTCTTGGCTGCCTCCCTCGCCAGTACAAAATAATCAACCAGTTCTTCTTCACCAGCATAGCCATAAAATATGGTGTTCAGAAATGTAAAGGAGAAGTCATAGAGCTTTTGAAAGTGCATCTCATATTCCTCACTGTTAAGAAACGACAACAGGGATGCAAGGACATTCAACAGCGGAGCGTCTTCACCACTGGGTATGCAGAAACACAGCTCATCAGACGAGGCTGAAGTCTCTTTACTTGAAAAATCAGAAGCTTCTTTTTCTTCACTATCTGTCCCTTCCGATGTGAACTGGCGATCTTTGCATCTCATTAGGAACTCTTTCACCTTGTCTTCCATGCTGCTAGATTCTGCCTTGAGCCAGGAACGTGGCATTTCTGAAATTAAGACGAAAGCTGAAGACAAATGCAAAACAACAATAAACAGAATCACAGAGTACAAACACTAATCCAAAGATAATGGAAAGGAAAAATGGGTGTCCTTTTTTATGTTGTGAAAGCTTTTTTTTTTTTTTTTAAAGCCATCTTTCTAGACATGAATGAGTGAGTCAGGATCAGATTTTTGGAAAAGATCGGGACTAAGATGTGACAGCATCACAGCTAGGTTGGAGTAGGCCTTGGTGCAGAAGATGGAAGAGACCCTCCCATCACCCCATGTGGTTGGGATGCAACTGTCCCACCCGTCCCTATCAGAGCCGCACCCTTGGTGCAGTGAAGTACTTTTTCTCTCTCTCTTCAGTTCTTGGAGGATACTGGAACATTGCATATAACTTCCATTTGTGATGACCCTTAAATCAGGTAGCAGTACGGATGGCATCTCGAATTAGAGCCCTGGTCCGGCCAAAAACTGACCATGATTCCAATGTGTGTCCGGGTGGCTCCACCCCCTCTCCCTCCCGACTGCTGACATCATGGCACTCCGCAAGGGGCAGGTCTACATCAGAAAAGGGATGGGGCTAAGGTATTCCCCTACCCTGCTCCAACATGTCCCTACAGAATATCATAATAAATTTTATTTTTATAGCTTCCCCCCACTCCACCAAGTGGTACTTGGTGCACTTCACAACATAAAAATTCGACACCACAATATGAAATCCATTTAAAAAAATAAACTTAAAGGGGGATGGTAAGAAGGGAGAACAGACTACATCAAGGGGAACCAGCAAAGGACTGTAAAAGAACATGAAGAATAAGCAAGTCTTCAGGTGCTTCTTAAAGGTGAGAAGGGAGGAACTGAGATGGGACACCTGGAGGGAGGGAACTGCACATTGAGGGGCCTGCCACAGCAAAAGCCCTATAACCTGCCAAATCAAGATATGATCCACAAACAACGGGTGGTGTCTGAGAGCAGATAACCAATAGTATGAAGATCCAGGAACAGGTCTCAAATATAGCCAGGGCCTATGCCATTCAGGGCCCTGAAAACTAGCAGCAGGGCCAGCCTTAGACATTCAGGGCCCAGGGCGAGGGAGAAATGTGGGGCTCTATTCTCCCGGGCGCTCCCCGGCTCCATCTGGGAGTGCTACCCAGGCCTGGGCTCAGGGACGGGCGGAGGCATATTCCCCTCCACCCATCCCCAAGCCCAGCCATTTTGGGGCACTTACCCCATCCGTCGTCACCGCCATCAATCTGGGCCCCACGCCGGGCCCATTTGCCGACTCCCTGGGTCGGGCGGGTGCCACAGCAGCAGTTTAAATCTGCCGCCACATCCGCCACAGGACCTTGCCAGGGAGTGAGGGAGAAGAGGGGCCTCTGCCTCTCCCTCACTCCCGCTGGCCCCCTCCACTGCCTGGCTGTCTCGGACTCAGCCAGGGAGTGAGAGAAAGGCAGAGGTCCCACCTCTCCCTCACTCCCTGGCCAAGACTGACAGTGGCCAGGATCTGGGGGCCCCAAGTGCGAGGCCACCCCAGGAGTGGGGCCCAGGGCAGCCGCCCCGAGCCACCCCATAGTAAGGCCGGTCCTGACTAGCAGTATAATCTTAAATTCAATCTACTCCTCTCCAGGCAGACAATGCAGATAATGCAAGGCAGGTAGTAACATGATCACGGCTCCCCAAAACAGTAAGCCACCGTGCTGCCGCATTCTGAACAAGTTGCAACCAATGGAAAATCACGGCTGGAAGACCATAGAAGGGGGAGTTGCAAAAATCACAGCCTCACCAGGGTCAGGGTCACTGTGGCAAAGTCAGCCTGGGATAAATATGGGTGTAAATTGGGGGGGGGAAACATCTTTAAACCATATCCAATATCTAAGTTTTCATGGACAGAGCATGGTCAAAAAAATGAGGCCCAAGTTCTTTACCTGGCTCACCATCTCCACCTACACGCCCTCAGGGAAGGCCCAAGGGAGAGGACGGCATCCTCATTTCAGCCGCCCATCTCTATCAGCATCACCTCAGCCAGGTGATGAAGTCATGGTGCTCTGAGGAGAGCAGGGTCTCCTGCGGCTGGGCAGTCCAGCCTGGGAACAAGGGGCTTGGACAGAGAGTGTGCGCAGTCTCGCACGTTACCCTCGGGCTCAGTTTTGGATCACAGGCCTTCTATTTGTTGTGAGTCTCATCTGTGCCCTTCTTGGCACAATAGTCAGTCAGGGAAAATTCTCTTCTCTCTCCATCCCCTGGAATCAGTCTGGTTCTGCTGCAAGAAAAACCCAGGATACTGGGTTTTGGCGAGACCCATGCACCTTTCCCAGAACACAGCCCCACCCTACCAAGACTATGGGGAATGATGCTTCTAAGAGATCGGGGGTGAGGGGGGATGCCTATGCAAAATTTACCTTGTTCCGGAGGCCTCGGGGATTCAAATTCTTCCAATCCATCTGAAAGAAAGGAGCAGTACTAACTGACGTATGTTCTCACTTTGTTTTATTTCAAGAATCCTGTCAGGGATATTTAATCTTTAAAATAATTAAAAATGCCAATCCCTTTCTCTTTACCACAATGTCTCTCAGCTATTGATTACATAAATTGGCAGAGAATTATTAGTGCCCTTATTAAATTAATTTCCTTGGCACATCTCTCAGTTCAACACGTAGACTGTTTTTACACGTGCAGAGTTATTTCAAAGCAGCTGTCATTCCAGATTTGTCACTCTAGAGTTGTCATTCAGGAGTAACTGTTTACACAATCATTAATATTCCAGAATAATCATTATTCCAGATTTACAGAATAAGGATTTATGCTGCTAGAGTCTCAAGGAGGACTGCTTCAATCCTATGGTGGAGCTCACTTGAATTATAGCGCCTTGGGGGAGAATGCCTCTGCTAGTACATCTATCTTATCATTAATTGACCGGGACATAAATTTCCAGAGGGGATTCCATTTGTGTGTGGAGAGGGGAGTTTGAAAAGGAACTGGATTCTGCCACAGACAGTGCAGTGTATTTTCAGAGTCTTCTTCCACTCTGGTTTCTGGGTGCTGTGTGGACAGCTGTGAGCCGCTCTCCTCCCAACATCCTTGCTGTGCCTGTGTCACGGGTTCCTATGGGTGTGATGGATTCCCTCCGTTGCAGGGTCAGAATTAATTAGAGGCAGCATGGGTAGCATTTTGTCACAACCTTCTCTGCTGTAAATCCCTACCCATGACACTTTACTACCAGAGACTGCAGAATACCATAGAGAAGTTGGGTAGATGGGACGTAAAAATCCTACCAGCATTTCTCTACAGTGGAGTGGCTTAATACCAGACTAATCATTCACACGATCACTAGTCCAATATTATTTCATGCCGAATTAGATAAATCCTTGAAAATCATATTCAACAACGCCAGCATAAAACCAGGAAACAGGAGTTAAAAACCAGGACGTGGAAGTAATTTAAGATGGCATGGCAATTCACATGATCAACTACACCCCTGATTTAGAGGGGTTAATCCCTGTATTAGGATTGATTAAAAGCATTCAGAGTCTAGAAGCCCCTTTTATCTTTATCTATGGAAAGTCAGAGGATTTGGACAGTTTCCCCCCATACTCTTTTAAAGATCTTTCAGGCATACAGGTACGTGATTACATAAGCATTTAATACAATACTTTATTGAAAACAGCGGTAAACAGATTTGGCTACATACATACCTCAATTATAAAACAGCTCATTGCAAATATTTTGAAACAATATATTTCTGCACCTGCAGAACAGTTTCTTGAGTTCTATCACAAACCATAGTGTTTTAGCCACTTACATATGGGCTCACTTAAATAGTGAGAAGCCTACAATGGCAACAGAATAGCAAAAATGGTTTTGCACATCGAATTTTTACGATTCCATGCAAAAAAAATTAATAAATCACCTTTAGATTCCAAACAACTATAAATGGAAACACCACACTGGAACCTGGGGGAAAGTGAATGAACATCACTGCGGATTAATGAGGATTATGTGGAGAAGAGAACCCATCTGACAGAATAAACTCATCCTTACCTACTCTACACACCATGCAAACGTCTGTGTTTGTTGTTTCTTTTAATAATTGCATCACATTCTCTTCAAGAAGATTTCTTTCCGTTGTGAAAAAAGAATTCTCCTCTTCTCCAAGAAAATCTATGTTTTGAGGTCTACAAAAGGCATAGCACTAGTTAATAATGGCGGTTAACACATTTCTTACACCCTTTTCCTTTGCCCTATTAATGTATTTTGCTTCTCTAACACAATACATTTTATAGGTATCAAACACAACACAACAGCCTACAAACGCGTACTGGTTCAAGGAATTATTCCCTTAGTTCTTCGGCCTTTTTTAGTCAAAAAATCACGCACCTGTGAAAAAAAAAGCACGGGTGGTGTTTAGATGTGCAATGACACCTTATAGTGCTCGTGCATTTTTTTAAAAGGCGCCAATTAAAGACCTCGATGATCGATTTAGGAATTGATGTGGGTACTATCTGTTAGTCTTGTTCATACAACAAGGACTTGCAGGAGGGACGTTCTCAGTTGCTTGGAACTCCCTTCTCCCCGAGGTTTGTTTGAGCCCAAACCTGAGCGTGAGTGTCTTCCGAAGGCAGTGTAAGACTAGAGTGGCCATACCTCCCCTTTAAAAGAGGATGCTTATGAAAAATACATGTTGCAGGAACCATGCACTGGATGCAAAAATACATGCACTGGAACCAATGCAGCCCTGCAACATGCATTTTTCATAAGTGTCCTCTTCTAAAGGGGACCCTACATAAGACCTTCCTGTTTGTAAGGACATTTGGTGGGCAGGGATAGGGGATGGAGAGCTTGGTGGGTGCGTTTGGATGTGGGAAATGGTGAGGTGGTGTTGGGTGAGGTGGTATTGGGTGAGGTGGGGGGTTGTGGGAAGGTTGGAGGTTTGGGGGATTATTTTTATAGTTTAACTGTTTCTATGGACTGTTTTTTATATAGGTTGTAAGCCACCCTGAGCCTTTTTTAGGGAAGGGATAAAAATCTATATAAATGAATAACTAACTAACTAAAGCAGAGGTTTAGAAACTATGGTTTCAGACCGTAAGCAAGGTCACACCATCTGCAGATGGGGGATCACAAGTGGATACTTACTATACTTTGCATATTTTACTTTATGGAAATTTGCATTAAAGGCCACGTTCTGATTAACAGAGGTAAACAGAAGTAACTACTTTAATTACATGGAAAAAACCACTTTTATAGCATTCAAATACTGTAAACCATAGTAGTACTGCCATCAATTTCCATTCCCACCCACCCACGCAAGATATTATGATCACTGAATCATAGGCCGTTTTTACATGGACAGAGATGGGGGAGATGGGTGTTTGGCTGCAGTGCATGTGTGTCCGTATAAACAGATACACACACACCTCCACCCACCGAGTCTCCTCTTGTTTTCTGGAGGGCTTCGTGGGTGAACGTGGGCGTTGGGCAGGAGCACGCATGCACCCCCATCCATCCCGCTCGGTGTTCACACCAGCGGACACTCATCCCCCCACCCACTGCCAGCCATATACACAGATGCCCCCCCAACACTTGCCCGAACACCGACTGGGGGGGGGAGGCGTCAGTGTAAAAACTGCATAGTCACACACACTGACACTGATAGGTGATTGCATGAATAGGTGTTTGCATGAATAGTTACTTTGAAATACAAACCAAAAGGAGAGCATGTACTCCTCATTTTTCAGGAGTAACTACTTCTCTTCCTACTCCTGAATGATGTCAGTTTAGGGCTGTGTTCATGTGAATGCTTCAACAGTAAAACCGAAGTTAGGCCCAACTACATCGACTTAACCATTCTTAGTAATGTAGTCTTTAGTAGCTCTTCTAAAAAGATCTGAGAGAGACTTAGGTCGCTTTTAGACGAGGGCGCCTCAATTTTCAGGTCTCCAGAATGCGCCTCTGCAAAGTGCCGCATCTCCAGCCGCCGCCGTTGCCACCAACGGGGAGCACGTCACTTCCGGAAGCGTGGCATGGTTTCTATCTTAACGTGCGGCTCCAGAGGCGCTTTCGGCACCCTCAACAATAAAAAACCTCACATTTTAAAAGTGGAGCTATAATGAACTAGACTCTTCCAATTCATAATTGAATCTGAAGATTTATCTCAATTAACAAATTGCTGAATCAAGTTTAGCTAAATTCAAATGTTTACAGAAATGCTGACTTCATTAACTTTTTTTTTTTAAAAAAAATTAAGCTCCCAAGGGTAGTTGTGGGAGAGAAGAACCTGAATAGTTTTAAAACTATTTATATTTATTTATTATATATTTATTTTATTACACTTATATGCCGCCCCCTCATGTTTATGACATCTTGGGGCGGCTTCCAACAAATATAAAAACAACCTAAAACAACATAAAACCACATTAAAATCTAAAAAATTCCAATATTATTTAACAAATTTAAAACACACACATACAGCAGTTTAACCCACCCTACCCACCCTACCCTCCCAACCTCCGAAGGCCTGGGAGAACAGTCATGTCTTACTGGCCCAACGGAAGGCCAACAGAATCGGGGCCAGCCGTGCTTCCTCTGGGAGGGAGTTCCATAGCCAGGACCCAGCCACCGAGAACTTCCTCTACATTGTAGTCCCCGCTTTACGCGGGGGACCTCCAGGAAGGTGCCCCCGGTGGACCAAAGGGGCCGTCCTGAGTCATGGAGGGCGAGGTGGTCCCTGAGATATCCAGGTCCAAACCGCACAGGGTCTTATAGATCAAAGTCAGCACCATGAATCTGGTTCGGTACATTACAGGCAGTCAGTGCAGTGCACGGAGCACCAGTGTTATATGCTCTCGTTGGACGGGTCGCCGCATTCTGCACTAGCTGCAACCTCTGGGCCAGCGTCAAGGGAAGCCCCACGTCGAGCGTGATACAGTAGTCCAGCCTCGAGGTGATGAAGGCATGTCTTACAGGCCCGACGGAAGGCCAACAGACTCGGGTCCAGCCATGCTTCCTCTGGGAGGGAGTTCCATAGCCATGGCCCAGTCACCAAGAATGTCCTCTCCATTGTAGCCCCAATTATTCAACTGAGTTGAATAAATTTTTTTAAAACAGAGTTGAATAAATATATGACACAGATTGTGATGAGTTTTCTATTTAATGCTACAGGAGGAAGTTTACTCTACCCACTCACCTTTCCCACCACCCCCATTCTTCCTAAAGCATGATAGGGCGCTTTCCAATGAGACACAATGCACACTATTTGCCTCCAGGAAAAACTCAAGTGGAAAACGACGCACAACTTTTGTCATGTGGGAAAACAAAGCTGCACAACTTTGGCATTGAAAATCAAGCTCTGCATGGCACACATGATCACCACCAAAGCTGTGCAGCTTCACCTTTCCCACGTGAGACAATCCACACTCGTTGCCTCTTGGGGGTTTTCCCAGAGACAAAAATAGCATGCGTTACGTCTTGTCGGAAAGTGCTCAAGGTTGTCCACAACCGGGGCATTGTGATGCTTGGGTACTTATATGCTGGGTGTCTGACTGTCAAGACCAGCACGCATGCTCAGGGTCTAACTGGTTGATAGATTTGGGGTTGGGAACACATTTTCTGTAGGAGCAGATTGGCTGTCAACTCTAAGCACTTGTTTTGCCTTCCCTAGCAGCTGGGGGGGGTGGGGGGGTGGCTCATCCTTTTGAGACATCTAGATCTTTCTTTTTACTTTCTTTCTATTTGTGGCTTCTTCTTTTTTTAAATAGCCTCTGTTTCTAGTTGGATAGATTTTTATGCACGGGTAGTTTGGGATTGATGAACCCTGCACTGGTGCAGGGGGCTGGACTTAGATGACCTTCGAGAGTCTTTCCAGCCAGTGACTAAGCTCAATTAGATTTATCCTTAAAGTCAAAGTTTGAACTGTATTAGGTTACGTTTCAACTTCAAATTAAAATTCACTTATTCTACCTTGCACCATGTGACATCCAATCACAAGTTACAGTATTATTGGATAAACTACTATCTGCTAATCTAATAATGAAATATTTTTTTTCAAAAAATGATAACTGCCTTGCAAACTTCATTTGCAAATTTCATAAATGGGATGCAAGTTTCAAATTTGCAAATACAAATCTAAAAAAAATCAAATCACTTTGAATATTCATTTAAAATACTAGTCCTTTAATTTATGACTTGTGCTATTGCATACATGCATTTCACTTACTCCGTTTCAGAGATGCTAGAGGTGACAGGCTTAACATGAGCGGTCTTTACAAAACCAACTTTGCCAGTTGCCACATGTCGTCCAACAAACCACTGCATGCATTCTATGAGGAAGCCAACGATTTCAATTTTGTCTCCATTCTGGAAACTAAATTCCGTGGGCACAGCACTTTCATAGCTGCTCACTGCTAGGCAAGATCCTGCAGCTGCATAATAAGGATTTGTAGATGCATTAGTTTGATAGTATGCCTACACAGATATTTATCAGTTTGGCAACTCAGCATAATAAGGGAGTAAATTCTTGTCAATGCCTGCAATTGTTGTAAATTATATCATGGCAAGAAGAGATTTATTGGCTTTTGATCCTGTAAAGCAAACAACTGCTGGTGAGAGCACTTAATCCTAAATAGAGGCATAAAGCCAAACTCTCTATTACTTAATCTGTTCTTGTAAGTCAGTAACGGACTCTTAAAAGGACAATATGAATAAGAGAGAGAGAACTAGACAGCGAGAAAGAACTGTATATTATATATAAATTCAATAATCTATAAGCAGATATAAAGCCTGATCCTAAACCCTCTGCACTGTGCAAAAATGGTGCCTGTGCAACATGTGCACAACCTACATGGAAAGAATGTAGTTTGCACGCAACATGCATATGAGTTTAGGATCAGGCCCATCCACTGTTATAGGTACATAACCAGGTTTGGCAATACCTGCTGAAGGTTCAGATAGCAAGACTCATCCAACACAATGCTTCTATTCTCCTGTGGGTTGGACGGAAGTGGGTACACTCTGTGCCCACAAGTAGGGATGGGCGAGCACAGTTCGGAAGTTCGGACCGAACTCTACCAGTTCGGTCGACTGAACTGAACTTCTGAACCGAACTCGATTTTTGAACCAAACCAAATTTCCGAACTTGGCTCTGTTCACCCATCCCTAAAAGATAATATTCCATTTAGTTCAAATTTCTGAACTTTGTTCGGAAGTTCGGAGTTTGGACTGAACTCGAATAGTTCAGTTGACCGAACCGAATTTCCGAACTGAACTGAATGGATTTCCAAACTTGGTTCTGTTCGCCCATCCCTACCCACAAGAGTTTCAGTCATCATTAGTTATATGCCACTGGTGCGGTTGCACAGGGCATCATACCTTGGAAGCCCCCCCCCCCCCAACTAGGTAGTGTAAGTGCCCCAACCTGCACTTTACAAAGGACCCAACAATTCAAAAGGCTTTTTCCTTCTTCAGCACATGGCCCTGGGCCTCCATCCCTACTGCAGAATAAAGGTCAATGCACTCTGTGCTTTGAATGAATATTAACAAGGAAAAGCAATAACTCAGAACTGAAAAGCAGAGATTTTCTGCATTCAGACATTTGCCAGAGATCATTACCAGATGTTAGACATATGTGTAGGCTTTGTATAGACACATAACCTCCTTACATAGGATAGCAGGGAAGGATCCATAGCAAGACATTTCTGTAAAGCAATTTCACTAGCCTACCACAGATAAATAGGACAGTAAACATTATTTTAGTACCCAACTCCAGCATCTTTTTAAAAACGTTTGTAGTAAACAAAACATACACAAAAAAACTTTAAGTGTAGTTACTTACCAACTTGGTTGGTGATGGTGGATTCTGTTTTGTTAGAAAAGTCAACCGGATCTGAAAATCCTTTCAGAAACCATCTAGAAAGGGAAGACAACAATGGGTGTTTTTACACACACTTTTCTCCTGCATGTTTGCTGTTACATCCTGAACTTTCTGTGTGTCTAAATCATTCACTCAGATCTTAAACATCCGGCTCTTTGAACTTCTGCATAAAACTTCTCCCAGAACTTGTGTGTGTAAAATGTTCTCCTGGTAAACTGCTTTGCTCCAGGCAGCTGTGGTCACTTGGTTTCCATGGCAGCCCCCACGTCTACAGCTGCGGCTACTTTAGGCTGCCTCAGGGCAGTGTGTGCGTGAAGAATGCATCCGGAGCTTACTTGTGGACTTGTAAACCCAGAAAATTGAAAGGCCAGCACTTTAAGGTGTGGGTAAAAATGCCCATTGAAATTAATGTAATAAACAATGCACTTTGAACAGTGCTTGCAATGCCAATGATACTCTAAACCAGGGATAGGGAACCTCAGGCACGGGAGCCAAATACAACCCATTTTTATTTGGCTCATCTCCAGTTCTTGGATCTAGTTCCTACCCCCCAACCACTGAAAGACTGAGCTCAGGTCAAGGGAGCAAAGATGAGGGCATGCATACAATGACAGGGGACAGATCCATGGCACATATCCATGATCTGGACCCTCCTCTTCCTGGGAGCACCCCTTAATACTCCCGTGGGTAAGTACATTAGCTTACAATTAATATAAACTAATGTGTCTAATGTATGTTCTTTCTGACACATTGCAGAGAAATGGCTGAGAGAAGTAGGTAAAATCAAAAGTTGCTGACTCTTCTCCCTCTTTCATTGTAAATTTTCTAACCAATTTTACTTGCAAAGGGTGTTGATGACTATTGGCACCTAAGGTTAATGCTGCTAACAGAGCCACTTTAAACCTAGGCAGACAATTCAGCTGTGTTAAAATATTTAATGTGAAACTTAACACATTCTGCATTTCCTCTATTCTCAAGTATTTTTATTTATTTTATTTTAATTTTATCAATTTATACCCCGCCCCTCCTGAAAACAGCTCGGGAGAGGTTTGGTTAAAAAAATGCTGTGTTTTATATACCAGTCTACTCTCTTGTTTGTTAAACAAGGGGGGAGGATACCGATTTATTAAAGTTTCTCTCCGCTCTTCCGCTGTCCCCTCCCTCGCTCTCCCTCGCTTCTCCTGTTCGCCCAACCGCCTTCGTCCCTTCTCCCTCGCTGCCCCGCATGCCTGGAACTCCCTCCCTGCCGACGTCCGCCTCGCCTCCTCCCTCCGCTCCTTCAAATCCCTCCTCAAGACCCACCTTTTCCATGCTGCCTTTCCCAATGCCCTCTAGTCTTTCCCCTTGCTCTTACTGTCGGCCCTCCTCTGCTGACTGCTGCTACCGACCACCTTGTAACCAAGCCAAGTACACGCGCCTGAGACTTCGCATCCGCCTGAATGTTTATTTTCTTCTCCCATGTCTCTCCCGCTGTCCCCTCTCCTTGTCTCCCCCTCCTTGTCTTTTAGATTGTAAGCCACAGGTAGGGACCGCAGCTGATTGTATGTTCTGTACAGCGCCAGGTTGTTACTGGCGCTTTATAAATGTTTAATAATAATAATAATAATAGTTTCAAGAAGCATTGGTTATTATTGAGTTATTTATATAGCACAAGCTCGTTGTAGTTATTGCATTATTCGTGTAGCAAAAGCGCAAACCAAGGGGGAAAAGTAGTAGCACACAAAACAAACGGTACACAAGAGAAAGCTACTATAACTGTAAAGAACCTTTACTGTAAATATATAACATGTATACAAAAGAGAAAAAACATACACTCTCAATAAAATACAACAAAGGACCCTTACAACCCAGCGCATTTGGGGTATCAACCCTTCATCAGGGTACATAAAGAATCTGAACTACATTAAGCAAAACTTATTTTAGTAAACTAATTGAATAAAAAATGAATTCCAAACACATTAGGTTGTATGGGTTCTTCATTGTATTTCATTGGGAGGGGGGGGGAGGAGTATGTTTTTTATCTTTTGTATACATGTTCTATATTCTTCATATAGCACCAGCTGATTAGAGAAAGGTCCCTGCTCTGAGTAACTTGCAATCTAGGATGGCCAAGGGAAGAGAGTCAAGAGGAAAGAAAAAGAAATTCATCCAGGATAAACGTCAAGTTCTGCATTTAGGGAAGAACACACAAATGCACAAGTATAAGATACCCGCTTGGCAATGGCACATACAAAGAGAGATCGTGGTTGATCACAAACCGAACGTGAGGCAGCTGCATTAACAGAAGTGTGTTCTCCAAGTCAAAGGAGGTAAGAATTCCACTCTGTTCAGCAATGGTCAGACCTCACCTGGATTATGGTGTCCAGGTTTTTGTGTTTCATTAGAAGGACATTGGCAAACTGGAGCAGGTCCTAAGGAAGGCAGGCAGCAAAGACGATAAAGGGCCTGGAAACTAGATCTTGAGACAAGACTGAAAGAACTGGATAGGTTTAGTATGGAGAAAAGACGACTAAAGGAAGACATGATTCCAGGCTTTAAATAGCTAAAGGGCTGCCACAAATGGGAGGATGGCAAGGAACTGGTTTTCATTGCTCCGGAGGGCTAGAAAGAATGGGCGGTAGATTTCAGTTAGATATCAGGAAGTGAGGGAAGACATCTCCCACAGTCAAGAGCATGTAGAGTCAGAGGGTCAGAAAGGACGCGAGAAGTGGAGGAGAGACAGCACCATTGCTGAGCTACTCCTGAGGAAGGGGAGCTGCTGCACCTCCTTCCTAGTTGGCTAGCTGCATAACTCATGTGTGGTGTGGCTGGCCACTTGCTACAGGAGAAAAATAACCTCTCTCTCCTGCGCATGCACGAGCCCTAATAAGCCAGCCAAGCAGCCACCACTAGGGGTGTGCAATTCATTTATGTTTTTATAACAACAATCCAGAGATAGAGTGTGGTCACCGTGTTGGTCCCAAGAGATACAAGGTGGTTCGAATGATCTCTTTTACTGGACCAAATGTTGTTGGTGGAAATAAGCAAGTTCTTGGGCCACACAGGGCCCTTCCTCAGGCATGAAGCGTAGCCAATAGAAATCGTAGCCAGATTTCTACTGGCTATGCTACATGCCTGAAAAGGGGCCCTGCGTGGTCCGAAAGCTGGCTTACTTCCACCAACAACAGTTGGTCCAATAAAAGAGATCATTCAAACCACTTTGTCTCTTTAGAACAACAACAAAAATACCCATTTTCATTTATGTTATTAGAAACAAAATAAAAAACAACAAAAATGAAAAAGAAATTATTGTTTATGTTTTTCTAGGCAGCGTGGCACATGGGCTCAGGCTGAAAAACAGCAGGTGAAACAGGGAGTGGGAAGAGCCCAAAATGGCCACCTAGGATTGATGTCTGCACTGGCCAATTGGCATGTTTGATTTAAGTGGATCCCCGCTATAGACATAAAGATTGGTCTTTGCTTGCTTGCACCACTCAGAGGATTTTTTGCGGGGTGAAGGGGGGGACACAGGAAGTTTATAGAAGGTGAGGGTGCAAGGAGCTCTGCACCCATGGCTAGCTGGCTGGCTGTTGTTCTGTGCACACCCAGGGTTTTGCATGCTTGGCTCTTGTGCTTCTCTGTGTGAGCTGTTCAGTGTGCCTGCCTTCTGCTACTTTTCAGACACATACTTTGGTACAAACAATAGATCACTCCCTCTTCCCATTTTCGTACCCCCCAGTATCCTCCAATTACACATTCCTAACCCACTCGGTAGTTGTGGGCACCCCAAGTTACAACAAGGTATTGTCAGCTTGCAGGAACAGAGACTGTGCCACTGCCCGCCTTCCCCTTTGCTCTACCACCCAAAGGTCTCTCTTTCTCAGAAGCGCTGCCCCCTGGGGTGACTGCTGCTGCAAGCTGATGACGCCATGCCCCATGCTGGGCTGCTGCCACTCCATTCTGTGATGATGGTCTCTCTCCCTCATGTCTCTCGCCCCCTGGCACACTCTCAGCAACTCTTGAAGCCATGACATGCCAGCTAGTTGGGAGATTAATAACACATTCACACCTTACGGCAGCACAGCAGAGGCACTCCCATCACTGAAAGACGCGGTAGGGAAGGAGGCAGAGGCTGGTATAACTTCCAGTGTGAACGGAGGTTTGCCACAACAATGCTCACGAATGACAGGTCTGGATTTTGAGCCCGGTCATTCGCAGCAAAACCCAGTTTGTACCAGAAGTTATGCCGGCCTCCACCTCCTTCCCCCACTGCGTTTTTCGATTGCAGGAGTGACGCCACGCTGCCATAAGGTGTGAATGCGGTACGAATCTTCTCCCCTTTGCCAGTCCTTGCTGTTTCAGCAGCCAGTGCCTGCTTCCTGCCAGTGTCTGGTCTGTCCTGTCCTGTCCTGTCCTGTCCACATGCTGTGTGCCAATCTCTCACTGATATTTCTGCCTCCCAAGGGCTCTCTCTCCAAGTAGAAGCCTTGCCATACTTGGGGCCTTACTGTCTCCTCCTCTGTAAGACCCTGCTGCTTCAGCGCCCAGGGTCCTTTGCCTGACACTTTCTCGGTCCTATGTCTGCCTGCTGCGTGCTAATCTCATACTGACATTCTGACTCCTGGGGGCTCTCTCTTCAACTTGAGGCCTTGCCATACTTGGGGAACCACCATCTCCTTCTGTGCAGGTGCCTGGCTGCTTCAGTGCCCACAATACCCGCTGCATGCCAGTGTTTGTGCTGTCCTCTACACAGCTGCTGTGCAATCTCTGCCATGTCACCCTAGGGCACTCTTGGCAAGTTTGGGGAAGGGACAGTGTCAGAAAGGCATTTTGGGAAGTACTTTTTGAAGGCATGGAAACAAAATGTTTGTTATCGATTTTTTATGTTTTTCATTTTTAACAAATTTATTTATTTTGGAGCATTTGTAGCCCACTCCCTCCTGCTCACAATGACAGCTTGGGGCGGTTCACAATGAGATTCAAATATAAACAAGTCAAACAAACAAACAAAAATGGGCATTGTCATGTATGTTACTATAAAAACAAACAAATAATATTTTCAAAATGAAAATATTTCTGGTGCACAGCCCTAGCCACCACTCAAAGCAGCAGGATGAGAAAGGGGGGGAGGGGAGGAATGTTGACAAAGTGCCTGGGACGGTTGGACTAGCACCGTCTCCACCAGTCTAACAGAGTGGAGGACCAGAACCTTTACAGGATGGAGCTTCTGCCACTTCTCCAGCCTAGGGGTGAATCTGGAATTCCGTTTGTTCCAATTTTCAGTCAGAACGGGGCAGTTCACCCATTCCAATTGGAGAAAAAAAAATCAGATCAATATTTTGTCCAATTCTAATCAGAAATTCGGCAAAATATTTTAAAAGATCATTTCCCACATATGCAAAATGGCCACCAGGATCAATTACACGGATGCAAAATGGTCTCTGCCCTTATCCAAAATGGTGTTGATGCTGCCCCACTGTCTTTTTGGATAATGGCGGTGGCCATTTTGGACATGCACAATTATTATGATTTTTTCCAGTCAGGATTTGGATTGAAAACTCTCCACCTTATTCTGTTTTTGCAGAGCTTTCCATGAGATTCAGGCCTACTTTCCAGCCCCTACTTAGGAACCTCCTAGATGCACCCATTTCTTATTTTAATAACCAATCCTCCCCAAAATACCCCATCTAGTCCTGCACTTAGTGTCTGCATTAATCTCTGCAGCCTGGCATAACGCTGGAACTAAAGGAGAGACCAGTGCATTTTCTGAATAACGAAATTGGTGGTAAATCAAAAGTCAGCTTTCAGCCTAGAAGTGTAGGTATCTAAATGTATGTCCATTCCTGTACGAAATAGGAAATCTGCAAGGGGACAAATTTTGTATTTCTGATTTCTGTTCTGGTTACAGTGCCTTTTGAGTGTCTCAAAAATTGCTATAATTTGTTGGGAATCAAACAAGCAGGAGGCTGCAGCTGTAGGGTCACTCATGTACAAGTGTTGACCCTGCAGTAAAAGGACCCATATATCAGCAAGCTCCAGAGCGCTCAGCAGGTAATCTCATGCACTCCCCCCATCCCATCCAATTTCTTGGGCTCAATTCAGTCTTCATCTGCCTGTGGAAGCAGGCCAAGCCTCTGAACCACAAAGCACTCAAATATCAAAAGTAAACTTAAATCAAAGCACAGTCCGCTCCTACACCATGGTTAGGGATAAATGCTTACCTACGTGAAACTTGAACGATGCTTAGACTGCTAGACCCATTATTAAAAGCATCACATTAGAACTGAAAATGAAGAGGCACCACACACACTAACACGCACCTGGAACGTACAGAGTTTTTTGTCTGTTTGTGTTTTTATCCAAACCCGAATGCACAGCTCTAATACAAAATAGGAAACTAAATTCAGGTACCTACTGGTGAAAGGGGTTCAAAGGCTCTGAAGCGGCTTTAGACAATATGTTTGAGTCGTTACTCAGCGATTCACAAGAGGTGCCTTCAGTGACAGTCCCTCTCTGCTGACAGGCTTTCACATCTGTTTCTGCAGCTGTTGTCTCTTTTATGAAATCATCAGGATGCAATACAAAGAATGTCCCTTAAAAAAAAAAAAAAGAATCAGCACGGGTTGGCAGATCCAATATTTTGCAGGTAAGACAATTCACTTTCATGTCTGCTTTAAGCTAGGCATCGGATGACAATTTTAATCATACAACAAATTTTCTATGTTCAGTGTTTACTAGCCAGGCTGATCTTAACGCATTCTAAAAATGAAGAGGTAAGGGAGTCATAACTATACTTTCCTATAGTTACAGATTTTCTTTTAAGTTGCAAAATGTTAGAAGCATCAGCTGGCTTCAAGCCTTTTCCCACCTGTGGGCCACTTAGAAAATTAGTGCAGGCTCCGCCGGCCAGATAGGAGTTGGGGGTGGAGGTGCGTCAAGCACCGGTGTGTGCTCAGGATGGGCAAAAGGAAGGTGGGGGTCCAGATCATGGATTCACGAGTGCCTTCTCTTCCCTCAAGTTCATCCTTTCAGGGCAGTGGTAGAACTACTACTGGCTGAGGTTATCAACACTTCACTTGGGGAGGATAGGATGCCTGAGTTGCTTAAGGCAGAGGTGGTCTGGCCACTCCTCAAGAAACCATAATTGGACGTTGATTCTCCGGTGAGCTATTGGCCTGTCTCTAACCTTCCCTTTTTAGGGACGGTTATTGAACAGTTGATGGTCCGTCAGTTGCAGGTGCATCTAGACCACATTAGTTTTCCAAACTCCTCGCTTTCATCTGAGTTACGGCACTGAGACTGTGCTTGTGGTCTTAGTTGATGACCTATGAGTGGAGCTGGATAGGGAACCTTTGACCCTCCTGGTTCTACTTGATCTCTCAGCAGCTTTAGATACAGTCAACAATGAGGTGTTGGTGACTCACCTGCAGGACCTCACGGGGATGAACGGGACAGTTTTGCAATGGTTCTGTTCATTCCTGGCTGATCGATCTCAGCGGGTGGTCCTGGAGTAGTATACTTCTTTGCCCAGGGGTCTGCCATGCAGGGTCCCGCAGTGTTCCATTCTGCCCGTTCTCTTGTTCAATGTGTATATGTGGCCGCTGGGGGAGGTTGTGCATTTGTGGGGGGGTGCTTTGTCATCAATATGCTGATGTTACTCAGCTTTACCTCTCCTTTTCATCAGATCCAGACCCGGCAGTATTTATTTATTTATTTATTAAATTTATACCCCGCCCCATCCTGAACACAGCTCGGGGTGGCTTACAATCATAAAATACAATATAAAACAATCCAGTACTTAAATTACCATATATAAAAATTTAAAATAACATATAAAACAACATGTAAAACAGGGCCTGGGACATAAATTACTGGGGGTAGGGGAATAAAAACCAACTACCCATCCCCAAAGGCCTGGGCGAACCAGGTCTTGCATCTTCACTGAAATACTAAAAGGCTTGGGGCCAGGCGGGCCTCCTCCAGCAGGGAGTTCCAGAGACGTGACCCGGCCACCGAGAATGCCCTCTCCATTGTGGCCCCCCCACTTAACACCAACAAGTATTGGTGTTTTCCCAGTACTTGGCGGCTGTGGGGGACTGGATCAGGACTAGCTGACTGAAGCTGAATCCTGACAAGATGGAGGTGATGCTGGGGGATCTGGGTGAGGGGGGACTTCCCGTCATGGACGGGATCTACCCGGCTTTGATCTCCAGCTGGCAACACCGACTTCCTGATCCAGACCACCTGCCGCCGTGCAGGTGAAAGTCCTGACATACATGGAAAAACCCACCTACAGAGATTTCATATATTCTACTCCATACCCCTGCTAATGGAAGGGCTAACGTATGACTGGACTCTGCATTGAGGAAGGGTTGCAGGCTCCAGCACATGCCTCTTATATGTTTTTTCTAAACCGGTAGTTTGTTGGGCTGAAACAAGAATCAATTCATTTCTCGCGAAACTCTCATGAGAGAATAGAGAATCGTTACTGAGATCTTGCGACGATCTTGGTAACAGTTTGAGATCTCAGCAAGAATCTCATCCAAATTTACAGTGTACACTGCTTAACCACAATTTACCGTGTACTGAGTTCATCCCGGTAACTCGCACAAAATGGCCATCACAACTGTTCTGCGTATGCACGGCCCTATTCCAAGCTGGCGCCGGCAGCATCACCACCATTTTGGAAAAGGGAAGCCATTTTTCTCATGCGCATTACCAGGATGAACACAGTACACAGTAAATTGGCATACAGCACAATGTAAATTGCAGCAAATGGACAAAAATTCTCAACCAAGAAAGTGCTGAGAAACAGTTTTTTTCTCAATTATCAGTTCTTGCTAAAAATGAGCTCAGAATTGAGAGAGAAAAAATAAAGAGAGAGTGTCAGCCCTAGTTTTTAGGTGTTTCCGTTCATAGTTTTTATTACCGAGTCCCATACTTTTCAAGAATAGCCCAAAGGTTTTTTACGTGATATATTGTTGACAGTTCTGAATATACAGGCTCCTTACTATTCACTTTGTTGTAGCACAGTCAAGGCCTGATCCAAAGATCAATTAAATTAATGGAAAGATTCCCACTAACTACATTAGAAACTGAATTACACCTTTAGTTTTTAACCAACAAAATACGTAAAAGTCCAGGGGATTTCTTTACCGTTATCTTACTCCAAACAGAATCCTCCTTACCTTCTTGAATTAAGAGGCCTCTGTACATCAAATTTAGAGACTCCTTGTTTATAGACACATTAATCCCAGCTTCTTCATCCTCATTTTCTTCATCAGAACACAACCAGAAAGACTGATCTAGCAACAAGTTCTCCATGCAATGATTTATAAAACCTGCAAAAGAAAATTAGAAGAGTAATTAAAAACAGCAACTTTTTCTTTTAGAAAAAGTACTAAAGGACAATCAGTTGGCTAGCGATGACCTGGCCCGTTGCGAGAGCCTCCACATGACACTGTCCCCCACCAACACCTGCTGCTGCCTGGGGGACACTGCAGGGTTGGAAGCCAGAAGAGGATCACCCCACTCCCCACCCTAAGGAGAGTAATGCTCTTTGGGTCCCTTAGACATTGTCATAAGGATCACCCCTCCCTTGGATGAAGAGAGGGGATGGGGATAGAGACTTTTGGGTGGGGGGGTACCTTAGTCGGTGCTTGGCACCGCAGGTTGCGGGCCAAAGGGCCACATCTAAAGGACAGTTTGGCATGGCCTTTCGGTGGAGGTCTGAGGTTCTGAGGGGGCTTTTTGTGTTTTGGGGGCAGGAGGGACTGAAGCTCTGATGGGGTATGAGGCAGGGGAAGTGAGGTGTAGAATAACTGTTGGGTGTAAAATTTTGAATCGGCATTGGTTTTACTCGGTACCAAGGTTGTTGGCAGGCCCAGACTTATGGGCGGGCTACCTAGGCTCAGGCCTTGGGTGGTGTTTTCTGGGGGAGTGGCAATCCTGGCCACGTCCCAGCCCTGGTCCTTTTTGTTTGTTTGTTTCGCCCTGACAGGGTAGACAACCAAAGCCTGGGAGCCGCCCTCCCGACCACCTCCCCTCCTCATTATTATTATTATTATTATTAAACATTTATAAAGCGCCAGTTGCAACCTGGCGCTGTACAGAACATACAATCAGATGCGGTCCCTGCCTGTGGCTTACAATCTAAAAGACAAGGAGGGGGAGACAGGGAGAGGGGACAGCGGGAGAGACATGGGAGAAGACAAACAAACATTCAGGCGGATGCGAAGTCTCAGGTGCGTGTACTTGGCTTGGTTACAAGGTGGTCGGTAGCAGCAGTCAGCAGAGGAGGGCTGACAGTAAGAGCAAGGGGAAAGACTAGAGGGCATTGGGAAAGGCAGCATGGAAAAGGTGGGTCTTGAGGAGGGATTTGAAGGAGCGGAGGGAGGAGGCAAGGCGGATGTCGGCAGGGAGGGAGTTCCAGGCATGCGGGGCAGCGAGGGAGAAGGGACGAAGGCGGTTGGGCGAGCAGGAGAAACGAGGGAGAGCGAGGGAGGGGACAGAGGAAGAGCGGAGAGCGCGCGCAGGAGTGCGTAGGGCGATTAGGTCCGAGAGGTAAGGGGGAGCTTGGTCATGGAGCGATTTGAACGTGAAAACCAGGAGTTTGAACAGGATACGTTCAGGAAGGGGGAGCCAGTGAAGGGAGAGGAGGAGAGGCGTTACATGGTCGAAGCGACGGGCAGAGTGAATGATCTTGGCGGCAGAGTTTTGGATCGCAACAAGGGGGGACAGGTGGGAGCGAGGGAGGCCAGCAAGGAGGAGGTTGCAGTAGTCGAGGCGAGAGATAACCATGGCATGAACAAGGATTTTGGCCGAGGAGATAGATAGAAAGGGGCGTATGCGGGCAATGTTGAGGAGAGCGAATCGGCAGGATTTGGCCACAGAGTCAATGTAAGGTTTAAAGGAGAGGTGCGTGTCAAAAATGAAGCCCAAGCTGCGGGCACGGAGAACAGGACGGATGGTGACCCCATCAATGCAGACGGTCAGGTCAGAGGGAGAGGAGGGGGATGGAGGAAAAATGAGGAGTTCAGTCTTGGCCATGTTCAGTTTGAGTTGGCGTCGGGACATCCAGGCGGAGATATCAGAGAGGCAGTCGACGAGGCGTGAGCGGATAGAGGAGGAGAGAGAGGGGGTAGAGAGATAGAGTTGGGTGTCATCAGCATAGAGATGGTATTGGAATCCGTGGGAGGCAATAATTTCGCCAAGGGACAGGGTGTAGATAGAGAAGAGGAGAGGGCCAAGGACAGAACCTTGGGGAACCCCAACCGAGAGGGGAAGGGAGGGGGAGGTCGACTCGGGGAGGGAGACATTAAAGGAGCGGTCAGAGAGGTAGGAGGAGAACCAGTCAAAGACAGAGCCACGGAAGCCCAAAGAGTAAAGCGAGTCCAAGAGGAGCGAGTGGTCGACAGTGTCAAAGGCAGCAGAGAGGTCAAGGAGGACAAGAACGGAGTAGTGGCGCTTCGATTTAGCGACAAGTAGATCATTGGTGATCTTGGCCAGGGCAGTTTCAGTAGAGTGGAGGGGGCGGAAGCCGGACTGGAGAGGGTCCAGGGAGGAGTTGGCAGAGAGGAGGTTCAGGCAGCGGGAGTAGACGACACGTTCCAGGAGCTTCGAAGCAAAGGGAAGGAGGGAGACCGGCCGGTAACTAGAGGGATCGAAAGGGTCCAGGGTAGGCTTTTTGAGGATGGGGGAGACAGTGGCATGTTTGAAGGCAGAGGGGAAGGAGCCTGTGGAAAGGGAGAGATTGACGACATGCAGAAGGGGGGGAGCGACAGTGGGAGCAATAGAGGTCAGGAGGCGGGAGGGGATCGGGTCAAGGGGGCAGGTGGAGGGGTTGGATGAAGAGAGAAGAGCAGAGATTTCCTGGAGAGAGGCAGGAGGGAAGGATGCGAGGAGGGAGGGGGGCGGGGGGCGGAAGAGGGCGGGAGGCAATATCCCGACGGATCTTGTCAATCTTGGAGGTGAAGAACGACGCAAGATCCTGAGCAGCAAGGGAAGAGGGCGGAGGAGGGCAGGGGGGTTTGAGAAGGGAGTCGAAAGTAGAGAAAAGGCGGCGAGGGTCGCGGGAGAAAGATTCGATCCTAGAGGCATAATAGCGCTGCCTAGCTAGGGAGATAGCCGAGGAGAGGGAGGAGAGGGAGAATTTGTAATGGAGGAAGTCAGGGAGGGAGCGGGATTTGCGCCAGAGGCGTTCGGCAGCCCGGGCGCAGGAGCGGAGGTAGCGGATGGCAGGGGTAAGCCAGGGGCGGGGGTCGAGGGGGCGGACGGGGCGAGCAGAGGGGGGGGCAAGAGAGTCAAGGGTCGAGGAGAGAGAAGCGTTGAGAGCAGAGACAGCAGAGTCAGGGGAGGAGGAGGCGAAAACGGGGGGGAGAAGGGGGGAAAGATGTGCGGCAAACTCCGAGGGAGTAAGGGCCTGCATATTGCGGAAGGGGCGCATAGAGGGGGAGGCGGAGGGGGGTCGGTGGGAAAGGCTGAAGGAGCCGAGGAAGTGATCAGAACTAGGGAAGGGGTCAAAGGAGAGGTCAGTTAGAGAACAGTTTCGAGTGAAGACGAGGTCGAGGGAATGGCCGTCAGTATGAGTGGGGGAGTCGGTCCAGAGTCGGAGATTAAAGGAGGAAGCGAGAGAGAGAAAGCGGGAAACAGAGGGGGCGGAGGGCGTGTCAACGTGAATGTTGAAATCACCAAGGATAAGAGTGGGGATATCATCGGAGAGGAAGAAGGTGAGCCAGGATTCAAAGTCCGGGAGGAAAGAGGAGAGGGAACCCGGGGGGCGGTAGATGACAGCAACCCGAAGGTGTAGAGGGGAGTATAAGCGCACAGAGTGGGCCTCAAAGGAAGGGAAGGAGGAGGAGGGGGGAGGGGAGAGGGTTTTGAATTGGCAGTGCTTAGCAAGGAGCAAGCCCACACCACCACCCAGGCCCTCAGGGCGGGGGCGGTGAGAGAACGACAGGCCCCCGGAGGATAGAGCAGCCGGGGTAACAGAGTTGGAGGGCGTGATCCAGGTTTCCGTAAGAGCCAGGAGTTGAAAGGGGCGAGAGAGGAAGAGATCGTGGATGAAGGGAGCTTTAGCCACGGACGAGCGGCAGTTCCAGAGGGAGCAGGAAAAAGGCAATTGGTGTTTGGGAAGGCAGGGGATGCGGATGAGGTTGGGGGATGGGGAACGGCCGGGTTTGGGCCTAGGGGGAATGGGTAAGGGGGGATGAGGGTGGGGAGGGGGGATGGGCGTGGGTGAGAATAAGGGGTAGGTTGGCTGGAGAAAGGCCGCTGGTGATGGAAGAGGGAGAAGGAGGGGGTGCGTGAGAAAGGCTAGAAGGAGGGAGGTGATAGAGGGCGAGGAGGCAAGGGGGGTACGGGGAGGCATCCTAGATGGTAGCAGTCTGGGCATCAGGGGAACCAGGCTCGCGGGTGTGATGTCCAGCGGCGATGGTTGGCGGCGGCAGAGTTGCGCGGGTGCCGTCAGGGGGGTGGCTCCTCGTTGTCCTCGCTCCGGCCTCCCAACGGCCACAAAACGGCCAGCGCTGCCGCCCGCTGGGGGCGGGCGTGCACCTTTGGCTTGTGGCTGTGGGGTGGAGCCCTGCTCACCTGGAGGGGATGAGCGCTGCAAAGGCTGCTGGGGCTTCTGGGGGTGGAGCCCTGCTCACCTGGAGGGGATGAGTGCTGCAAAGGCTGCTGGGGCTTCTGGGGGCAGGCATGCACCTTTGGCTTGTGGCTGTGGGGTGGAGCCCTGCTCACGTGGAGGGGATGCCTCCCTTAAGGAGAGGAGAGTTCCAGAGTGCCTCCTTCTCCTCCTCCTCTTCCAGCCTGAGGCTGCTACACTTGGGTCACTGCAGAGAGACTGAGAGGAGTAGGAGAGGAGCAGGAGAGGAGAGGCACCAAGGGACCGGCGGGATGAACAAACTCCTGGAGGACCCGGGGAGCAACCGCCCACTGTGCCTGCCCAGGTCACAACCCACATGGAGGTGACTTGCTGAGGTGTGGGTCTGTTGGGATGTGGCCTGGAGAAGAGGGATGGTTGGGTTGGGTTGGGGGGGAGCTGCTGCCGGGCCCGGGCCCGATGAGGTGGCCCGGGACCGCAATGGTCTTCTTCTGGCCAGGTTGGAGGGATGGGAGGGTGGGGTGAGGAGGTGTAGCCGATGTTTTTAGGGATACATGGTCTGTTCAGAGCTATCTGGTGATTGTGGGACAGAGCTGGGATGGGTGGTACTGTTCTTGAATGGTTCCGCTCATTTCTTGCTGGAAGAACTCAGTGTGTGGTCCTGGGGGACTTTTCTTCATATCCCCGGGATCTTACCTATCGGGTCCCTCAAAGATCTATTCTGTCCCCATTCCTGTTCAATGTGTACATGCAGCCTTTAGGTGAGTTTGTGAGGGGATTTGGCGTTTGGTGTTCTCAATATGCTGATGGCATCCAGCTGTACCTCTCATTTTCAACTGATCCAGGCCCAGCAGTCTCGATGCTTATGCAGTGTCTGGCAGCTGTGGGGGACTGGATGAGGCAAGCCATCTGAAATTGATTCCTGACAAGAAGGAAGTGTTGCTACAAGGCAGACCAGAGGGACTGGGGGGGGGGAGGGGGGAGTCCTGTCATTGATGGGGTTTGCCCCTTGGGTTTGTAGTCTGGGAGTGCTCCTCGACTCATGGCTCTACTTGAATGTCCAGGTGGCAGCTGTGGCACAGAGCACGTTATGCCAATTACACCTGGTCTGTCGTTTGCAGCCATATATCTCAGACTAGACTTGGACACTGTCATCCATGCCTTCATCACCTCGAGGCTGGACTACTGGAACGCCTTCTATGTGGGACTACCCATGGTGATGGCTCAGAGATAGAAGCTAGTGCAGAATGTGCTGGCCCACCTCATGACAGGGATGGGTTTCCGCCATGAGCGTATAACACCGGTTTTGCAACGAATACATCTAAGACCATTGACTGCCTATAGTCTTCTGGGTTCGATTAAAGGTGTTGTTTCTCACCTATAAAGCCCTTCACGGACTGGGCCTCTCCTATCTGAGAGACCATCTCACTCCCCAGGTTCTGGATTGTCCCCTGTGGTCGGCCAGGGGCACCCTCCTCGAAGTCCCCTGGGTTCACCTGGTGGTAACGATGGGGAGGGCATTCTCGGTGGCCGCCTCACAACTGTGGAATTCCCTCTCTGTCAATGTCCGCCTGTCCCCAGATCTTCTCTCCTTCCAGAAACATTGTAAAACCTGGCTGTTTTGGCAGGTGTTTGGTGAAGGAGATGGGTGAGGGGTGTATGGGTGGCGGGGAGGGGAGGGGAGAATCTGTTCTTGGACTGGTTGTTTTAATATTGATTGCTGAATTTGTATTTTTTATATATTTTAGGTATTTGTATCCACTTTGTAGTTAAAATATTTGATACCCTGCCATATGTGGGAGTGGCAGGGTATCAAATATTTTAATTAATAAATGAAATTAGATCCAAGACTTGCTCAAAATAAGTTGTCCAGCTACTGTTACATGGAGTTATTGTTGCATGGAGCTTGGACTAGAGGACTCTTGAGGTATCTTTCAGCCCTACAACTTCATGACTATTGGCAAAGTTTAGTCCATGGGTAGAGATATACTTCTCAGTGATCTCAGTAGGAGGTGGGGGCAATTTCAACTGGGTCATACTAGTTTATACTTACTGGGGATCCAGCCCAATTCAAGTAGCAGCCACATTTAAGAATCTAAAGGTGATAGCAGATGAGATGTTGCCCCAGATTCACCTGCTCATCTGAAAGGCGCCTGACAGATGTTCAACCCGGGGCTGCCTTGGGGCAGTCCACACAGTGTCGTCCCAGGAAATATGGAGCACAGCATGCTTCACAACTCCTGGCTACTACAGAGTAACGGACAACCGTCTGTTGTTGTACACACAGCCATTGCACATGTCCAGGTCCTGCTGGCACCACAGCAGGATCAGACCCAGAGGAAGCAGCCACCAGCCAACTAATGGAGTGGACCAAAGTGGGGCAGGCGGTTGGAAGAGGAACACTCCATCAGCTGGACAGCGGCTGCCGGGCACTTCCTCCAGGCCTGATCTTGCTGGGCTTCCCAGACTCCACTGGAAAAGGGGGAGGGGAGATGAGTGGCAGCTGCCCCCCTCCCCCTCAGCTACACTGCATGGGAGACTGCCTGATTGCTGGGCTCCCCACACTTTCCACAGGTGTGGCTGTTGCATGGGGGCTTCATGGAGGGACTCCGAGCTCTGGGGCACCCCCATCGCATGTGAAAACACCCTAAATGACTTCTATTGCCAACCAGTAGTGCACCTAAAGGCTGCATCTAAGACCATGAATGACGGCTACTGAGACAAAAATATCAGCTCTCTAAGGAAACGGTATCTTGCATAGCCAGCTGTTCAGCATCTCATCATAAATGATGTTCTTTGCCTGTTTAACAGATGCTGCCATGCTTCCCTTTCCCGTCTTACATAACCTTAGTGGGTTCAACTAAAAAAACCAAATCTACCAGTAGAGAACTGTTTTTCCCTTACATCTCTCAAACCCACCCCTATAGGATCAAGATCCTAAAGCAGCAGCACCTCTGATTTGACAAAACAAAGTTATCCAGCTGCAAATTAAGCATTCCAGATATAAAATACACCTTGACATTAACAAGCTCAAACATATATATCCCCAAAGAGGATCCTTTTTCTGGTTGGTTAAATTAGTCCCAAATTTTAAAGTGTCTTTTAATAAACCAGTTTTTGGGTGACCAGCTTCATTGTTGAAGAAGAGGTGCTTGGTTCACAAACCTTCAGTTAAAGCCCATGGATGCTGCCTATTCTCGGCACCTCTGAAAATCAGGATCCAAACCCCCAAGTTACCTCGAACTTGGAACACGTGTAAACTAAAGCCAAATGTTAAGAACTGCCCAACCTGAGGATTTCCTCAGAATCTCTGGAAGATTTGGCTGTTATTAGGTGGGGGGAGGGGAGGGGGGACTGATAGCTAAAAATAACAGCAACAACATGACTTGATTCCCTTGAAAATTGTCCTGTATAATATTTCCTCACCAAGTTAGTCTGACAGTACCCACACACAGAGCTAATCATTTCTGACTATTGGACATCCAACATCCCAACACAACCTGTGAATTCAACGATGGGGTGTGGGTGGGGGGACAGGAGGCAGCCTATTCCAGAGTTCATTGACCAGCAAATGGGGTTATGATGTTGAAGAGGATGTCCTAAATTAGGATATATGTTTTGATAGCTCTTTTTATTAGAAGTGTACACAAAAACTACCAATATTGTGTATATATGTGTACACATCTATAAAAAGATGTGTAGTTTATACCCAAACTACCAATAAAAAGTTTTAAAATTGTCATGCAGTATTGATTTGTAACAAAGAATACGCATGTTCGAGGCTGTAATTGATAGGAATTACTTCCAAAACAAAAACCACCAGAATCGTACAGTAAGAATCCATTATTTTATCCTACAAATCCCTTTTAAAATATTGCCTATTATTCTTTGTAGTCCTAAGTGTGGTTGCCATGCTGGTCCCAAGAATGACCTACAGATAAGACAAAATAGCTTAGGCACCTTTTGTAAGACCAACTTCTATTAGTATGTGCAAGCTTTCAGGTTTCACAGAGCTCTTCCTCAGACAAAATAAATAAAGAATTCTGACCCTGAAAGCGTTAATACAACAAGCAACAAAAATGGTCCAATAAAAAGTAGTATAGCTATGCGTTTTCCTGTTATTCGGACAATTATGTCTGCCACAATAAGCAACGTGAAAATAGCAAATTGATTAAATTGCTTTACCAAGGGAATGGTAAGTTAAAAACTTCCAGATTTCTTCAAAGGTTTTAAATGTCACCACTATTAGGTCCTGGTCACTGTAAATAGACAACAATCTGGCAGACAGCTCCTAGAGAAATAGAGAAACAATATTATAATCTTTTATTATAACAATATTATAAGTCATGTTCATAGTGAAAATGAAAATAAAATACTAGCAAAGCTACTACTGGTGAGAAAAACAAAATTTATTTTTATTATTTTATTTATTTATTTCTTAGTATTTCTATGCCGCCCCCTCATGCCCACGGCATCTCGGGGCAGCTAACAATATGATAAAACAGTAAAATACATTAAAAACCAACATCACTTTTAAAAAAAATTTAAAACCCCAACCCTAACCCTACCCTCCAATTCCCCCGAATTCCCCACCCCACCAATCTCCCCCATTTACCCCTCCCCCCCCCCCCCCCAAAGGCCTGGGCAAACATCCAAGTCTTGCATGCCCGCCGAAAGGCGAGCAGACCCGGGGCCAGGCGGGCTTCCTTCGGAAGGGAGTTCCACAACCATGGCCCGACCACTGAGAATGCCCTCTTCATGGTTTGATATACATCTATTTAGGACAGACTAGAATCTAATTCACCATAACTTTAAAAGCATAGAAAGTAACTAATAGATGAAATATTTACGTGCACCAGAAGTGGCTTCCCGCCATAGGAATTGACGCCACGAGTGGCCTCTTTGAAGACACATTCTGGAAACCTGAGGTTTCCATAACGTGTCTTTAAAAAGAGGCCACAGGAGGATGCATGCGCTGCTGATTCCTATGGCGGGCGGCCACTTCCGGTGCATGTAAACACACAGTGCGCAGTTTTTCCTAGCGGTGCATTGAAGCACGTGCTTCCCTGGTCACTCATGTAAAAACAGCCACAGTTGAGTCCCACAATATGCAGAGCCTGCCATGCGGGCAAATTTGCGCTCATGTGTCTGCATCCCATCAATTAGGTTGCAAGCAGCCTCTGCAGGTACAGGTCCACCAGCACCATAGAGTCACAGGCAAAAAAGTCTAGAGTGTCCACTTCCGGCCTCCTCTCTCCACACTCGCTCTCACTGGCAGACATGTAACATCCAGCTTAAAAGCCCACCACACCATTTTCAAATATGTATTCTCGCTGCTTGCCCTGGTCAGTGGAGGCTGGTGGGTTCTAAGGCTGGTGGGGTGCTGGGTGGGGCCAGAAATAGGCAGAGCCTAGACAAATGCAGGCAGGGCCTATCCAAATTTTAAAATTAATGTGCAATTATACAGCCTCAGGGAAGAAGATAAATGGAGAAACATATACACACGACTGTTAAGTATGACAGTAAAGAAACAGGGCAAGGAAAGCAACCAATCACCAGAAGTCACTGTGTTCCCTGTTCAATGATAGGAGACACCAATGCACCATAGTAGAAAACACAGTAGTACAATAAGAGAGGTACCCCATATTACAGAAAATTCAAGTACCTTACTTAAGGCACAATTCAAGAAAACATTAGTATCTGAAATACACAGGCAACATAGACCACAAGCAAAATGTATGGAAAACGCAGAAAAACCCAACAATAGTATGTGAAGTCCTTTAGGACACCATAAATGCAGCAGCATGGGACCCCAAGAGACCCAACCATTCTGCACAGTTGTGCTGCAATGTAAAAGCCAGCTGCTGCAGCCATACAAGGTAGACTAGTCATTAGCCAACATGTGGTCTGACCTTCTTGCAGAAAAGCCACATCCCACCAAACTGCAAAGGTACCATTTTAAAATACAGGAGAAATAATTCAAGTGAAGAAACCCTTCCATCCAATCCCACCCCTAAAAATTAGAAAGGAGACAATTAGGGTGGTAAACATAGAGCAAGCAAAGCAAACCATCTTAATTAATTAAAGTTTGTTCAACAAAGAAGAACAACACACACCTTTCCTTCAAACCTTACATCGACTCTGTTGCCAAGTCCTGTCGCTTTGCCCTCCGTAACATTGCACAGATTCTCCCCTTTCTCTCTGTCTCCTCAGCCCAAACTCTTGTTCACGCCATGGTCATCTCTCGCCTTGACTACTGCAACCTCCTCCTTCCTGGCCTCCCCCTCTCTCATCTGTCCCCCCTTATTTCCATCCAAAACTCCACTGCTAGGATCATCCACTTGGCCCGTCGCTTCGACCACATCCAGCCTCTCCTCTCCTCACTTCACTGGCTCCCCCTTCCCACATGCATCCTTCAAAAACTCCTGGTATTCACTTACAAAACCCTTCCCAATTTGGCTCCCTTACCTCTCAGCCCTTATCTCCTTACACACTCCTGCACGCACTCTCCACTCCTCCTCTGTCCCCTTCCTTGCTCTCACTCATCTCCCCTGCTCACCTAACCACCTTCGTCCCATCTCTCTTGCTGCCCCCCATGCCTGGAACTCCCTCCCTGCCCACATTCGCCTCACCCACTCCCTCTGCACATTCATATCCCTCCTCAAAACCCACCTCTTCCTCGACGCCTTTCCCGCCGCCTGTTAGAACTTCCTGCTCAATACTTACTGTCTGCCCTCCCCATTGACTACTGCCTAACTGCAACCAAGCCAAGCATGTGCACCTGAGACTTTGCATCCGCTTTAATGTTTTTATCTCTGGTCTCTCCCTATCTTCCCNCGCTTTAATGTTTTTATCTCTGGTCTCTCCCTATGTCCCCTCTCTTTGTCTTCCCCCTCCGAGGCTATTAGATTGTAAGCTGTAGGCAGGGACCGCATCTGTCTCATTGTTATGTAAAGAGCCAGGTACACAGCTGGCACTATACAAATGCTTATAATAATTATTTATTATTATTATTATTATTATTATTAATAATAATCCAACAATATTATGTGAAGTCCTAAAATGCCCACCATAACAAGTGGCATGGCAGCTAGCCTTCTGGAAAAACCCACCCATCCCCCAAAAAACCTAAAAAAAAAAAAAAAAATCCAAAATAAAAAATACATTTAAAAGAATAACATAAAAATTAAAAATAGAAAAGTTTAAAAATTATTACTCACTTGACCAAAGGATCCAGTAGTTGTGCTCTGCAGCAGCCTGCTATAAACTGGGTCAAATCTTAAGCTCTCCCCAACCCCTCTCCTCTGGTAAAAAGGGGAGGAGGGAGAGAGTGAGGCTCAAACTGTGTGCTTACTAACTGGAATAAAAGCACACACCCCTCCAGTCTACCTAGCTCCACCTCCAGCTCCCCCTCCCACTCCATCTAGTTCCCTTCCCTGGTGCATTCACTCAAACACAGCAGTCTGGCCTGGGGGCATCTAGTTCATCTGCCCAGACATGCTTTGAAATGCCTGTCTTCCTGTCTCCATAGGGGCTCTGCTACACTGCCCCACACTGGGTTAAAAGCAGGGCTAAGTTTTTAACTGATTTAGATTGAAGTCAGACTTCCATGCTGCTAAGTGAAAGTTTACTGAAGCAAAGTTTTTCTATTTTAAGACCAAAAAAACCCCCCAAAACACTGAAAGCATTCTATCTCTTTCCATGGGATTTCTTCTAGCTTTTTATTTCAATAATATTATAACGCTACTCTCGTTAAAGAACTTGAAACCCATATTCCCATCAGTCCTCGTAACCTACACATGCTACTCTCTATACCTGGTTAAATATTAATGCCAAGAGAGTTGCATTCTTTTGAAATCCCTGAAATCTATTAATAAACCTCCAGCACTGGCCAAAATATCACAGCCTTCAGAGAATCAACACACATATACCATTCAACATTGCAACAAATTCACAGGTTTATAAGTAAAATTCACACTATAAATCTTGCTTACTTTAAATTTCTTATCCTAAATCTGCCTTAAGATACTAGCTGTGTGTTAAAATCTAATAAGTGTGCATTTGCCATTGTAAAAAATACACTGTACATCCCCCCCCCCTTTCCCTGACAACCAAGATATCAAAGAAGGCTGATAAGAATATACATTGTATAGCTTGCAGAAATTACAAATAGTAGTTTGATGCTGAGAGATCTTGTTCAAGAACAAACAGCATAAAGAAAGGGATATTATTAAAACATACTTAGCAAAGGAAGATTTCAATTGACATTTTTAAAAAAGATGCAGTTTCTCACTGACTGCAGAGTCCAGGAGAAACAAACTTGCATGGGGGCAGGGGGAGCTTAGATGTCCCCCACCCCCATACTAGAAGTCATCCAGAACCACTGAAAACAGCGCCTTTTACATATATGGAGACCTGGACTTATGAAACCTCAATATCAAGCAAAGAAAACACAACCCTAATAAGGTCCAGTTCTGAGGCCTTGACCTGCTGATATTTTCAAGAGAAACAAATAGAAATTACAGCTTCACACTGGTGTGTGTATATATATATATATATATATATATATATATATATATATATATATATATATATATATATATATGTTGTGTGTATATATGTATGTATATATATAGACTTGCAAATTGCTCCCCCTCAGCCCCATCCTTTCTAATGCAGGACTTAACAGCAGCTTTCCTGCAGGACAGATTACAAAAAAGGTGTGAAACCAGGAAATCCAGGACACCTGAGAGGTATGTCTGCCAGGCACTGCATGTCTTACCATAATCTGTGACCCATGTTCATTGCGATTTCCTCATTGACAGCAATGGGGAAATCACAGTGAACACAGGTCACCAACAAAGCCCGACACCCTACAACAGTGGTTTTCAACTTTTTTCATTGGCGAACCCTGAAAAAATCTGAAATGGAGGTGTGGACCCCTTTGGAAACTGAAAACAAAACTTTAGTCATTCAGCAGCAACGCACAGTCTGCAAGGCAGACCTCACCCAGCTTACTTATGGAAGATAATTTTTAATACCACTTATCTGCGCTGTAAACAAAATACAGAAACCACCCAGTTGGCCCTGGGATGACTGATATAAAGTTAGGAAAGAGGTTATGGGGGGGGGCGGATCCTTATTTATTTATTTATTTATTTAATTTATACCCCGCCCCTCCTGAATACAGCTCGGGGTGGCTTCCAACAATAAAAACAGTATAAAACAGTTTAAAACATATAAAAATACAATATCAAATATTAAAATATTAAGAGCAGGGCCCGGGATACAAAAATCAATAGGGGAGGGAAGACAAAACCCACTAAACCCTCCCC
>QEPC01008520.1:3158498-3182333 GCA_003113815.1 Sphenodon punctatus | reverse complement strand
GGAGCACAGGTGTTATGTGCTCCTGACGACCCATTCCCGAGAGGAGACGGGCCACCGCATTCTGCACTAGCTGCAGCCTCTGAACCAGGCACAAGGGAAGCCCCACGTAGAGCGCGTTGCAGTAGTCCAGCCTCGAGGTGACGAAGGCATGGATGAGGGAGGTCAGGTCCAGGCCAGAGACGAACAGACGCAGCCTCCGCACCAGATGTAACTGGAGAAAGGCAGCCTTTGCGACTGCCTCCACCTGCCGCTCCAGGCGGAGGTCCGCGTCCAGCATCACCCCCAGACTCCAGACCTGTTGAGCTATGGGAGGGCAAACTCCCCCAATCAGGGGGGCCGACACCTACCTCGCTCTCCCCACCACCATCACCTCCGTCTTATCGGGGTTGAGCTTCATTCTGCTCTGGCACATCCATTCCACCACGGCCTCCAAACACTGGGATAGCAACGAGACAGCACGGTCTGGGTCTGTTGCCCCCCTTAATACAAAAACCATCATTGCTAAACAAGAAAGCTGAGAGGAGATAATCTTTGCAGTCATACTCTGCTGCTGGAGATGCTTGTCCTATAAAAAGTCCTACATGCTAAGGGCGGGAGGGGCTTTACTAGGGATTCTTTATGGGAATGGGGGCAGCCCTAGCCCACAAGTCAACTCAACCCCCCAAGCCGAGATTTCACTGCTCTCCCAAGGAGCAACCAGAAAAACCTTTAAAGGAGCGTGGTAGCCATCTACGCCCAGATCGAGAGCTGCCTCCAGTCCCCTCTTCCCTTCCCACAGGGAGCCCAGCAGCAGACCAAACCAGCCCCTCAGAGGTAGCAAACATCTCGCCTCATCTTGGCACCCGGTGCGGAGTCTGCAGGGTGTGAAGAGGAATGCATGGCTGGTTGTCTTTGCACTGCAGAGGGGACGCTGGATACTTCCCCTCCCCACCTGCAGTTGTCAAGGGTTGGGACCCCTGCCTCCCTCCACAGGGAAGTTCAGTGGGAGCCCAGGCTGCCTCATTACAGCCAACAAGAGTGAGCCCCCTACCCACATTCTCTAGCCTATCCACCCCAGCACCACCTGCCTCCCGCACAGGCCAGCAGAACAAGGATAGGGAGAAGCTGCCTCTCTGTGGACAAGCAGCACCTCTTTCTGGCCTACCACGGTGCTTCAAGCCTCACATCTTCCATGGACCCCTTAGACAGTCTGCGGACCCGCGGGGAACCATGGATCACAAACGAAGCCACTTCTCTGCAACATACACACAGAGGCCCAATCTCTATTTCCAAAGGCTTAGGGGGGCTAGGGGATAGAGGGGGCAAATAATATCTCTAAAATAAAATGGGCCCAAGCATCAGTGTGAAACATAGATGTAGTCTGACTTCTATATTTCAGGGGTTAGGTATCTTTCAGTATGCTCAATAACCTTCCTGAGCAAGGTGAAGCTAAACCTTTTGGGGGGCTAAGAGTACTTCTAGGGTCAGGAATCCGAGGAGGATTCATTATGACCGTCTGGAAAACCAAGGCATGAGCCTTTACTAGACATCCTATGTTTATTTAATTGTATGCTACATAGGATTAGTGCAGGGTGTCTCAGTGGTTTTGATTCCTCAGACTGCAATTCTTTACATTGGTAAACCATCTAGGATGAAAGCCACAGCAATGGAAGCAATGTCTGTGATAGTTACGTGTACACAAAGCATTCCTCACATACACCAGGCTGGAATGCCAAACTTTCAAGAAGCCCAGGTTCAAAGCACTGTTACTTGGGTTACAACAGCATCTGCTAGAGTTGTGGGGTTTTTTTTTTAAATGGCTACTAAAAAGGTGGCTTTGTTGTTCTTGTTTTACACATGCATTTGTCTACTAAGTAACTTCTAGTGAACTATGGCAGAGTTAGCAGCGTGGTGAGGTACCTAGCCTATACTTCACTAATGTAACCACAGGCTGCATTAATAGAAGCACAGTGTCCAGGTCGTAAGTAGTAATAGTTTCACTGTATTCTGTGCTCGTCAGACCTCATCTGGGGTACTGTGTCCAGTTCTGGGCACCGCATTTTAAGGAGAACATTGACAAACTAGAACGAGTTCAGAGGAGAGTGACAAAGTTGGCCAGGGGTCTAGAAACCATGTCCTATGAGGAAAGGTTGGAAGAGCTGGGTATGTTTAGCCTGGAGAAGAGAAGACCAAGGGGAGACATGATAGCCATCTTTAAATATCTGAAGGGCTGTCACATAGAAGATGGAGCAGACTGGTTCTCTGTTGCTCCTGAGGGCAGGACTAGAAACAATGGGCTCAAATTACAAGAAAGCAGATTTTGTTAGGAAGAACTTCCTAATGGTTAGAGCTGTTAGACAGTGGAACAGTGGTGGGCTCACCTTTGCTGGAGGTTTTCATACAGAAGCTGGATGGCCATCTGTCAGGGATGCTGTGGCTGAGGATTTCCTGCACTTAGCAATGGGTTGGACTAGAGGGGGCAAAGTACCCCCCTCTGAGGTACCTTCCAACTCTACGATTCTAGGATTCTATAAATTTAACTCTTAGCCCACTTTCACACTGGCAGGGGCCAGTCCCACGCAGACTTTGGCTCTGGGAGGGAGCCAAAATATACGTGGGGTTTGACCAGTGTAAAAGCCCGCCCCCCTGCCCCCGCATGGCTTTGCCAACGAACACCCGCAAAAAATACAGAGCAGGGAAATCCACTTCTGTACTTTTGTGTGTGTTTGCCAGCAAAGCCACGTGCGGGGGTTTTTACTCTGGCCAAACTCCATGCATATTTTTGGCTCCTGGGTTCTCTCCCAGAGCCAATTTCTGCATGAGGCCGACCCATGCCAAAGGTGTGAATGTAGTCTTAGTCCTAGTTTCTCAGTTAATTTACCATGTTAGAGTTCTAGAGTCCAGTAGCATAGCTGGGCTTTAAAAATGATAAGTTCTTAAAGGATAGGTCCATTAAAGGATAGGTCCATTCACGCTGATGTCCTTTCCCAACCCTCCATCTCTTGTTTCCTCTCACTAGCCTCCTCCTTCAACCTCCACCTTTGGACCAACTCCCCCACCCACGCTAACGGCCATTTTCTTAACCTCATCTTCTCTAGGAACTGCTCTGACTCGGATCTCTTCTTCGATCCTCATCCCGCCTCTGACCACTTTCTAGCCTCTTTCAGTGTCTCCCACTGCCCCACCTACTCTTCCCAGTCTCCACACCCCTTTTGTGACCTGCAGGCCATTGCCTGGACTTTGCCTCCTCTCTTTCCCTCCTTCTCCACTCAGTCTTCTCCTCCTCCTCCCCTGACTCTATCTCTGCTTTCAATGCCTCTCTCTCCTCCACCCTTGACTCCCTTGCCCCCCTCTCCTCCCACCCTGTCCGCTCCCACAACCCCCATCCTTGGCTCACCCCCAGTATCTGCCACCTCCACTCTTGCACCCATGCTGCTGAACGCCTCTGGCGCAAATCCCACTCTCATGCTGGCTTCCTACACTTCAAAGTCTCTTTTCTCCCTTAATTCTGCTATCTCCCTTGCTAGACAGCATTACTACGCCTCCGGCATTGAGTCCTGTTCTTGGGACCCTCACCTCCTTTTCTCCACCTTTGACTCCCTCCCTTGTCCTCCTCCTCCCTCTTCCCTTTCTTCTCAGGATCTTGCTTCCTTCTTCACCTCCAAGATAGACAAGATCCACCTCAACATTGCTTCCCACTTTCTCCTCTTCCTACTCCCTCCCCTCTCCCCTTCTTTCTCTCCTGTACTCCTTCCCTCCCACCTCCCTTGAGAAAATCTCCTCCCTACTCTCCTCCTCCAACCCTTCCACTTGACCCCATCCCCTCCCGCCTCCTGACCTCCATTGCTTCCACTGTCGCCCCATCCCTCCTGCGCATCAAACTCTCCCTCTCTACTAGCTCCTTCCCCTCCACCTTCAAGCACGCCACTGTCTCTCCTATCCTCAGAAAGACCAGTCTTGACTCCTCTGACCCTTCTAGCTACCATCCTGTCTCACTCCTTCCTTTTGTTTCCAGGCTTCTTGAGCGTGTTGTCTACTCCCGCTGCACTGACTTCCTCTCCGTCAACACCTCCCTTGACCCCCTCCAATCTGACTTCCACCCCCTTCATTCTACTGAAACTGCTCTCGCTAAAATCACCAACGATCTTCTTGTGGCTAAATTTAATCGCCTCTACTCCATTCTTGTCCTCCTTGACCTCTCTGCTACCTACGATGTTGTTGACCACTCACTCTTGCTGGACTCACTTCACTCCCTTTGTTTTCGTGACTCCGTCCTCGACTGGTTCTCCTCCTAACTCTCTGATTGCTCCTTCAATGTGTCTCTTGCCAACTCCACCTCCTCCTCCCTTCCCCTCTCGGTTGGTGTTCCCCAAGGCTCTGTTCTGGGCCCTCTCCTCTCCTATTCTCTAGCTACACCCTGTCCCTGGGCAAACTCATTGCCTCCCATGGCTTCCATATCACCTCTACGATGATGCTCAACTCTCTCTCTCTCTCTCTCTCTCCATCTATTCAAGCTCGCCTCTCCAGCTGTATTTCTGATAGCTCTACCTGGATGTCTTAACGTCAACAAACTCAACATGGCTAAAACTGAACTCTTTATCTTCCCCCCTCATCCTTCCTCTCTCCCGTCGATCCTTATTGATGGTGTCACCATCCTTCCCATCTTCCAAGCCTGTAGCTTAGGCTTTGTCTTTGACTCACCTCTTTCTTTTAAACCCTACATTGACTCTGTTGCCAAATCCTGTCGCTTCTCCCTCCATAACATTGCTAAGATTCTCCTTTTTCTCTCTGTCAACTCAAACTCAACATGGCTAAAACTGAACTCCTTATCTTCCCCCCTCATCCTTCCTCTCCCTCTTCCCTGTTGATCTTCATTGAATGGGTCACCATCCTTCCCATCTTCCAAGCCCATAGCTTAGCCTTCATCTTTGACTCACCCCTTTCTTTTAAACCCTACATTGACTCTGTTGCCAAATCCTGTCGCTTCTCCCTCCATAACATTGCTAAGATTCTCCTTTTTCTCTCTGTCTCCTCTGCCAAAACCCTTGTTCATGCCCTGGTCATCGCTCGCCTCAATTACTGTAAACCTCCTTCTCACTGGCCTCCCCCACTCTCCCCTTATCTCTGTCCAAAACTCTGCTGCCAGGGTCATCCACCTTGCCCGGCGGTTTGACCACATTCAGTCTCTCCTCTCCTCTCTTCACTAGCTCCCCCTTCCTGAATGAATCCTGCACAAGCTCCTAGTCTTCACCTATAAAGCTTGCTCCCCCCTACCTTTCTGTGCTGGTTTCCCTCCGTACTCCAGTCCGTGAACTCTGCTCCTCCTCTGTCCCCTCTCTTACCCTCCTAACCACCTATGTCCCTTCTCCCTAGCTGCACCTGGAACTTCCTCCCTGCCCACATCCGCCTCGCCCCCTCTCTTCATATCTTCAAATCCCTCCTCAAGACCCACCTCTTCTGCTCTTCCCTCCCCGACTCCTCGCTCCCCATACCTAACTCCTGCTGATACCTACCATCCAGTACAATCTGTTACCTGAAGTCTGTGTACTCATATCCTCACCACAGGGATCAGCCAGCCATCATTCTCAATGTAACTAAGCCAAGCACGTGCACCTGGGACCTCGCATCTTCCTGAATGTTACACCCCTTGTCTCTCCCTCTGTTCCCCTTCCTTCGTCTCTCCCCCCCACCCCCGTCTCTTGTAAAGCACCAGGTACTGCTTGCTAATAATAATTATTATAATTAATGGTTATTAGCCAAGGAGGTTGGGGACGTATCCTCCAATTGTCAGGAACTGGGAGGAACAACAGGCAATGGGCTATTATGACTTGTTGGGTACTTCTCCAAAGTAACCAAGAATGGCCACTGTCAGAGACAGGATGCTAGGCTCGATGGACCATTGGTCTGACGTAGTACAGCACTTTTATATTCTAGGTTCTAATCTTCACGGTGGTCTATGGCTCATCTGTTGGCTTATTTCTAGAAACCGAGGTCTTGACTGGAAAAGTGCTAATCTGTGTAGAAAGCACACCTAAGTGGAACAAGATTCCATTTCATGGTCTCCTGTTCCCTAGTTCAGAATCTTTTCCCTAAGGATAGGGGATAATAAAGGATCTATCCCTACTCCACTCCATTCCACTACACGTTAGTCCTTTGGAGGAAAGCTAACTCCTCAGTCACTTGTGATGAAACTGTCTAGGCAAACTTAAGATTTTTATTTTTTTACTCCCGAGCATTTTTCATCCCTTATTTTCCATATAATTCTGTTGTCCAACTGACATTTCAATTCCTGCTATCAGGGACCTGTGGCCATAGGGAAAATGCAGTGAACATGGATCCCTTCTATAATACTAATACCTGGAATTGAATAGTGTATGTGTATTAAATCGGAGACAGGGAAACCTTTCTCTCCCATAGGTCACTTTGAACATTTATTTATTTATTAAAATATTTATATCCCACCTCTTCTGCTCCCAGCAGCTCGAGGCGGCTAATAATAAAAACACAAATACAAAAATACACCAGTAAAAATAGATTAAAACACTACATTAAAATTCAACTAAAACTGAGGATAATAATCAGCACCCACCACTCTAACCCATCTCTCTTACCAAATGCCTGGTGTAACAGCCAGGTCTTGCATCTTCGTCAAAAGGAAGGGAGGTCCGGAGCCAACCAGGCCTCTGCTGGAATGGAGTTCCACAGCCTAGGTGCAGCCACCAAGAACAACCTCTCCAAAGTTGCCCCTGAGATAGCATGGGGACCTCTAAGAAGGTGCCCCCGGCTGACCGCAGGGGCCGCTTCAGGTCCCAGGGAATGAGGTGGTCCCGTAGGTAGGCAGGGCCCAAGCCAAAAGTTATTGCAAGATCCAAGGGCCGCATAGAAGCCGGTGGTAGGGATGGTTAAAAGGTGCACTCAGGGTGGCAAAATAAAGAGAAGGTCCAAATCATGGAGCTTTGTCATGGAGCCACCCGCTATCCTTGTCTGCATGCCCTCATCTCTGCTTCCTTTTTCTGGGCTCTGTCTTTCAGTGGTTGGGTATAGGAACTGGATCCAGGGGCCAGATCAAGGAACTGGAAGGGAATCACATATAGACTAGCAGCAGGCTGCATTTGGCCCCTGGACTGAAGGTTCCCCACATTGGGTGTTTTCAGATGCGACGGTGGCCCACCACACCACACTTTCACCCAGTTTAACTCACAGGCCACTGTCACGTCTGTTCCCGGCCACCAGTTGTTGGCACAGGATAGATCCTGGCCATGGTGGTGGCTAGTGCTGGCTGTGACTCAGGCAAGTCTCCAAGTCACATCAGGGGCTGGGGGAGGGTGGGCAGCTTGGCACAGCGCGGTGGTGGGGTGGACATACATCCATGTGAACCACGGCAGCCCGTTCCCCAGCATGTTAAGTTTGAGAGCCCCACCAAATCCTGGCTGCGGTGGCAGCCCCGTCTTTTTATTTATATCATTTATTTATATTTTTAAAATTATCCCGCCCCTCCTGCCCACAGGGCAGCCCAGGACGGCGAACAATGATAAAACAATAAAATAATAATAAAACAATAGATGATAAAACAATAAAACAATTTAAAACAATGAAAATATCACCAATACAGGGAAAAGAAACCCACCCTATCCCCACCCCACCCCTACCCCTTGCCAAAGGCCTGGCAGAACAGCCATAAATGCCGAAATAGCTTTGAACCGGGTAAGTCCATGACAGAAGCTTGCCACCACAGGCGCTGTCACAGTACTTTGAATTTGCTTATACGCTCTAGTCTAGTTTCATTGATGGGGCGTGCACCTGGTCACATTCTTATTTCATTATTCTAGGATGTTTTACTAGAGCATTATTATGCATTTGCCTGTGCCATACCAGCTAACCACTTCTGAATCACAAACCACAGTTTGTTCCATATGCTCGTCTTTAGGGGGTTTAAGTTCTATTGAACCCAGTGCCAGTGATAATAAAGCAGAAGCGACTTACGCTGAAAACTGCCGCGGCCTCCCTGCTCTCATTCTCTAGAAGACGGAGCCGTCCTCTCAGATATCCTTGCAGCCGGGAATCGGAAAGTCCGGTCTTACGTCTTACCATGATTAGCTTCAGGGAGATGTCTGGAAAGAATAGGAGTTCATGAGCTGCCCTACATCTGCTTGCTAAAGCTGAAAGGCTAAATTAGTCTCTAACACTGTGTGGGAGAGATCAGCTACAGATGTCCCCAAGTATTAATTCACACTGAGGTGCGTGGCCTTGTTAGTTTGCATTGATTCATAGATGGCTCATCTCAGCAGCAGGGGGGGAAGAAAAAAAAAACAGCACAAAACTTTCAAATCTTCATTTAGTCACATAAATCGATCTTCAGACACTTCAAATCACCATGGTGTGATTTCCACAGGTGTCAGGCGCCCAAAATACCTACGTAAAGCCAATGGCTGTTTTTACTTGGGAACCTCAAGATGGATTTCGGTGCACTCATTTGGTAATTTTGACCTAAGCATTTCTCTGAAAATTTGAGGCTGCACATTTGTCTCCATACAAATACATTTAGTGGTAAAGATGTCCATATAGTATAAATTCTGAATATGCACTATTGTTATCATAGTATGTATGGGAACCTGCAGCACTACATTGTTTTCTGCTTCAAGGCACAGTTGATAATTAAGTTGTTTTATCTCATTTCGTGTTAGTTTGTTCATGCTCATCCAAAGAAACACAGAAAGATATCCCCACTTGCATAGACTTTTGCTAATTCCGAGTCTCCAAACTGTACATAAAGAAAGCAATGCAGTAATAAAAAATGGTGGATCTCAGCAAAATATAGTGCCCTCCTAGGGCTGTTCTTAGCACTGGATTTTTATCACTAGGAGCAGGAGTTTATAAAGATAATAATGGCCTTTCATCTGCTAGGATCCCACACCTCCATACCAACCAATATGCTATGCAAATAAAAACACACAATCATTTTATAGGATATTATTGAAATTAAATGTGTCATGTATTTAAACACTACACAAACACTTGAACCATTTTCAAAGAGGAAGTAAAGCTTGGCTTTTCCTATTGAAGTTTCAAGGGATGGTGAGAGATTGGATTTACCGAGTACAAAGACAGGATCTACCCAGGACACAAGGTCTATTATCGCTAATCTGCTGCTAATACAGGCTTGTTAAATGGCTGGGAGGCTCCGTTTTATAGCTCACTAGAAAAAGGACAACCTTAAAAGCAACATAGTTTTAATTCCATTCAGAAGGCAGTAAATTAGAAATCATTCGCAAATACACACTTCTAAGCTTCAGCTGAAGCAACGGTAACAAATTCTCAGAAGTCATCCAGTATAGTTTGGTTCATATTAGTGATTTAAATAGCGTAGTGATTCCCAAAGGGTGTGCTGCAAGAACAGCAGACATGTGCCATAAAAAATGAAACTTTACTTTTTTAAAATTATACTTTACTTTAAAAAAAAATAAAAAAAATTATATTTGTACATAAACACAGGGAATTAAGTTTTCAAGTCAAAATTTGTAATACTATTCACTAAACATCAAACCCTTATTCCATGCCAATATTTTTGTTTGAAAAATGTAATGTTTTATATTTATTAATTATAAACTAGTTTTTTTATTTATCAAAAAGCCACACATTATTTTTCAAATTTGGTGTTTTATTTTGAAAAATATATTCATGCCTTTTCAGGTGTAAGAGTGAAGTGTGCCACCAGTTTTAATCGAGAAAAAGGGTGTACCCCAGTTATCAAAAGTTTGGAAAACGCAGCTATAGCATTTATCAAAAACCATAAAAGTCCTGCACATCATTTACAAGGGCCATTTTAATAAAGACTAACCTAAGCAAGAGGACAGATGGTTCAGTGGTTAGAATACTTGCTTGTGACTTGGGGGCCCAGGTTCAATTCCTTGCATTTCTGCACATCTTGCATGGTCTTCAAAAAAATCTCTTAAGTGTATTTTCCATGAGACTTTTTTTCCATGTATTTCTAAATTCCTGGAGAAAGAAACTCGTGCTGGGGGGTTTAGACATTCCTCCCTGCTACCGGAAGTGAGCCGAGTGTTGCTGCAAACAGCAGGTGCCGCAAACTAACACATCCTTGGAGACGCGGAGTTGTAAAAGCCCCATATGGAGGTTTTTACAACTCCATATTTCCGAGCCTGAGCCAGTTCATGGCACCTGCTTTTTCAGTGGTGGCCAGCTCACTTCCGGTAGTGGGGAGGAATCTCTACCCTCCCCTCACCTGTATGAGTTTTGCTTCTCCAGGAATTTAGAAATACATGAGAAACAAGCCTCATGTAAAAACAGTTTCTTAGTTTCCCTACATGTAAAACATAGTGGTGCAGTATCAGCAGAGTCGTAGCTAGGTAGAAATGGGCCCTGGTGCAGAAGATGGAAGGACCCCCTACTGGGAGCCCTTGCCTGCAGTGTGCATATGCACTCTAAATGCATGTGGTCCCCTCCCCTAGGGTCATGGGGCCCCCATGTAGCTGCAATTATTATAGCTATGCCCCAAGTATTGCCCTGATTCCCAGTGGGGTTGAGGACCTTTTTTGTTCTGGGCCCATGTTAGAAATTTGAGAAACGGCCAGCAGGTCACACCAAAAAAGAGAAAGATGTTGACCTCCATCACCCAAAACACACATATTTGTGCTTACTCTAGAAGGTCCAAGTTATTTCAATGCCAAAACAGAAATGCTAATTTGAGGCAGCAGTGAGGAGATTCACAGGCAGTGGTTGTGGAATGAAGCAAGAGATCAGTGTAGCAAAGAGATGCAGGGAAGGCATGCTGGGAATGCATGGTTGGGTGGGTGCTCAGGACAGGGAAAGAGCAGGAAGGTTTTGGATCATGGCTATAGTCTGCAGATCTAGCCCCTACCCGAATGTGTACAATCATCTCTGCTTCCTTTTTTGAGCAGTGTTAAAAAGGAAGGTGCTGGGTATAGGGGTCAGATGAAGGAATTGGAAAGGAGCCAAAGCACCACCAGCTTCAGAATGCATGAACAATGGCTTGAAAAAAACAACAACCTAACAAAAAAACACAGGTATTCAAATGAAATGACCTATAAAGAAAGAAATTAATTATCCTACCTGTTGGGAAATTCTCAACTGGACTGAGAGATGTTCGTGAAGTAATCTTTGTGCTATCGCCATTCTGAAAGATCCCTGTGGACAAGTCAACATGTATTGTTAGTTTTGCAACTATTACACTTTTTAAAAATTGAGACATAATCTGGATAAAATAATTCACACAATAGATTAAAAACATGTTGTAAAGTTGGCTAAATAGAACTAGACAAGTTTCATTCTTGTCCTATTTGCATTTGTGGCAAACATAGAAACTGAATAAAACAACATATTTAGATGTGTTGCCTAAAAGAAATTTCAGTAGTTCAGTTTCTGGCCAATATTCAATCCAATGGGCTCATAGGTAGAATATAGAGGACAAGACAGAAGATAATGGAGGGAGCTTTCTAGGGGACCGGAACTGCATGGACAGAATTGATCCTCATAAGGGACACCTTTGTATCTACCTGATAAAGTGTTTGAATAAAATAAGGAAAACCTTAGTTTAATAGATGCAGTTCCTCAGGGAAGGGTACAAAAATCCTAAATAAGGTTCAAATTCAAAAGTTGGATTTTAAAAACAACAGTTATGGGGCAATTCTAGAAATGCGGATCATTGAGATTTCCTCTTGTATTGAGATGTCCCAAATTCTCTGCCACACTGTCTTTTTGAACTGAGAGATAGAAAGAGACTCAAGATGGTCCACATGAAAACCTTGTTTGGGAATATTCTTGAGAATTTGAAGGAGCCAAATGGAGACACTAATACTGTTTGAAGAGTGGAGAAAGACACCTATATGAATCAATGTGTCTGATGAGAGGCATTTTCAGAGCCTGCTAGAAATAACAAAATTTGAATATATGAATATGAATTCAAATATGAATAAAGGTTCAACATCCTCTCTCCATTAGAAGACCACTGATAAGGGAGGATGGGGAATATTTGTGTGTCACAAAGAAGCAAAAAGGGGCACAACTGAAAAACATGACCCATCTCATCTTCATAAAGATGAAGGAGACAAGTGGAAGAGGCCAACTCAAGAGCACAACCAACAGGACTCACCTTTTTGATCTTGTTGCATGGACCCATCCTCTTTGACCTCCAGCACTGGAGTACTGGCTTGAACACATGTGGCATTAGAATCACTGCTCTCCAGATGCTGTTTATTTCCTTCCCAGCTGCTGTTTTGTTTCCTTTCTGGAGAGGGGACAGAGATGCAGAATCCCTCTTCTTCTGTAATGGCATGGAGTTCAAAAACAGGAACACTGCATTCTAACACTGCTGGCAACTCCATAGTTTGCGGTTCTGATTAGCTCTACAGAAGTTGCATTGTCAAAATTCTAAGGGGAAAATCAGCACATTAGGACTGCTTTCATTACATGATCAATTGTTAAAACAGTGAGTAAGCAAAACATTCCCAAGACATCCCTCCTTGTAGAAAAGCACAGCTGTTTGGCATTGGAATAAGTTGCCTAAGGAGGTTGCAGTCTCTCCGTCGCTAGAGGCTGGACAGCCATCTGCCGAGGAGAGAGCTAGAGATGTCCTGCAAAGCAAGAGTTAGGCTAGATGACCTTCGATGACCCTGTCAACTATACAGTTCTAAAAGCTTTGCCCACAATCATTTCTCTTTTGTTAGGTGGTTGACATTTGATCAATTCTGGGTAAAAAGAAAAACTGTGCTCACCAAGTCAGCATCGCAATTCACTTGGGCTTTCCCCCTAAAGTTTTCCATCAGAATTTTTATCTAGCAAGATTATTTTTTTTCAGTGCTCATAATTGCAAGATGTAAACCAGGGGTGGGGGAACCCCAGACCAGGAGGGCCAAATGCAGATCGTGACCAGTTCCCAGATTTGGCCCCAGGATCCTGTTCTTGTCCCCAAGCACAGAGACTGAAATCAGGGGAAGAGAGCAAAGATAAGAGCATGCACTGGATGACACTGGCCGGATCCATTGCACAGATACATGATCTGGACCTTCCTTCCCGCTCCTTCAGCACACACCTTACACACCACCTCTCCCAACTTCTATGTGGCCCCTCAGAACTTCTACTCATTTTCAAAATGGCCCCAGAGAGGGAAAAAGGTTCCCCCACCCGGATGTAAATTAGGTCTGAATTGAAACAGTTCTTCCGTCCTGATAGAATTATTACGCATTTTTAAAACGTTGGCTGAAATTTTGCAGTAGAATTAACCTGCAGTGGAATTCCAATCGAACATCCAGCAGAATGATTCCACACCATACAGCCACCAGCACAAAATGGCAGCCATCATTCTGCGTAGGTGCAGCGCGGCCTCCACCATGTTCTGCATGTTCAGCAGGAGGCAAAACTGTTCCAATCACTCCAGCAAAATGCAGATCGTATTCCAGTCTGCCAGATGTAAACAGACAGATTCTGTGGCATTTTCTTTCAGCCCTAATGTAAGGTTAACAGGAGGAGACTCAGTTTGGCTTAGTGGATGGAACACAGGACTGGAAACCAAGGAAGTTCAAAGAACCAGCTTTCCCAGCTGCATAGATGTGGGGCAAAAAAGTAAGTGGGCCCCAACCCCATATCTATTGCAGACAACCAACAACCAGTTGTAACTGACTCACATCAGCTAAAGGTGCAGGGAATAAAGGAGCTGCCTCTTCTCACACTTTGCTACAGCCCTTAGCGTGGCACTGAGCTTCTGCGAGTGTTCGTTTCCCCATCTGTAATTTGAATACTAACTTGCATGTTTCACTGGAACATTGTGAAGACTAATTAGGACATAGCTAATTATTTCTGGTTTTTATTTTTATTACCATTCCGCCTTCTGCAAGAATCGCTGCGTTGCAGTCGGAGCCCAGTTTTCCTCAGAAAAAGCTTCCTACAAATAAGAGCAGCACAATGGTCTGGATTAAGAGGCCATGGGGTAAGTCTATCTAATAAAAACAAGGCCTGAAGTGAACTTTGATTAGGCTCATTCAATCCTTTGCCAGCTTCAGTGCCCAGCCTCGTAGGGAGGGATGACATTCCTCCATAAAGCAGTGGCAATGCGGTAAAAAAAAGTGTGAGTACATCTTGCCCATGACAAGAACAGTACGTGCGCTGCGTGCTTAAAGAAAGAGGCAGATTTTCTGGATTCAGTTAAAGGTTTGGCCTATTGGCTCTTTGGGGCAAGGATCTGCAGGTAGCAGAGAGGTGTATGTAATTAATTTCCTCCAACACTCTATAAGCAGGAAGTTTACAGGCTGTCTGTCCACAGAATCAAGGAAGAATTCACTCTAGGCAGAGGAATGGAATCGCAAGAAGAATCACAGGGGCTTCCCTCTGCATCCCTCCCTCCATGAATGTGACTTGAATGATCCATACTTGAGAGGCCAAACCATTTCTTTTGGGATGTCTGCTGCAGACAGGCCTCATCTATTCTTACTAGCCCTTAAAGGTGATGGAGGAAATTTACATTTGATGACCTTCTGTAGTCTCAAAAAGCCTCTCTTATCAAAACATACAGAATCATTCGCTGCTAGAGATTAAATAGATTTTTTAAAATATGTAAATATTATTTGCATTTCTGGATAGTGCACAAAATAGCCAAATAATTATCCACACTCAAAACCACATTTACCAATTACCATTCTGGCTAGTTCATCCCAGCTACTTGGCCTATTTGTTCACTTTGTTGTGGGTATTTGGTACTTTGTAATTTCATTTTGGGACTATTCTGGGAATTTTCTGATACTATATCATGCCAGAATTAAATACTGAAATAATCAAATGACCCAAATGAAATAACCAGAATGGATACCTTAAGAGAAAGCAGCTGAGGTGGCGTTTGCCGGGGAGTGGGCATTCCTGTGCTTTGACATTTAAGAACTATTCTGCTAGGGCCCTAGCCTGACAAGAGAGGTGCTGGGGGTACAATTGTATCAAGCCCACAAAACATACGCAGTTTTTCTTTGTTAATATAGATTAAATTAGGATAAGTCAAATAATAATGACAAGTACAGTATGGTCTCTAGAAATGGATGTCAAAACTTATGGTAGAAATGGGAGGTGCCCCTCCCCCCAACCCTCAGGATGCACTTGGGCCCCAAATTTCAGTGGACCTGTTGATGTCCGTCTGTGACCATGCCCTTTTGAGCACACTGTCCCCGGCAATGATGCAATGGCTGCCCAGAATTCCCCAAAATGCACTGACACCAGTAAAGCTTCCTTCCAACCCTTTCTAGAAATAGAAGGAAAAAATTCTATGCGAGGCTGGAAGGGTGGGTATTTGTGAGAATGTTCGGATCCATCTCAAATAACCTTGTTTACAAGGTAGCAACTTTCTGTTCTTCTTCGAGTGGCTCCTTCCATTCTATTTTTACTAAATATGAACGTGCTTGTGTGATCAAGTAAGTATTATTAATAGCATGCAGCTATTTTGATGTGGCCCAGAGGTTTTGTATGTTTTAAATATGTGAACAGGATTTTTTTATCCTGCTATGGCACTACCACTGATGGAGAGAGAGCGAGTTGTCCTACTGGAGTCCCATCCACTTACTGGATGAGATGCTAGTAGGAGGGTTCTCTCAGTCTCCAAGCGGCAGGGTTTTACTCAGCAGCAAGGAGTTCCCAGTGTAAACTAATTTTCTGTCCATCACATCTTAACGCTGAAAACTCTTTGTTGCTGGATTTTTGGAGGCTCCACCTACAATGGACAAGCCCCTCCCTAGAGCTCTGCCAGCCATAAGGTTTTGCCAACCCACCGGTAGCAAAGCCGCCAGCAGACCGGCAAGCCTTTGGGGCTCCACAGCAAGGCTTGGCACATGGCCCCTCAAACCCTTGGCCCGGCCCTGGCAATCGTGCTAATTCCCCAAAACATGTTTGTCATAACGTGTGAAGGAATTAATCCTGCTGTCAGAGTCTGTCCATTAGCAGCTATTAGCCAGGCAGGTTTGGGGGAATGTAACCTTACTGTTGGGAGCTGGGAGTGAGCAGCAGGGAATGGATTGCCCCATTGTGACCTGTTGGTTACTTCAAGCAACTGAGATTAGCCACTGTCGGAGACAGGATACTGGGCTCGATGGACCATTAGTCTGGTCCAGTATGGCACTTGTTTGCCCCCTCGAGTCGGTGCAGAGCCACACAGCATTATTGGATAGCAGCAGCCACAGAAATAAGGGAGTAACTTTTAAAACAGGGAGGAAACATGGAAGCAGTGCAAGTGCAGATTTACAACCTACCATAAGAAACTGGAGAGTCAGGAAAAAAGTCTCATGTGAGTGCAGCCAAAGTGCCCGGTTTGATTTTATATTGCAATTCATTTAATGAAGTCAATCTTTCATGGATTCAATATTTACCAAGCTAAGTAAATTACACACATTTACATTTTCACTGAGTTCTCAAAGGGCATGATTCAAATATTTATTAAATGAAAAATTTTCAATTTCAGTTCAGAAACCTAAAAAGGCCCTATTCATTTCAGCCATCATTCTTAATATGACTGGACTTTAGATGATGAACTAAGCAATAAGGACTCTGAATCTACCATTCTAGCTGGCAGCATTTCAGGATTCCTAATCAGACATTAGGTGCCAACACTGCTCTAGGTCAGAATTACAGTGGTAGCATCTGGTGGCATGTTTGCTAATTAATTAAAAGGCAAAGTGTCCCTTAGTACTGTGTAGTGGCTGGCTAACTCTTCAGCAATCCCTTCACAATGCAGCTCCGACAGAGCCTTTTGGAACAAACAGTATAGTCACCAAAATCAACTAATGCTTCAGAAAAGAACTATTCTTTCATTAGCTGTGGTTAATTCTAAGGTGTTGCTATCAATTATGTATTGTGTATATCTGGCACACTCATTTGCATCTTACAAAAAACACCACACAAAACAAATCTAATCAATATCTAGGAAAGACACACAGGTTTCTTATCCCCCAGTTTTATTTCCCAATGTTTCTTCTTGACTTTTCCATAGGGCATTCATGGCTCACTAAAAGGCTCGCTAAATGCACACAAAAAGAAAAAATATTGTTTAAGCTCAAAGTTAAACTCGCATTGCCACGGTTGTTATTTTTATATACACTTTCAACGCTTGAGGTACTTTACAATTCTTGTCTAGTTTACCTTCGGGGGTGGGATTTTGGAGGCAGGTGAGGCAGGGCCGGACAGGGCTGGGCATCAGCACCTCAGCCTGCCCTGGCCATGTTTATTACTTATTTTATTTATTTCATGCATTTTTATCCTGCCCCTCTCGCCAAAGTGACTCGGAGTGACTTACAACTTTAAAAAGACAATCCAAAAGTTAACAACAACAACAAATACCATAAAGGTAAATATACATATAAAATTAAAATATAAAATTCAGAGACACGCCCCCCCCCGCCACTATAACAAACTCCCGATCTATGAATAAAACAATCATCCCCTCCCCCCCCCCCACCCCAAGTGCCCGACAGAAGAGCTAGATCTCACAACTCCAAAGGAAGGCAAGGCGATCCGGGCTGAATCAAATCTCCATCAGGAGGCAATGCTTGGAGCACTGGTCTAATGTGCTCTCTGTGTCCCATCCCGGTGAGCAGACGGGCTGTCACATTCTGCACCAGCTGCAGCTTCCAACCCGTCACCATGGGCAGCCCCATGTAGAGCACATTGCAATAGTCCAGCCTCGGGAATTTTCTGACACATCCTTGTCTTGGGCCGTTTTCTTTATAGATAGTTTATATTTTATACCTCTTTAATGTTTTATTTGTTGAATTTTATAGTCTATATTATGCGTTCCACTTGCTAAAGCTTTTTGGTCACACAATAAATTTCAATTCATAGTCCTGCCTCGAGGTGACGAACGCATGGATGATGGTGGTGAGATTGGAGTCTGAAACATAAGGGCAGAGCCTCCTCACCAGATGCAGTTGATCAATGTGCTCCTGGCCACAGCTGACACCTGAGAATCCAGGCGTAGCTGTGAATACAGGAGCACCCCCAGGCTTCGCATAGATGGAGGAGGGCAGACGTCCCCAATAGCAGGGGTGGCCCCCTCTTCCAGATCACCAACCCCGCCCACCATCACCACCTCAGTCTTGTCGGGATTGAGTTTCAGATGACTTGACCTCATCCAGTCCCCAACAGCAGCCAAGCACCGGGAAAGCAACAAGACAGCAGATCCTGGGCCCTGCGCACAACCTCCCCTAGTGGCTGCATATACACATTGAACAAGAGCCAGGACAGAATGGAACCCTGTGGGACTCCATAAGGGAGGCCTCCAGGGGATGATGTACAGTCCCCTACTACCACCTGCTGTGATCTATCTGCGAGGTATGAACAGAACCAGGACGCGTAGCGCCCATTGAACAACCCTGGCTTTATGCTGAGGGCCACCAGGGGCCACTGAGCCCAGCGGGCCACCCACTCCCACCGCTCTCTACTCTCCCTGCCAGGCGGGCGAGTGACCACCTTAGGAAGCCTTGCTGCAGCAGTCCGGTCTCTGCCCTCCACCCTCCTTTGGCGCTGCAGCTTGAGTTTCCTGGGGCCACCCTCAGCGACCGCCTAGATCAGCTGCTTAGTGCTTCCAGCTCCAGCCAGAAGCTGCTGATCCTGGCGGCTGCTGGCAGCACGCAAATTCAAGCTGCAGTGCCACAAGGGGAACTGTAGCAGCTGCAGCAAGGCTTCCTAAAGCAGCTATCCACCTGCCTGGCAGGGAGAATAGAGAGTGGCAGGAGTGGGTGACCTGCTGGAAACAGCCCCGCAAGCTCAGCCCCAGCCCCCGCTTCAGCCACCACCGCCCCAGCCACTGCAGTGCTGGCTGGGTGACCACAGACACCATGGGACCCAGACAGGTGTGGGGGGGGGGAGCAAAAGGGAGGGAGGGCTTGCTGGGTGGGCGTTGGAGGAGGCAGGGGGCAGAAAGCATGAACTAATTATGGGGTTGGGGCACAATGGTTATGGGGTGGTGGCTGATTATTGGCAGCACAAATGAACTAGTTGTGGGTGGGGGCAGCATGAATGTATGGGGGCACAAATGAACTAGTTATGAGGGGGCAGTGTGAATTGATGGGGGGCATAAATGAACTGGTTATATATCTAGAAGAATGTCTCTGGATAGCATAACGTGCTTAATAGGCTGCATTTTTGGGTGCCGTGTGTTTGATTGTGTCTTGGCCATTTGGAATTTAGTGCTTTGCATGTGCACTTTATTACTTGCCTTCTGCTTATGAAATGCATGTAGTTGGAACTGTGGAAAACACCCAGTTGTAAACCATCATTGAGGGTACAGTGAGCAGCACAGACAACCTCCATTTCAAAGAAGGGCAAAAGCGCCTTTAAAAAGTTAATTCACATGCAAGTGAGCTGGGCAGTGTTGGAAATACATTCCTTTGGTTGCATCCCCCCTAAGCACCTCATCCTGTTTGTTTGCTAGAAACACCAGGAGTAGACAGACAGATCAGGGAACCCTTCCCCCATCCTATCTGTCCTCCTACTACTACTCCTGATTGGTCAATCTCCTGCCCCAGGAGGTTTCTCATCTCTTTGTGTCTCAGAGAGCTTCCTTCTTCCCTCTTGAACATACCTAGTCTTAGGATTTAGTATAGATGTAGGCCTTTCCTATCCTACATGTATTTCCTAATAAAGCTACTTAAGCTTAAGTATGCTTCCTGCCTGCTTATTGATGATTAGCTACTTACACTCCTCTGTAAACTCTGCATTGGGCAAATGGATGCAATGATCTCACAGTCCTTGCATTTCCAACAGGCAGCGCCCCCAGGCTAGCCCACTGGCCTGCCAGCGGCAAAGGGAATGGGAAGGGCCCATCTTGACTTCTTGGCCAGGGGTCTACTCCACCGTAGCTATGCCCCTGAATGGAACCAACGCAAGACGGTTCTGTCAACCCCGATCAAGTCCTGCAGGCAAGTCGCCAACAGCTCATGACAGCTCATTACCACTGAGCTTCAGATAGCTCAAAGTTATCGAATGCTGTCTGACAGATCTAGTAGAACCAGTAGGGTTCATGAAACCTCTATCCTGCTCTACCAGGAGGTCATTGACCAATGCCACAAGTACAACCAGACTCTGCAGAAATCAAGAAAACCGGTGCTATCCAGATGTGCCTGAAGCTGACATTCCACCACTCGTTCAATAACCTTCCCTAAAAAGGGAAGGTTAGAGACAGGCCGATAGCTCACTGGGGCACCAGCGTCAAGAGACAGTTTCTTGAGAAGGGAGTGCACCACTGCCTCCTTGAGGCGGTCTGGCACCCTCCCCTCCTGAAGGGAGGTGTTGATCACCGCAGCCAGCCCCAGCCCTAATGTCTCCCTGGTGGCCTTCGCCAACCAGGACAAGCATGGGTCTAATTCACACGTCATGGCCTGAACAGACCCCAGCACATATGCCGCCCCAGCAGGTGTCACCAACTGAAAGTCATCCCATAAACACTGACCAGACAGGGCATTCCTAACCTCTGGCTCTGCCACTACCTCGGAAGTAGCGAAGTCAAAATGCTCAATGCGAGCAATTTTATCTGCAAGGTACGCTAAACACACGTCACGGCAGGCTTTGGATGAATCCAGTTCCAGGTGGAGAGAGGCTGGACCGACCAAGCCCGTCACAACCCGGAACAGCTCTGCTGGACCTGACTGAGCAGATGCTACGAGGGCAGTGAAAAACCGTTTTGTTGCTATCTGCCCAGCCACGGCATAGGCCCTAAAAATGCTCTATGCCACAACCAATCATCTTGGGCATGAGTCGCCAACTGCCACCGGCACGCCAACCGCCTCCCCTTGCACTTCATCTGCCCCAGGGGGACCTGCGGTGATGAAACATTGGGAGTGAATGCCTACGAGCCACCCAATCAATAGCCTCAGCCAACCAGTTGGGAGCTTCAACAGCGACCCGGCTGCCCCGCAGGGTGTCCGATCATCTGCCCAGTTGCCCATGCTGGCCCTGCAGTGTGGTAGCAGTGCTTGCCCACCACATGGGGATCAGGCTCTCTGCAATTCACGTGGTTACACCCAATGGGTTGCACCCATATGAGTTGGGACAGGCCCAGACAATTGCAGCTACTACACTTTGGGCTGGCAAGAAGAGCAGACCACATGATGTGCCCCGGGAGCAGCAGCATGGGGACTGGCCACACAAGAGGCAGCCCATTATTCCACTTTGGGCAATGTTACTCTGTACTGAATTTATTTTAGTTAGTTAGTTAGTTATATTTCTATACCGTCTTTCCCCCACAGACTCAGGGCCACTTACAATCATAAACACAGAAATAAAAAAACCATTAAAATCAATTTTAAAATCCCTTAATACTTCACCCAACCCTACACTTTGCATCCAATTCCATCCCACCCTATCCCTGCCTACCAAACGCCTGCCCAAATAAAACAACAACTTACATCGCTTCCAGAAGATGAACAGGCTCGGGCTTAGGTGGACTCCCAAAGGAAGGCATCCCTGGCCTTTTTCGGAAGAAGCATTTTGTAGTAGCTGGCTGCCCGCCTCGGGGCAGGTGAATAGTATCTGGTGGCTCCGCCCATACCATTCACTACATCACGTGTTAACATTGCCTAAGGTGGGATAACATCTTATGTGGCTATACTCAATTACTTGCCCAAGACCTCCCTGTGAGTTCATGGCTAAGATGAGATTTGAACCCTGATTTCAAAGGTCCAAGCCCAGTGTGTTTTCCCCTGACTTTTCAGTTTCTTATGGGAGATTATAAGGCTGCCTTTTTGTCCCCACATTGCCACTTTAAACGTTACCTTCTATTACTGTGGCTACTGCTAGACGTGATAACGCTGTGCAGCTCTGCACTAACTCCACGGGGCCTGTGTAGAACACAGACTTCTATAGGATTGAAAAGTTTTTCCCAAGTACAGAAATATTTTGCTATCTGCAGTGCAATCTCAAATTTTGATCAGTCCTATTATAGTCTTCCTCTGTGATAACCATAAACTATAGGTTATGGGTGGATCTGAACACAGGTCTCCCACGGCTTCCAATATTCCCTCTATGCTGACGACACTCAACTCTCTCTCTCCACCCCCTCTCTCTCCCCTTCTGTCCAAGCTCGCCTCATCAACTGTCTCTCTGATATCTCCACCTGGATGTCCCAACATCAGCTCAAGCTCAACATGGCTAAGACTGAACTCCTTATCTTTCCTCCCTAGCCTTCCTCTCCCTCTTCCCTGTCCATCCTTATTGATGGGGTCACCATCCGTCCCATTCCCCAAGCCCGTAGCTTGGGCTTCATCTTCGATTCTCACCTTTCCTTTAAACCTTACAGCGATTCTGTTGCCAAGTCCTTTCGCTTCATCCTCCATAACATTGCTCAGATTCGCCCCTTTCTCCCCGTCTCCTCAGCCAAAACCCTTGTTCACGCCATGGTCATCTCTTGCCTTCACTACTGCAACCTCCTCCTTACTGGCCTCCCCCGCTTTCACGTGTCCCCCCTTATCTCAATCCAAAACTCCGCTGCTAGAGTCATCCACTCAGCCTGTCGCTTCGACCATGTGCAGCCTCTCCTCTCCTCACTTCACTGGCTCCCTCTTCCCGAACGCATCCTTCACAAACTCCTTGTGTTCACCTACAAAACCCTTCACAACCTGGCTCCCCCTTACCTCTCAGCCCTAATCTCCTTGCACACTCCTGCACGCACTCTCCGCTCCTCCCTCGCTTTCCCTCGTCTCCCCTGCTCCCTTAACCGCCTTTGTCCCTTCTCTCTTGCTGCCCCCTATGCCTGGAACTCCCTCCCTGCCCACATTCACCTCACCCCCCTCCCTCCGCACATTCAAATCCCTCCTCAAAACCCATCTTCCTCGCCGCCTTTCCCGACGCCTGTTAGAACTCTCCCCACAATATCTACTGTCTGCCTTCCCCACAGACTCCTGCCTTACTGCAACCAGACCAAGCACATGCACCTGAGACTTTGCATCCACTTGAACGTTATATATCCCTTGTCTCTCCCTATGTCCCCTCTCCTTGTCTTCCCCCTCCGTGTCTATTAGATTGTAAGCCATAGGCAGGGACCGCGTCTATATTACCGTTCTGTAAAGCGCCAGGTACGCAGCTGTCACTATACAAGTGCTTATAATAAGACCCCTTTTCCTTTGCAAACTCACCACTTGTTCCCAAAATTGGTTTTCTCCTTCCTTGCCCTGTAAGAATGCATTCACAGAGCTACTGATTTTCCTCCATTTTAGTGTCCTATCTGTTGAATCCAGTGGTAAGAGACAAAGAGTCTATCAAGGAGCGCAAGAAGTGGTAGGTATTTTGCACAACTCTAGTTTATGCCATTAGCTACTCTAAAACAGTGCTTTGTGAACAAGCCCTAAATCCCCAAGGTATCAGTTATAGTAATATCAAAACCTAAGGACACTATAAATGTAGCTCCCTACAGTTCAGAATCAAAAGCTCCTAAATAACGGTGCATTTGTAACTAACTTTTCATACAACATTGGGTATTTTCAGACGTTACGAGATCACGGTGAACCACGGTGAATACCCACCTGTGGTCACTGTGTCTCGAACGTCTGTTTGGCGGCCGCCAGATGTTCGCCACGGTGAATACCCACATGGGGTCAATTTGAACCACGCTTCCCGGGCTAGCCGGGGGAATGTCCCGGGAAGCGTGGTCAAAAAGATCCCCAGCGGGGACCAAGAAAAAGTCACGTCTGGCCGGTTGCCACAGCCCGAGATCCCCGGCGGGGATCCCGGGCCATGGCGCTTCCGGCCCGACGCAGCGGCCGCAGTGGCCCCGATGCCCGCCCGTCTCCCTGGAGGGCGGGCGGCGGGGTGCGTGGAGGGGGCGGGGCCGTGCGGCCGCACGTTGTGCCGCGCGGCCCC
>QEPC01008520.1:3102425-3148396 GCA_003113815.1 Sphenodon punctatus | reverse complement strand
CCAGGTACATCGCTGGCCTATATAAATGCTTATAATAAAATAAAATAAGAAGAAGAAGGAAGGTTTGCACACATACAGCTTGTTTCACTGCCTCATAGTCAATGGGACTACTTGCATGTGTTAAGTTTAATATTGCAAGCTGCCTGAGCCTTAGAGGAAGGGTGAGGTAGAAATTTAAATAAAATAAAGAAATTAGATACACAAATCTTCATATCAGGGTCCTATTATTGATTATTATATTGATTTTTATCCCACCTTCTTCGAAAAGCACAGAGCAGCAATAAACCCCTAAACCCTCCATATCCCATTTCACCCATCACCTACTGCTCCCTTGGCTCTGCTCCCCCTCCCCCTCTCTTCCTCACAAAAGCAAGGGAATGGGTAAGAATGGGACCCTGGCTTGCAGGGCGCTGTACACACACAGCAAGAGAATCCGGGTCTCAAAGAGCTTGTATGAGTTCCATAGCAATTGAACAGATTGAAAATCTTTCCCAATTTTAAAAGAGTATATCACATCACAGTTGGCATTTCAAAATGTGAAGAAAAAAACCTGAGACTATGAAAATGACATTGACCTAAGTGTGTAAACCAGAACACCAACATCAGTGCAGAGAGCGTGTGTGTTTTAGTTCTCCCCTGATTTTTTTCCTCAGCATGTTTAAACGTATAGAGGGAAGAGTCAGGTCATTTCACGCCCATGATGGGACTTTTAGCTTATGCTGTGACTTGTAGATAAAATAGCAGGTTCGTTTCACACCCATTTTCATTATCAGCAAGCTTCCCAAGCACTTGTTACCTTTCATACTTTGTAAGCCAGACATCTAGATTCTGTGATTTTTTTGTCGCAGCATCACAAAAGAAGACGAGGACACCACGTGCGGGTTTAAACAACTGCACTCTTTATTGATAACCAAAAAGGGGGAAGGGGCAACCATCCCACTTCCCCCTTTGAACTTGGGTCCTAGCTTTCTTGACTGTTCCTAACTGTTAACCCAACCACAGGAGGTTCCCGTCCTGCACTAGGCACTATCCTGCCTGCCCAACGCCCTTCTTCCCCACGTTCTCGGGTTAAGCCCGAGGGGAATCCTCCTGTGCCCTACCTTACCCAACTTCTTAACTTGCCCCCTACCCTGACCACCAGGTTTCCCCGGGCCAGAGCGGGTTGCTCGTACCTACCCCCCAGCCCTTTGGGGGCAGGGGGGGGGGTTAACCAACAAGGGTGAGGACACCATAACCTACTGTTTGGCATATGGTCTGCCCAGTGGGTTTGGCCGCTTGCCTCTCACCCTTGGGCTGATCATACAGTGGGCTGCACTGTGCGGCTATGCATGGCCTATGCCCATCTCTTAAGGAGATGTTCCTATTCATGCTATGCTGTCAACTTCAACTTCTAACAATTGGCCTGAACTCAGCCCACCGCCACCAGAACTGCCAGCTTTGCTCGGCTGGTTCACCACCCAAAAACTCAACTTTCCAGGATCTCCATTAACCGGCGTTTTAGGACCCCGAGGTACAAGTTGCAACCTGTATCTGATAGGTGGACACCATCACTCCTGAATAACTCATCCATATCATGATTGATATCTACATGACGTATGACCGACCCCCCTTTTCTTTGCAACCAATTCCCAATTTCACTATTTGCCCTCTTCCTAGNTCTCCATTAACCGGCATTTTAGGACCCCAAGGTACAAGTTGCAACCTGTATCTGATAGGTGGACACCATCACTCCTGAATAACTCATCCATATCATGATTAATATCTACATGACGTATGACCGACCCCCCTTTTCTTTGCAACCAATTCCCAATTTCACTATTTGCCCTCTTCCTAGCCCCGTCTACCCTCCCTGGGCGCTGAGCATTAGCCCACACTCTCCTCTGCAGCATATCTGACCATACCAATGTGCACCCGTGGAATCTTTCCTGGACTGTTTCCAAGTCAGCCTTCGCTCTCTTTGTCAGCCACAGCCCCGTAAACCTAGGCAGGTTGTTCTCCCCTAAATGTATTACAAGCACCGCCGGTGCCGGGAATTTGTCTTTTGCCACAGTCAGCGTTGGGAGCAATTGCTCCCACAGAATTCCACGCCTACCTAACCAAATTACCTCTGCCTAGCTCCACCCAAATTACCACTTAGGTCCAGCTGGGTACCCCACCCGCTGTGTGTAGCCATCTTTCCTGCCCAGTGTACGATTCTGTGGCCGACAATCCATACCACTTTCCGTCCCCGCAGAGCTGACATGTCTGCAAAAGAAATCAGAGTTAAGCTGTTGCCTTCGGTATCCCCGCTTGCCCACACACTCTTGCTTCGGTGTTCCTGATATACATGCGGTATGCGCCTGACCGCCATCACCCTATCCGTTGTATCTGCTCCCCAGGCAGTCCTATGCTTGCCGCCACTGATGCCACTCCTATCTGAAAGGAGTGCGCACTATAGCAACCCAGGTCGAGGCCAACTTCCTTCACACACATATTGAGGACTGCCCCAAATTGCTATTGCGTCACTGGGGTCCCATCCTCGTGAACAAACAAGGGACCCACCCCCTTGGGTGGGACGCTAAGTAATCTCTCATTGCTCCCACCGAGCAAATTCGGATGTCTCCCAAGGGGCAAAGCCTGATGGTCCCTTCCCCTTTGGTCAGTCTTTGACCTTCGTAGGTGTAACAGTAACAGGAGGATTCCTCCATACCAAGCCAAATCATGGATTTGGAGGGTCGTACCCGACCTGTCCGCCCTGGAGTCAGGGACCATCTCACTGATCCTGAAGGCCCCAAATACTGCTACTCGAAATACAACAGTAAAAAATACTACCTCACGGTTAGAGTGACACACAGCATACAATGCCTGGCTTATATTACTCAGCAGCTGGGAAGTAATGGGGGCCCTGGTGTCCGGTGCATGGCGGGTACTTCTGGCCCAACTCTCCTTTAAACGGCTCATAAAAAAGCCATTGTCGGGAGAGGGGTGGCCTGCTAAATGGCTCGTAAAAGCAATGGCCAATGTTTTACCTGCAATTGTCCCTGGTACCAAACCTCGTCACCTGAGCTGCATCGCAAATGGCAGTGTGTCCCCCTCAGGGATGGGAAATCCTAGTTCCCAACCTTTCTGTGACCTGTATTCCTGGAATTCGCTGAAAGCCTTTTCATACACCCGCCTGGTTCTGGGCACGAGGGATCCCTGCACTGCCTGATATAATTCTAGAATCCAAGGCTCCACATGTCCCTTGGGAATGGATCGGGGTCTTCCCTGGCATCTGGTGCCAGCTGGTGAAAACGGTCTGTCTGAAATCGAGAAAGAGCATCGGCTATGCCGTTGTTAATCCCAGGCACGTGCCTGGGCATGAACAAAATGTTTGCCCGCAGGCACTTGAGTACAAAGTGCCGAACCAGCCTCATAACCCTTTCTGATTTTGATGACAGCTTGTTGACAATGTGGACCACTGCCATGTTATCGCACCAGAACAAGATCCTTCTATTAGCAAATTCCGCCTCCCACAGCTCTGCCACCACCACTATAGGGAAGAACTCCAGGAATGTCAAGTCACAGGTTAGTTCTTGTATTTCCCATGACTCCAGCCATGGGGCCATGCACCATCTCCCTCTAAAGTAAACCCCAAAACCATGGCCTCCCACAGCATCAGAGTGTATTTGCAGCTAAGCCTCCAGTAGGAGTCGACGCTGCCAGAAAGTCACCCCATTATAGCCCTGGAGGAAGGCCTCCTAGGTCGCCAGATCCTCCCGCATCACCTTTGTCACCCTGATGTGGTGATGTGGGGGATGGTCGCTTCCAATGTGGAAGCACACATTCCAAGGTCCCCACCCTTCCCGTGAAGAGGAAATCATCTAAATAATGCATGATCGAGCTCCGCCCCACACACTGGCGCGTGATCCATTCAAGGACCGTGCTGAACTTCTTGAAGGCTGCACATGAGATGGAACATCCCATGGGCATTGCCTTGTCAAGGTAAAACTTACCACGGAACTGCATGCCGAGGAGCTCAAAGTCCTCAGGATGCACTGGCAGGAGTCAGAATGCAGACTTGATGTTGCACTTCATGAGAAGGGCCCCCCTTCTGTAGGAGTGCACCATTTCAACCACTGAGTCGAATGATGCGTACCTTACTGAGCAGAGATCGGGAGAGATCACATCATTCACCGACTCCCCCTTCGGGTGGGACAAGTGGTGAATCATGCAAAACTCCCCCGGGGTCTTCTTCGGCACTATCCGCAGGGGCGATATCCCGAGAGTGGAGATAGGCAACTCATCAAATGGGCCCTGTATCCTTCCTTCCCTGACTTCCTTATCGATTTTTTGCTGGACTAGTTGCTCGTTCCTTGCCACTGATTTCAAGTTTTTGGCACCCAAATGATAGCGGGGGGGCCTCCGTCGGGATACTAAAACCCATCCTAAATCCTTCCACAATGTAATTGGCGGTCACTTGATCGGGGTAGTCGCAGGTCGCCGCCAGCAAGGCTTCATGCCGTACTGGGGTTGGTGCCCTTTCGCACTGGTTTGTTGGTGCCCCCTTGGCTGGAAGGGCCCTGCCTATTGCCTGCCTGTCCCGTTTCTAACTCCATACTGCCTAAACCTAGTGCATGCAGAGGTGGCGTGGTCACCTGCGCACTGAGTGCACACATGCTTAAATTTACATTGGGCCCAAAAACACCTGCCCCCATTGTTGAAGTCCCAGCATGTTGGCCCTACTGGTGGCTGTCTTGCTCTACCGCTCTGTCCCCCTTCACTTTGGTGTATGCTCCCAGCACAGGATAGCACATGCCCGCTGTCAGAACATGGGGCATACCTGAAGCAGCTGATACATTCCAGCCAGATGTAGTGGGCATGCATATCCCACCATAGGCGCAGATTGTTGGCTGCCCTACGTTGGAATGATTCATCGTAGCACAGCCAAGATCCAGGTCCTCCTGTATCAAAGACTCAGCGCACGATGTCTGAGTATTTGATCATTTCGAGTCCTCGCTCTGGGAACTTAACCAGTGTCACTCCCATATAAATAGTGTAGGCAGCCGTCCAGTTAGACCAGGTGCGCGCAGCTGTCAGCCTTTTAAACCTCTCTTTTTCCTTCCTCTCTTCCTTATCGTTGGGGTCAGGTATGGGGTTGCTGAAAAGCAGGGCGAATATATCAATATATTTGCCCTCCAGATCTTTTCTTTAGTGGCCTGGAGCAAATGCTCCACTAGCGGGGCTGACATATCCACATACCCACCTGACAGAGGGTGGGGCTCCGCTTTATGCTCACAGCACCGCAAGGCCCGACCCGTGCAGCATCGATCCACCCCCCACACCTGTGCAGCTGCCTTGTACCTGTGGGCTGGGCAGTGCCCACAGCCACCGACCTGGCAATGTTTGCCCCGCCCCCTGAGTGACCCCCCCCCCCATTCCCAACATGGGAGATACTGGCTCCTTCCCCGGTCCCCCTGCATACACATTACTGAGGGACTTTCTTTCTCCTGGTATCTATTGGGCCCTGTCCCCCATTGTTCACCATCCCCCTCCCACAAACAGTCATCAACCTGCTCACCTTCAACAGGTTCGGGCTCGTACCGGGGCCTTAGAGCCACCACTGGGGCCCACCAGCCCCCGTTGCCTGTGCTGGGCCACTTCCAGGCTCTCAGTCAGCACCTGCATCCCCTCTCGGAGCGCCTCAATTTGCTCTTGGTTGGTAGCTAGGCGGGAATTCCTCCCTCCGTCTGCTGGTCCCTGGTTCTTCATCCCTGTAACGAGATGGCAGGGCCCGACGCCGCCCACATTGATGGTGGTGTGGGCCCTCCCCACTGCCTGGGGTAGAGCAACCCACCGCCTCGCTCACTGCACCCGCCTGCCCGCAATCTCCCACATCGCCGCCCTCATGCTCGGTCACTTGTCCCCGGCCACCCTCCAGATCCTCTATGCGGGACTGATAACCCACTAACTGGGCCTGCATGGCTTGGAGGACTGCCTCCTGCATGACCCCACCCTGTTGTTTCCCTTTGGCCTTGACCCCTTTGGAGGGGGCCTTTGTGACCCTCTTGGTGGGGGTTTTCCCCCGGCCCTGGCACTTGTAGGGGGCCATATGGCCTCACCTCACTCCTCCGCAATTCACCCCTGCAGATGCCCTCTGCCCTTGTTCCCTTCTGAGGAGATTAGGCTGACATGGGGAGGGGTGGGGGTGGATGCCACAAGCCCTCATGAGGTGCAGGCCTCCCAATCAATTCCCCTTCCGGGGGGGATCCCTTAATATATGGTTCACAGGGGGTGCACCACAATCCCTCCAGGCGCAGGCCATCCAATCAACTCCCGTCCCTAGACAGGTCCCCACAAATCAGAAGCTGGATGGGGGGGGGCTCCACAAGCCTTCTGGGGCAGTTCCTCCGTGAATCAGGCCCAGATGGGGGGTGGCTCCACAAGCCCTCCAGGGCAGTTCCCCTCAAATCAGGTCTGGATCAGGGGGGGGGCTCCACACGCCCTCTGGGGCAATTCCCTCCGACTCAGGCCTGGATCGGGGGGGGGGGGCCCACACACCCTCTTGGGCCTCTACCCCTCCTGATCTAGTTGGAGGTGGAGGTCCTACACAACCCTTGTGGGGGGCAGGCCTGCCCCGTTTCCCCAGCGGCAGAGATCTAAAGCACCGTATTCAAGGCAAGCGGCCTGCTCCAAGCCGCACCGCCTTGCCTGCACGTGCTTTTCTCTGCTCCACGCCCAGCTGAATGAAGCTCGCAAGCATGGGGGTTAAAATGCCACCTGGGACTCCCGGCTCTCGCAAGAGTCCCGGGCGCCTGCAATTTGGTTGCTAGGCAACCTTCAGCTCCCACCCTGAACTCCCTTTTGCGGCTGTCCTTCCCTCCTCACCTTCTTTGTCGGAAGGATGGGGGGGCGCCACCAAACCCCCGCCGTAACGAACGCGGAGGGGACTTTTCCCTGCTGCCATTCACTGTGTTGCCTATAGGGTCTGAATCTGGAATGTACCAATCATCCTCTTTTTGATTAAATCAGTGGAAGAGGGAAGTGCTGAAGTCCTTAATACACAAACCAGTCAGAACTTTCGACTAATACTCTTTTTTCATCAACTTAGTTGACTCCGAGACAGTCCATTACAATGCAACGTATGCATTATGCTAAATGCATCAAAATTAGGCCCTCATCCCCCTCTGCAATTTTGCACAAGATATTATAAATGAACTATCTATTTTTAAAATACAGTACATAACTCTTGCTAACTCACTTATGCTTTTTACAAAATCTGGAGAGATTCTCCCTTTGTTTCTATTTCCATCAGGAAGACTCTTTTGCAAAGACCATAAAAAAGTTACTGTGTTTGCCAGTTTTGTGAAATTCGGAGATTAGATGCTTAGGTATGGTAATAACAATAGTATTTTTATAGTGCCCTTCGCCCGCGTACATGGCACTCTGAGCGCTTCACGTGTTACAGAAAAGTAAAAACAACGTAAACAATTTAAAACAAAGTAATTTAAAGTAGTATTAATCAATTTAAAATAAGGAAGGAAAAAGGAAGGACAGAGTACATTAAGGGAACCAGCAGAAGATCCTAAAAGCCACATAGAAAAAAAAATGCATTTTAGGTGCTTTTCAGGAAGGAGAAACAGAGATGGACATCCAGCTGAGCAAGTTCCACTCCCGAGGGCCCCGCCACAGCAAAAGCCTGATCGTCCGCTGCCTGCCCCAGTACTGACAGGGCCTAAATCAGCATAGCACCTCAGCAACCTAATGAAGTATGGAAGTATTACCACCCCCGTTTTGCAGTTAGAACGGAGGTAAAGAACTATTGAATGATTAAACAGAGGCGGAAAGAGAACTATTCCTTGGGTCTAATGCCATCAGTCCATGCAGATGCTCTCCTGTCTGTTCTAGAATCTGGTATCATTATAGCTCATCGTGCTATACAGGGTTTAAAATTGTATTGCATGGATGACCAGCCAAATAGTATTATTCTTCATATCTCCCAAAAGTACCTGTTGAGAAGGGATGGGGGTCCCCTCTTTTCAAGGGGTCAAAGGCCCTCTTTCAGAAGTGAGAGAGCGACAAGAACTGAGGCTTGAAAGTCCGCCATCTTTCCCAGTTGCCTTCCAGGAAAAGCTCTTGAGAGAACAATGGGGAGGTGATCTGAAACAACAGGAAACTAAGTGGAGGAGAGCTTCTGTCCTTCGTCATGCACATGGAATGTTGGGAGGCATGTGGGTACGCATGTTACGTGTGCCAGGGGCAGAGCTTATTCGGCAAGGGTCAGAACTTGTCCCACTTTGGCAGCCAGAAACGTTGGGAGGTATGTACTTGTTGAAATTTAACCGCAACCTTTTAACTCGGGTGAAGAGAGACAGGAAGTTGTTGCTAGGGATGGACATGTCTAACAGCAACCTTGACTCTGTGGCAGTTCTTTTTAACACTATATCAGTTTCCCATATGAACAGACAATATTACCTTCCTGCTACAAACACCTGTCCCCATTAAGAGACCCCAGAGACCAACAATGCACTGCAACAAACAGAACACACATCAACATGACCCAGCGCCAATGATCTATTAGCAACTGCCCCATGCCTCTTACATTCCTGCTGGAGAGTACAAGGAATCCGACACCACCTGACATGTCATTCACATGGCAAGTTTAGATTGGGGCACAGGCTCCATTGATGTTGAGCCTTAGTTCTCATCTAACTAGGAAAATAATGATGCACCAAAAATGGGCTGCCCTTTGTTTTTGTTTTGTTTTTCTAGCTAACCCTGATCTTTTCAGGCCTATTGAAAGAAGCTGCCAGGAAACTGAGAAAATATCTCTATAGGGAAACAAGACATTTCCTTTGATTTCCATTGTTTTTCCTCTGGCAATGCTATTCAGCATCCTGTTTGCCTGCTTTGCTGCAGCTGCATATTTGACTGAAGGCTTAAGGGGTTTTCAGCAGCAGCTCCATTATGGAATAGCATTAAGAATCAAGCTGTACCTTCAGTTACCTCTGTGGAGTGCCAAAACAAATAGCCAATACTGTGTCTGTGAGTATCATTTGTGTTTGGGGATAGTGCTCCAAGTATCCGAATGAATAGTCACACAAACAAATATTGTCAACGCACCCCAAATGAGACAAGGACACATGTCATGGACTGAAAATGGCCACACTCTATTACCTGAAACTGGGAATTTGGGTCCAGACAAGTTTAACCTTATTTAACTCTGGTCCTGATGAATCCCAAGTACCAGTTCCCAACCACGTAACAGACTATGCCTCCCCTCCACCCCATGACACAAAATCATGGGTGAGGAAGGACAATGATGTCCCTCCCAGGGACCGGAGCAAGGAAATAGGTTGGCAGGGCTGGAGGCCACGTAAGCACCTACGGTGTCCCCAATTCCCTCTCCCACAGATGTGACCCCAGGCTAAGCTGCACAGTGCTTCTGTGCTGAGCCCCACATGCCCATCTCTTAAGGAGTTGTCTCCCATTCAACTCATATACTTATGCTTCTATCTCGATCTTAAAACTACTGGACCCCCACTTGAGTGTGACAAAGTTCTCCTAAGCCCACCTGGCTGTAAAAACTCTACATGCCAATTGAATCAATTTGATTCACACTGTGGGAAAGGCAAAAACAATTTCAAGTGTGGGTTTTCTGCAAAAAAAATCCTTTCCGGCCCCAGGAAAAGGAGACCCACATTAGTTCACAGTGTGCTGGGTGGGTGGGGTTGCTTGCTGCTCCAACACCTGACTGGCTCCCTTCAAGCCGGGGCTGGTGTTGGAGCATTCAGGTCTCATCTTGTGAGCTTCTTTTTGTGCCTTCTGGCTGGTTGCTGCAGCAACCCTAGCCGGCACCTGGTTTTACCGACCCTTGGGGAACTTACAATTTGCAGTGGGCTCAACATCCCCTGCCCCTGACTGGCACCACCCTTGTCCTCCTGGCTCATTTTCTTGGGGAGAGGCGACAAGGAGCCCTCCGCTGCTATCCCACTTACAGCAGGGCTGATGAAGGGGCAAGTCTCATGTTTATCAGGTACGGTTTTCAGGCTTGGAAAATGTCAGAGGGACACCCCAAGTGCTGCCACCTTGATTTGCATAAACAGATTTAAATGAACGAATATTAACTATTCAGAGTCAGAGCCACTGCCCAGTTCCCCTTGTCCTTTCCAGCCGGACACACAGGTCCCTACCCCCACACACAGGACACACACACACACACACACACACACACACACACTCTCACAGCACGAGTTGTTCCTTCCACCAAGTCCAGGCACCAAGTCCAACCACTCCATAGACATCCCACCCCCCACCCCCCATCCCTTCCTCTGCTTCCACCATCCCATGCTTGGCTACCAACTGCCCAGGTTCAGACCAGGGGATCTCAGATTCCTCTTCTGAGATCCCCTTTCTCCCAGCACGGACGCCCTGCCTGGCAGGGCAACCCTTCGGATTTGTGGATCTGGCAACCATATTCACAGTCTGAAGGTTGCTTTGAAATTATCCAAAGCCACAAATCTCTACTAGGATTGGTTCTTGTATCCGCCCTATGCTCAGGTGCTCTGACCCACCATCCTGCTGCTCAGTGCTGAGGAGATTCTCTAACTGTGGCTGCTGCTGCCCTGCTCCTACTCGGTGCCATTGCTGAACCCAGAGGTGATGGAGCAGCAGAAGATCCAGGAGGGCTTTCTCCTCCACCCTTCTTGTTAGTGGTAAGGGCAGGAGAGCAGTAAGTCTGCAGCTGCAGCAACCCTTTCTTCTCACTGCTGCCCCCTAGCACTGGCTGCCCTGTACTGCAGGGAAGCAAGCAAAATAACGGAGGGAACAAAAAGCAACAGCAGGAGGCAAGATTTCTAGTGGTCCTGACCAAACTATATGAGAGACACTTCCCCAACTCTCTCAACATGGCGAATCTGACTGCCCTATCAGCAAACCATATTTTCTACTATGAGTGCATTTGCATATCCAATTATTGGCATAAATGTCCAAAATAAAAAACTGATAAAAATGGAACACACAGCCCAAACTCTCCATGCAAATACCCAAAGCCATCACAAATATGATTTCACACCCACTTTATCAGACCTCACTGAAGTGGGGAATTTGATTAATATGGGATATGATAAGGATATTTGACTAAGCTTTACACCGGTCAACTCAAATTCATTGGATGAGGCATAATTGAAAAGTAGATTTCGGCCATAAAAAGTTAATCTTAAAATCCCCAAACGAAGGACATTTTGAGTTAAAAGTACCACCATATTTAACACCTGAGAACCCTTAATACCAGCAATGCTGTTAAACTAGCTTAACGGAGAAAGTCATGGGTTCTGCCTTGATCTCCGTCATGCTCGAACCCTCAGGAACACCCACGTCTTTCCAACAGTGTAATCTTCCCAGAGAATAGTGTCCTTTGGAGACTGCAGAGAGTGGATATTATGCGAGTGTGGCTTAAGGTGCAATCCTCCATAGAGATAATTGCCACACATTTGGGAGTATTGCTTCAATGCAGCTTGTGTTAAAAAAAAAACAAAAAAAAAAAACCACCAAACCAACCCACAAAAACCTTACAGCTAGAGTGGGTGTCATTCCAAGCCCCCGAGGGCTGGGGTTCCAAGTCATAGGAACCCAAATGGCGGGACCAGCCGCGAGCAGAGCCCGTAGAGGCCATGGCTCGGTAGAATTGCCATACCTCCCCTTTAATTCCGGACGCTGATGAAAAATACATGGTGCAGGGCTGCATTGCCCGCACCAAGTCTTTTTCATAAGTATCTTGGATTAAAGGGGAGGTATGGCAACCCTATGCCCCAGGCCCTCAAACTGGAGGGGGCCCCACAGGGAGGCCAGTCCTGGTAGCCTCAGGACCAGTAAATTCCTGACCGTGCCCCCAGGCAGAGATGCGTGTGATCGGGGAAGGGAGCTCATGTCATGCATGAAGGAAAGGGTACGTGTATGTAAACTTATGACACTTCTTTGCTTTCGTAAGCAAACACGGGACTAAAGGGTTGGGGTGATGGAGGGGGAGGCACCAGGGGTCCCACATTTTATTTTTCCCTGGGCCCTGTAAATTCTAAGGCCAACCCTGCCAAGTGGGGCTACAACTAGGGTTACCATACCTCCCCTTTAAAAGAGAACACTTATGAAAAATACATCTCGCAGGGCTGCATTGGTTCCAGTGCAGCCCTGCACCATGTACTTTTCATAAGTATTCTCTTTTAAAGGGGAGGTATGGTAACCCTAGCAACAACCTCATTGATATTGTTTAATAAAATTTGCATAGGCTATGTTGTTGTCTGGGTTCATGGAATTATATTTAACTCTCAAAGCAGAGTCATGCAAGCATGAGTTAGGGAACCACTGTTCTATGTATTGCAAAGCTTCAATTTGTCCCAAGCCTTCATTTTAATCACTTCAGGATTTCTCACAGGAATAACAGGGATTTTATACGTCAATGCTGCACAATGAATCAAATAGGCTGGTAGCTACCAGGACGGAGGCTCCTAGGAGTATCATTTTATGCAGTTGCACTCCGTTTTTTGCTCCTATTACCACAGCATTATTATTATTATTATTATAAACATTTATATAGCGCCAGTCATGTACCCGGTGCTGTACAGAAACATAGAAATAGACGCAGTCCCTGCCTGTGGCTTACAATCTAAAAGACAAAGGGGGGGGGAGACAGGGAGAGGGGACAGTGGGAGAGACATGGGAGAAGACAAACATACATTCAGGCGGCTGCGAAGTCTCAGGTGCGTGTGCTTGGCTTGGTTACAATCAGGTTGGTTGCAGCAGTCTGCAGAGGAGGGGACACAGTAAGTATATGGGGAACGACTAGCAGGCATTGGGAAAGGCAGCGAGGAAAAAGTGGGTCTTGAGGAGGGATTTGAAGGAGCGGAGGGAGGGGGCAAGGCGGATGTGGGTAGGGAGGGAGTTCCAGGCATGGGGGGCAGCGAGGNAGCGAGGAAAAAGTGGGTCTTGAGGAGGGATTTGAAGGAGCGGAGGGAGGGGGCAAGGCGGATGTGGGTAGGGAGGGAGTTCCAGGCATAGGGGGCAGCGAGGGAGAAGGGTCGAAGGCGGTTGGGCGAGCAGGAGAAACGAGGGAGAGTGAGGGAAGGGACAGAGGAAGACAGAGAGCGCGTGCAGGAGTGCGTAGGGAGATTAGGTCCAAGAGATAAGGGGGAGCTTGGCTGTGGAGTGTTTTGAACGTGAATACCAGGAGTTTAAACAGGATACATTCAGGAAGGGGGAGCCAGTGCAAGAGTTCAATCCTGTGGCTCAGCTCCCATTGGCTTGAGCAGGAAAGAATGACACCCCAGAAGTGTGTTCTCTCTGCAAGGTACCTAGATCAGCACACCTCTCCCAAACAGTGTATTTCTCTGCAACTGGATTATAGAATGTAGTTAGGTAACATTTGTGTGCAGTGCTTTGTAGATGTAAAGCAGGGCACAACTTAAAATCGTATTATGAAGAGAAGTAATCCTGTTATCTTTTACCTAGCGAGTAGTTTTTACCAGAGCAGTCCCATTGACGTAGGATTGTTTAATTGCATAAGAGAATGCAAGAACAAGTTCTTATTTTAATTTGGAGATTATACACTATTTAAATTCTTGTTTTTAATAAGATTATATTCCGGAATACTCTTCACCATATCAAGGACAGGAACCACTATTGGAAGGATAAGTTTATAGGGTTAGACATTTTGATGTGGAATCACAGTAGCATTTCCTCTTCCTTGTTAAAGAGTCTTGCTTTTCCCATTTCCCCCATCCTTGCAGGAAGAGATGTTAACCTGGGTCATGCAGCATAATATTATACAGAAAACACCAGGAGAAAAAATATACTTCTAGTCAGGTTGTAAGGAAATGCTGTCGCCCTGTAGTCTGCAGAGAAACGCTGACTGAAAGGGCCCTGCTGCTGTATGTTCCTATTGTTTTTATGGTATTTATCTAGTGTCTTCAATAATATTTTAAGTTTATTCAAATTTCCCATGGCACAAATGAATATTACTGGGCCTGCTGCTCCCCAGAGGACCAAAAAGAATACTACATACCAAGTATCTTCCTAGCCTCAGACCTAGTTATTATTTTAATATCCAGGGCTGGTATCCCTCCGCTGATGGTGCTTTTAGCTACCCTAGTAGCTTATGTACACAGTGTTCTTAGGATCAGTGCCCAAGAAAACCATGAGTTCATGTTGCCTACTAAAGAAACACAGGCTCTTACCCTTAATAAGGCAACGTAGTACTTGTAGGACTGTCTGCTGTTAGTAAAGTGTTCTACTTCAGATGACATTGAGATAAAGTTACCAAACTAGCACCATTGTTTTATATCTCTGTTGTAGAAGGGCAAGAGAAGGCTACTAAAGTGGCCCCCACCAGAAAAGTTCAGAATACAAAGGAACTTACCTACTGGAAGAGCGATAAATCTCACACTTTTCCCCCTTTGCTGGTCAAAAGAACTGTTGAGTTTGCTCACTTGGCCTTTATATATTTTTCCAGTGGGGAGAATTTCCTTCAATAAAAAAATAAGAAGTTTTGGTTAGTAGAAATGGGAATAAATCTTTAATGTCTGGATTTCAGATATCTAGGAAAGAAGAAAGGGCATTTTATGCTTAAAGAGGTTTTATTTAAAGAATGAAACCCAGTAAAGGGTTTAATTTCAAGGTTTATAGGGGCATTTTGGTTTTGTACTCTCTCAGTTTTGTACCCACCCCTCAAAACTGGGCGTATGAAGTCACCTGACAAACGAAGAAGTTACAGCATTGTAGGGCTGAGCACATGTACAAGAAAAGATTAGTTCAATGCTCTGCAAAACCTTTAGGACAGGGAGGCCTTGAAAAACCTTTCAGAGGAGAACTAAATCACTGGACTGTTGGGAGAAGGAGGGCTTGAAACAAAATGGTTAAAACATTGCTTGTTAGAAATGAGAATATTGATATAAACATAGGTACAGAAAATTAAATACTCTTTCTGTGTATCTGAGAATCTCCATTCCATGTCTCCACACACATAATAGCTGTACGCAGGTGGGCGACAGGAAATAGGAGACTCTATGGGGGGGGAGATAGCCAGGTGAATTAACTTTTCCATTTAAGAGTGCTGAAAGTGTGGGGATGTGAGCTAGTTTGTCTCATTGTCTTAGAGTGTGAGCAGCTGAGTGATGCTAGCATTTAGTCCTATTGAACTTAATGGGGTCTGTGCCAGCGCTGTTAGTGCTGAAGCTATTTGCTCAAAAGATTGTCCGTTATCTAAAATAGGCTAATTGTGTGACTATGGCCCTTTTCACACTGTCACTCTAACACTGATAAAATGGGTGTTACATTTGATGAGACATGTTGCAGGGCAGCCATAGAGCACACCTGCAGCCCTGCAACATGTCTCATCAAATGTAACATCCATTTTGTCAGTGTTAGAGTGTCTGTGTGAAAAGGGCCTATGTCAGTTGTGTCTGTTGACTGTGGGTGCAGTCCTCCATCCACTGAAGTCAATGGCTCAACTCCCATTGGCTTTAATGGTGGAGGCCTGGCCTGGACCCCATGGGTACACAAGTAGGCAAGCAATGCTGGCTACTGATGTAAAGAGCCTCTTCGGACAAGCTCTGCTTAACAAAGGGAGTCTATTCCATCGTCACAACACCCCCTCCCCTCAATTCTGTTATTTTTTAAAAATTAAATTTGATAGTAGTTAATAGTGGTTTTGAAAGGCAGTAAGTAATCTCTGAGAGGCAAATAAGGAATATTTTCACCCATCTCTGACGTGCAATGTTTTAGAGAACTGTTGAGTAGGGCTGCATGACAGTTTTACTAACTATTGTACAGAATTTGTTCCCCAATCTTAAAACCACTTTTGTGCACAATGCTCCTGTGACTTCAGTGTGATCCAAAAGGGATTTATTATTAATGGGCGTTACGTAGGGCTGCCACCTCTCATGTTTTGACTCCAAGGATGTTTTTAGACCAGCACCTCCCCACCTATTACCCACCAACCACTCACCCATCATGCAAGTTGCAGGGCTGCATAGGGTGCCAATTGGCCCTGCAACCTGCCTGGTGGATGCTTAATATGTGGGGAGGTGCTTTAAAAACACACTCAGGCGCTTTTTACACAAGACATACCCATACATGCGCAGGGTGCATGCATGGGTGCTGCCCATGTGACCACTGCAGTGGGTGTGCAGATGTGTGCATGCTCCTGCGACCCACCAGTCTCCGCCCACCTCCACCCATCACCCACACACGGAGCAACCGGCAAAAAGGCAGGTTGCTCCGTGTGTGTTGATGGGTGGAGATGGGTGTGCGCCCGTCTGCACCCTTCCCCCACCCGTTGCACCTGCAGTGGCGCTCCACCTGCTGCACACCGGCCTGGCCCGCACATTTTAAAAGGGCCTGAGATTCCCATAGGCCAGAAAGGGAGTCTCAGGGTCAAACTTCAAGAAGTGGCAACCCTAGCCTTATGTGATGTGTGTAAATGCTTTCAGGATTGGGTCAAAGTGGGCAATATGATCTATCTAAGGTGTTTATATGCCCCCCTATTACCACAGCATCTGAGAACCAGCACTAACCATTGGACTCTTTTCCCTATGCCCAGACCCCCAATCAAAAACAAAAAATTGAAAGGGGCAGTGGAGTTTCTTATGAAATGAGTTAAAATAATAATATTGAATAATGAATAAATAATTAATACACTTTATTTTTAGGGCACACCACCACCAAGGGGTGCTCAGAGCACTTTACAAGATAAAAAATACAACATATAAAATCTAAAAACAATTTTTAAACGGAGAAGGGAAAGAGGGAGGACAACAGGGACCAGCAGTGAATCCTAAAAGCACCTGGTGAATAAATAAGTCTTTAGATTGTCCCGTTTTTAGATTGTAAGCTCTCAGGCAGGGACCATGTCTATCTTATTTTTTGTAAAGCACCAGGTACATCGCTGGTGCTATATAAATGCTTATAGTAATAATAATTAATAATAATTAATAGGTGCTTTTTAAAGGTAAGGAGGGAGGGAGTAAGATGGACATCTGTAGGGAGCGAGTTCTATGCTGAGGGGTTTGCCACAGCAAAGGCCTGATCACCCGATGACGTAGGCTGTTTTTACACAGAGGGTCCCACCCACTGCTTGGTGTTCAGGTGGTGTGGGGGGGGGTCCATGGAAACGGGCTAGCAGTGAGTGGGGGGATGGGTGTGTGCCGGATGTTCGTCCATGTGAACACCCCAGGCAGTGGGTATTTATGCGTGCATGCGCCAGGTGCACACCCACCTCCACCCATCACCACCCATGGGGTCTTTCGAAAAATTGGAAGAGGCCCCATGGGTGGAGGTGGGTGCGTGTCCATGTAAAGGGACACCCACCCACCTCCACCCACCATGGCTGAACACTCATCCCCCCCACCCACTCCCATCCATGTATTTATTGATTGTAAGCCACCCCGAGCTGCCTCTGGCAGGAGGGGCGGGGTAGCAAAACTTTTAAATAAATAAATAAAATTAATAAATAAAAACGGCCTTATTACATAATGGCGGGATCCTCAAACACTGGGTGGTTTTTGATTGCAGACTGAGGTTCCAAGAGTAGGTCTTGATGGGGTGGCCAGATATGCAAATTTAGAGGACACTTATGAGAGCCAATTGGAGCCAATGCAGCCCTGCAACCTGTATTTCTCATGTGTCCTCTAAAATGTGCATATCTGGCACCCTAGGTCTCGAATATAGCCAGGGGCCCTGAAAACCAGCAGCGCAATCTTAAATTCAATCTGTTGCTCTACAGCGACTCTAATAATGCTCTAATAATGTAGAGAATTGTTAGAGAAGGGCAGGGGGGAAGGAAGGGAGAAGAGGGCAGGGAGGGGGCACAGACACCCAGCGAGGGGACCCTCTGAGGGGATGGCCGTCTCTCTGAGAACACACTGGGCTAAAAGGTAATCCCCTCAGGATCAAGGGTGGGCTTTCCTCCAGTTTCAGAAGGCAACCCGTGTCATCATTGGGGAAGAGAAAATTTGCCAACCAGAAGAAGAGAGGGGGGTTCAAGGGAACAGCCACGCAACAAAGCGAACCCTACCCCTGCATGGGGGAAACAAAAGGAACCAGGCCACCAAGTGCAGGTAATGGTGGAGGGGTGCTGAGTGGAGGGAGAGGAGGGGGTAGGGGCAGGAAATGGGGATGAGGAAAAGGGAACAAGGAGCGAGGGGGGAGATATATGGGAACCAGGGAGGACAGGGAAGGGTCTTGCATACTGGAGGGGAGGGATGAGGGATGAGGAGCACTGGCGGGGAAGGAATGAAACCACGGTCCAGCTGCAGGGCAAGGAAGGGGTGTATAGGGAAGTTCAGTCTCACAACACACAATCCACAGCCACCTCAGGGAACAAGGAAGGAAACAAGGAACCAAACACACAGCTTCAAACAATACACTTAAGGCAAGTACTTAGCTTTCACAAGGCAAGAGCAGAAAGGGCTTCTCTCATTGATTACTGGCGAGGAGCTGGCATCCCGCCGGCTGTTTTATCTGTTGTCTGAGTGGCCCAGGTGAGCTTGAAAGCTAGCGCCCCCAGGCCCCGCCCCCTACGGTGCACACCTTGCCGCTGGGTGCACACTGCGTCGGAGCGGAGACGGGGCCGCAGTTTGTGGAATGTCCTGCTGTGGGAGGGGCAGCTCTGGCGTTGCTGACTGGGAGGCATCCTGCTGCACAGGGGGCAGGGCTTTAGCTGCCTTCGGGGAGGCATCCTTTGGCGGAGGGGGCGGGGTGCTCCCCGCGTCCATCTGTGTCCGCCACGGCATGTGCCGGGCCCCCCGCCGCCAGAGCCGTCGGCGGTGCAACGGCGTGACAAGAATAGACACAGTGTGGTTGCCATGTTGTTTCCAAATGTAAACCATGGAGACAGAATAATTCACATATTATATATTTTATGAAAAAAATAAGTTATGGCTTTTTAAATAAACCACAGGTTGGCAAGAAACAGTGTCAGTGTGTACCAAATACAAACTGGGGCCACGGTTCTGATTTTGACTTGGGGAGAACAGAGCCACTTGCTTAATTACCAATACTGACTCTTGTATCACTCAAGTTTTTCTTATAGTAATCTTGTCTCCTAATCAAATATTGACCCTGTTATAGCTTATTTCTTGAGAGATGTGATGGGGTCACAAAGCATGTGGTCCTGACTATGGCCATTTTTACACGGTACCATCAGATGAGGGGTGCGTGGGCAGTGGGTGGGCGGCCGCACATGCATCCCCACTCATTCCCACACATGGAGCAACCTCCATTTCCCCCGGTTGCTCCGTGCATGGGGATGAGTGGGGGGTGAGTGGGGATGCATGTTAGGCGGGAACGCACACGAACCCCCACTCACCGTGCGTGCCCATGCCGCGTCCTTCACACGGCTCGCGCCCACTCATGCAGATTTCTGCGTGTTCATGAGTGGGTGTGTCTCGTGTAAAAAAGGCCTAGATTAATGTCCTGCTCCTGGAACTTCACCCTGATGGTTATCTGTGCTCAAAAACCACCTGCTGTTTGGCAATCCCGCCATCGTGCCTTAAGTCATTGGGTGATCTGGCCTTGCTGTGGAGGATCCCTCAGTGTGGGACTCACTACCTACCTATAGGTGTTCATCTTAGTTCCTCCCTCCTCACCTTTAAAAAGCATTTAAAAACTCATATTTATTCTCCAGGTGCTTTTAGAATCCACTGCTGGTTTCCCCTCAATGTATTCTCTCCTCCCCCTTTACCTTCCCCTTTTAAGTCATTTAAAAAATATTCTATTGTTTCATATTTCTTCTGTATTTTATGATTGTGCAGTGCGCCGGGCACCATTTAGTGGGGGCAGGGGCACTATAAAAATAAACGTCTTGTTGTTGTTTGTTGCAGGTGTAGTGCAAGTCCCCTTCATTCACATGTTAATGGCTTCTGCGGGAATCATGAATAGCTATTGTCTGTATTTTCCACAACATCTGAGTGGATTTTTTCCCCATGGTGGTCAGGCAGAAGGTTGCAGCTGGCTATTTAAAGCATCTAACGTACTTTAGTAGCTTACGTCAAGGTAAAGCCACTCCTGTTTGTCTCTATATTTGAAGACTTGTACCAGCAACTGTTTTCTAATTTTAGAAAAGCACTGCAAGAATTACGACAAGAAACAGTATATTTCTAAATCCCAGGGTTATCTGCCCATCTAGAAAGCTTTAGAGGATGACTCAACTGTAAGATGAGCAGCAGACTGATACTCCATTTTTATTCAGCAATTTTATGCCAGTTCATTTCTACTGTTAAAGTTTAAATGGTGTAAAATCTAATGCAGTGGAGTGGAGAATCAAGCCCACGGTTTTTCTCTTGAGTTCCCAAGGCTTTTGAGTCAAATCTTTTGAAATACTGCCCAAGCCTCTTTGATCTATATGCATGCACCAGATCTTGACTAATCGTACCCTGGTTATGGAAGAAGAGCACTTTATAAATCTTTCTCTCTGGCCTGTGTGATCTCAGTATAGACCATTCAATTGGGAGCACTGGACTTTGCAGAAGAGATACAGTAGTCAGACAGGAGACTTTTCTGACCAGCAGAATTCTTGTAGCAGAAGAATAACCGTAGATGGAGTTTCACTAGGATTGGTGGTCTTAGCCTCTCAAACTAGACCTGTCTGCCTCTGTGTATGGCTGTTTTTACACAGACACCCAGACACCCACTCCCCGCTTAGTGTTCAGGCAGGTTTTAGGGGGGGTGTCTGTGTAAACTGTCAGTGTGGGGGGGGATGGGTGTCCGCTCGGTGTTCGCCCATGTGAACACCGAGCAGAATGGGCAAGGGTGTGTGCACGCTCCCGCACAACACCCACCTCCGCCCATCGCACAACCATCTCCACCCACGTAGCCCTCTGGAAAACTGGAGGAGGCTTTGTGGGTGTGTGTCTGTGTAAACAGACAGACACACCCCTTCACCCACTGTGGCCAAACACCCATCCCCCCCACCCACCTCTGTCCGTGTAAAAACGGCCTATGTAATAGTGCCAGAGCTCCAGGAATTATACACGCAGAATGGAAAGAGAGTGTGTATGTCCCTTAGCTTTCTGGGATGGTCCCTGAAATGGAAAACATGAGCTTAAATCTGCTTCCTTTATAAATACCCTCATGATTTAACAACCCAAATGCTGCTTAATTCTGACCTGCTTTAACTTCTCCATTTCTACAAATACATTGTTAGACTAGAGAGAGAGTAAGAACATAGAAGTCTAGCAGGATAAACCCAACACACTGTCCTGCCACATACATACGTATGTAGCTTTGCTACAGCCCTCTAGCAAACTGCCAGATAAGTTACTTGACAAGTATGTTAGCTGCTTCTCCAGTGACTGTGGGTGAAAACACTGCCACCATAAGCTGCTCCAGACCGGGAACCCACTGGAAATTCAGTCAGGATCGGGTCCGGACGCAGAACAAGCGTTCACGTGGTCAGGCTGGGGGGTGGGTTGGAAGTCACACAAATGTGTGGCCCTCTCTCCCTGCCACCGTGTTGTGTCCAGTGGCCTGCCCCCATCCACGATGGGGTGCCATGGTGGCTAGTCATACTGGCCACTCCAGACCGGGTCGGGCCAGCAGGCTACCAAACGTGATAGTTCACCTCAGCCTGGTCAGGCAGGTCATTTCCTAGCCTCCAACATGCCCGGGGAAACTCCAGGGCAAACATCTGGATTGCCGCCAACAAATGTGATGGTGGTCCATGGGCCAAAGTGGCATCAAGCGAAGCTAAGCGAGCTACTGTCACGTTTGATAACACTCTGTGTTTAAAGTGTCCTCTGTATCTAAACTGATAGACCTTTGTTTTGGGATCCTGCAAATCTAGGGCTGTTTTTAAATGGAGCAGGAGGGCGGGTCCATGCATTCAGTGGTGTGCACACACATTTTAAACAGTGGCAGATGTGTGTGCACTCAGTGCACTCACCCATCCACCCACCGGCCACCCATGCCCAAGCTTGGAGCAACCTGGGATTTTCCGGATTGCTCCAAGCAGGGAGATGGATGGAGGTAGGTGGGGATGCGTAGGTTGCGGTAGTGTGTGCCCACCCATCCCCATTTTTACCACACAAGTCCACTGACTGGACCTGCATGGTAGCATCTTGCGTATAAATGCCCTTAGTTTCAAGGCTGGCTTATGTGAGGAGAGGTTATATGTGAATCTGCCCCTCAGTAGCAATACTTTCATTTCTGTGGCCAGGAATGGCTTTAGAATTTGTGGGGACAAAGGTGAAAACAAAACATGAGGCCCCTGGTGGCTCCACTCCTTCCCCCATGGCCACCTTTCATGGGGCACTAGAGGTGGTCGTGTTTGTAGCCCCATTGGGTGCAAGGGAGGGGGCCCTGCATCCTGCCCTGAGGCAAACAGGAGCCACTGCAGGACCCCTGGAATTAGAGAAAATAACATGGCCGAGTGGAATTGCCCTGGGTGGCCCTGTGGTAAGGCCAGCCCTGGCTGTGGCTCGTGTCCATTTTTAAATTGTCCTCCACATTTGAGGAAGAAGCACAGCCAAGCTGAGGAGTCAAAAGCTTGAGAAACATTGCTCTGATCAGATATAGCATACAGGGAAATCACCAGAAAGATAATGGTTAACAAGCAAAAATTACACATGCCCTGACTTCCCAGATCTTAATCTTTCGGGTTCCTAAGCCTAGGTTCAAATCTAGGCCCTCCAAATTTTTAATATTTTTTTTTTTTTTGCTTCACTGAGTTCAGCACAGGATGCTCTCACTTTAGCACCCCTACCTCCAAAATTTTAGCCTCCCTTTGCTCAACGCTGAATCACAGGGAATTCTCATTTTAGCCCTCCCTCCCGTATGTAAAAGTCAAACATCACCAGCACAGTGAACCCTGTAAAAATATATATGTATTTAGATAGAAAATATACACCTTTATCCCACCCTCTGCATAAACAGACAAAATAATACCAAAGAAGTCCAGTCTGAAACAATAAACATCAGTTTCCACAAATCCTCCTCCACCAAAAATGATGCAGAAATATCCACCTTTTGTTACTCCATTCCAAAAGAGCAGCCACCCATATATTCATCCCCAAATACCATCTCAAAACTAGTACAAATTTTGCTTTGTGCCCTCTGATGTCACTAAGATCCTTTTTGCATGGACGCGGTGCATGGGGGGATGGGTGTGCTCCCTTTCCCATGGGCGCACACCCACCTCCACCCATGGAGACTCCTCCATTTTTTTGGATGGCTCTGTGGGTGGGTGATGGGTGGAGAGGGGCAAACCCACCTCTACCCACCAGCCATGGTGTTTCCACGGACAGACACCCATTCCCCACCCACCACCTCACCATGCGCACGGACGGACCCCCCACCGCCCACGCAGTGGGGAGGGGCATCGGTGCAAAAACGGCCTAAATTTGGGCTGTTTGGGAATAGGAAAGGGTCACTCTTATAAGTTTCAAACTCCTTCATGAGAGTGTTGGTCATAAACTATAGTCATGCCCATAATCTCTAACCCCAAAAGTTTAGTCATTGCATCGTTTTACCTTTCTTTACTTTCTTCCCCCCTTTTTGCTCTTTTGAGAGCAGGGGTGCACCAAGGCCCCATGTCGTTTTCAGTTTTTCATTATCATTTTTGTTATAAAAATGTGCCATTTTCATTTTCGTTAACAACAAAATGTCATTTTTCATTATCGGTATCGGTACCAATTTCAAACAAAGATTTTATTGTTTGTATCGTTATTGATATCGGTATCGATTTCATGCACCAATGAAGAATTATTGTCAGAAGTTGAACCCTTCCCCTTCTCATTGTGATACAGAAAGAACTGCACACAATAATATATACTGTACACAATATATAGTTTTGTTTATATAATATATACAGAATCTAAGCTAAACCTAACCTATGTATAATACAAAATATTCCTAACCTGTAATTCTAGTATATATTATAAAACAGCCAAGTATCTAAATATCTAATATATATATATATACAACTAATATCTTTATCTATATAATATATGGACCGACAGACAGGGGAAGGGAAAAGAAAAACTCAGAGGTATATATCTACTATCTCTAATCTATCTCTATTCCATATCTATAATCTAATCTAATCATTTTATCTATCTATCTATCTATAAACTATACTACCTCTATCTAGCTCTCGATATATATGTACATAAGGAATAAGGATTGCATGGTAGGAAAAAGAATAAGGAATATATATATATATATATGGGAGGGTTTCTGTGCAAGCACCAGCAGCTTCTGCAAACGCTCCCTGACAAGCAAGAGAGCTAACACAGAGTGAAGCAGCCGAGCCCTACAATATAAGTCTTGCACTGCCCTCCCCCAGAGCCCTTCTCATTGGTTCTGGGAGGCAGAGGCATTGAGGAATCATTCAACTGCTGGGACCTGCTGTCAGGGAACGGGCGTGGGGGGGAGGGCGGGGGCACCCCAGACGGATAGGGGGGTCCCCAGAGATACCGGCACGCCCCGCACCTCTACCTTCGGGTGTCGGGGCGGTCCCGCAGCCGGCAGTTCAGGGAGCAGAACAGGGGCACGGCAAGGCAGCAGAGGGAGCGATTCCTCCCAGCACGGCTGCAGACCACGAGGAAGGGGCGGAGCCACAGAGCATGGCCCCTAGACAGGACGCTACCCCGGAGAGTGAGGGGGTGGGGCTAGGACCGACGCCACGACGCTCAGCACGCTTGCGGGCGCGGCAGGGGCGGAGCTAGCCCTATAATAGGGCACGGCTGGATAACTTCCCTGCCGGCGATCAGCGTGCTGTGAAGCTGGCCCCAGAGCGAGAGTTCAGGTCAAACCAAGGAGTCAGAGTTAAGGATTGATTGTGGAGTGAGTGGTGAGTGTAAGGAGAGTGCAAGGTGAGTGTTTGTGATACGAAGGGCAAGGGTGTAGTTGAGGGTGGGTGGGTTCTGTCAAGGTGTGGGTGAGAGCACAATCCCTCCTGCCTCCATTCCTCGGTGGCCTCCACCAGCCCGGGTGGAGTGGGCTACATCCTTCCCCCTTCCCAGGTGTTGGGACTTCCCTTTCCCTCACTGCGCCCGCACTAAACCTATTCTTAGAGCACGTGTGGGTGAAGGTGTGCTTGAGAGGGCAGGGACCTGGTCCCCCTGCCACCTCCCTAGGGGGCTGTGCACGCCTGTCGTTGTCTCCCCTGTGATGATACGGCCCGTTCCTTCGGGGACATATAGGGCCACCTACTAACCTGAGGGGAATCTTTTCCCACTACGAGTGCGTGTACACCCCCTTCGTGGCAGGAGTCCCGTGTAAGGTGCGTGCAAGAAGAGTCAGGTCTGTGGGCTTCTTCCTTCCCCCATCCCTGATCCCTCACAGTATCGCCGGCCCTACCATGGACCTGGCTCAACAAGTAGAGGAGATGGGGCGAGCCATCCAGGCCATCGCGATGGATCTCAGGGACCTTAAAGAGCAGACGGCGGCTCAGGGCGCAGGGGCCCCTGTTGCAGCAGGGGTACAGGCGCCACCCCCGCCCCTGGCCCCGGTAGAAGCCGTGGGGGCAGTAGGGGGGCAGGGGAGAGAACCCCGGCACCCCCCCATCCAGAAATTCGGAGGGGATCGGAGGGGTTTTCAGGGATTTCTAGCCCTGTGCAAGCTCGCCTTCCAGGTACAGCCCCTTACCTATGCCTCTGACACCGCCAAGGTGGCCTTCATCATAGGGCACCTGGAAGGTCTGGCGTTAGAGTGGGCTACCCCTCTGCTTCTAAAAAGCAGCCCCCTCCTGGGAGACCTAAATGGGTTCCTGCGCGAATTTCAGTTCCTTTTTGATTACCCCCACCGGAAGCGAGATGCAGAAACAGCTATTATGTCCCTTCGACAGGGAAGGGGCCCCCTTCTGGAGTATGTCACCCGGTTTCAACAATTGGCGGTGGAACTCGGGTGGGCGGACGAGGTCCTAAAAGTGCTGTTTCGCAAAGGTCTCCACGATGAAATCAAAGATCAGTTAGCCCTCACCGGCGTCCCGGAAAAGTGGGGAGAACTTGTCAACCTGGCGTGCCAGATTGACGAAAGGTTGATAGAGCGGAAGCGAGAACGGCGGCAAGACCCAAACAGGCCGTGGATGGGGAGAACCACGAACCCCAGTGGAGGAGGGGCAACAAAGACGGAAGAGCCCGAGCCCATGCAGATCGGGGCGGCTCGGGGACCTTTAGAACCACAGGAAAAAGAACGGCGAAGACAGGGTAAACTTTGTTTCTACTGTGGTCTGGCGGGGCACTTTTCCTATGGTTGCCCCCAGCTTCCCCCTAGTCGGAGGAGGCTGGGAAACGGAGCGAGCCGAGACGGGCAGGGGGCGTCTCGGTAGCCTATACATTCCCTGGTCCTACCCGCCAGTGCAGCCTGGCCTCCATTTTGAAAGAAGGGCAACTACGGGTGCCATTGGCCCTTCGCCTCCAGGCGACTCGCACCATAGTTCTCCTCGCCCTTATTGACTCCGGGGCATCCGGGAATTTTGTGGATGCACAGGTGGCCCGCAACTATGGCATTCCCTTGCTGCAAAAATCGCAACCAGAGGCGGTGTTTGCAATTGATGGGTCCCCTCTCGTATCCGGTCCCATTACCCATTGTACGCCAGCACTCTATAGCGGGATTGGGGACCATTACGAGCAGTTGTCCTTTAGTGTTGTTAGCACCCCAGCCTTCCCCGTGGTACTAGGCCTCCCGTGGCTCACCAAACACAACCCCTTGATCGACTGGAAGCAGAGGACAATGCGATTCACCTCCCCCTATTGTCTTTCGTGTTGTATAGCGGAGCCCCCGGCACGACCAACGACCCCCCAGGCCTTGCAGGCGGCCGCCACAAGTAGCAGTGCCCTTCCCGAAGTTTACCACGACCTTGTGGACGTTTTCAGGAAACAACAAGCCCTAGAGCTCCCCCCACATCGCCCTTATGATTGTGTGATCGACTTGCTGCCAGATACCAGCCCCCCTTACGGGCGGATCTACGCCCTCTCAGAACCAGAGTTACAGGTACTGAAAGAGTACATCGAGGAAAATCTGGCAAAGGGGTTCATTCGCCCCTCCACCTCGCCAGGGGGGGCCCCTCTTTTTTTTGTCCCGAAGAAGGACGGAGGATTAAGGCCCTGCATAGACTACCGGGGCCTCAACGCCATCACCGTGAAGAATCGGTATCCACTCCCCTTGATCCCTGAACTGTTGAACAGACTCCAAGGAGCTACGACGTTCACTAAATTAGATCTCCGCGGCGCCTATAACCTCCTTCGCGTAAAGGAAGGGGACGAGTGGAAGACGGCGTTCCGTACCAGGTATGGACATTTCGAATACCTCGTTATGCCATACGGACTAGCCAACGCACCGGCGGCCTTCCAACATTTGATTAATGACCTATTTCGAGACATTTTAGACCAGTTCGTGGTCGCGTATCTCGACGACATCCTCATTTATTCTTCAGACCCTCAACAACATGTTCAGCATGTACGCACCGTCTTACAGCGACTGCGACAGAACCATCTGTATTGTAAGGTGGAAAAGTGTGCGTTTCACCAAACGGAGGTCGCCTTCCTAGGGTTCATCATTTCCGCCAAGGGAATCAAAATGGACCCAGCCAAAGTGGCGGCGATAAGAAACTGGCCGGCCCCTCAGGCCGTAAAACCCCTGCAGCGCTTCCTGGGAAGTGCCAACTACTACCGGCAATATATCCCGTACTATGCCGACAGGACCGTGCCGTTGACTACACTCTTGAAGAAGGGTAAACCCTACAACTGGGGGCCACCCCAACAAAAAGCCTTTGAATACCTGAAGGCAGCATTTTCCACGGCACCCATCCTGCAATACCCAGACTTTTCTTTACCGTTTATGGTGGAAACAGACGCGTCCAACACAGCGCTAGGCGCTGTACTGACACAAACAAAAAAAGAGGGTGACAACCCTTTGCCCTGTGCCTTTTATTCCCGCCAATTGACCGACGCGGAGAGAAACTACACGATCTTGGATCGCGAGCTGTTGGCCATCCGAGCAGCGTTTGAAGTGTGGCGACACTTCTTGGAGGGAGCCCGCCACCCGGTCCAGGTATTTACCGATCATAAAAACCTCACCTTTCTACAAACAGCAAGGATTCAAAATGCACGGCACGCCAGATGGGCGCTTTTCTTCGCTCACTTCAATTTCCACATCACCTACCGCCCGGGCAAACTTAACACCCTAGCAGACGCCCTTTCGCGCTGTCAGGAAGTTCCAAAGACACGACCTCCCCCCGACGAGACCATCCTCCGCCCAGGAGTTATCGTGGCAGCAGGTCTGACTACGAAGCAACTGTGTGCCTGGGCCAAACAAGACCCAGAGTGTCGCGCGCTAGCGCAGAACCATGGACACGAATTACCCCGGCGCCAGGGGGCTATTATAGTGCCCCAAGTTGCACGACGAAAAATACTGTGGGCCCATCACGATGCCCCTCTTGCCGGGCACCCGGGACAGCGGAGGACATTGCAGTTGTTACAACGCCACTTCTGGTGGCCTACCATTCGCCAGGACGTAAGACGGTATGTGCAAGGGTGCGCCACGTGCTGCCGAACCAAGGTGCCGCGAGGAAAACCGGTAGGGCTCCTACAACTGGGACCCCTGCCACTAGGACCCTGGCAACAGGTCAATATCGACTTCATCGTGGAACTACCGCCGTCTCAAGGTTACTCAGCAATCTTCGTAATCGTGGATCAGTTCACCAAAATGGGGCATTTCGTTCCCTGCCGTGGGCTGCCGACGGCTCGCCAGACTGCGCAACTGTTCCTCCAGCATGTGGTAAAATATCATGGGGTGCCACGCACCATCGTCTCCGATCGCGGAGCACAATTTACCGCACGCTTTTGGCGGGCCCTCTTTGCATCCTTGGGCACACAAATCGCTCCGACCACCGCCTATCGTCCACAGGCAAATGGGCAGGTGGAACGAGCAAATCAAACATTAGAACAGTACCTACGGTGCTATATAGACTATTTGCAGGACGACTGGGTGGCCTACATCCCCTTGGCCGAGTTTGCATTTAACAATACACCCCATGCCGCCCTGGGAACCTCCCCATTCTTCGTATCCTACGGGTTCCACCCCCGCCTCGTACTTACAGAAGAGCCAACGACGTCGGTGCCGGCAGCAGGGGCCATGGTACAAAAACTTCACCGATGTCACACTCATGCACGAGTCATGCTACAAAAAGCGCGACAACAGTATAAACGGTATGCAGATACCCGGCGACAACCTGCACCCCAATACAAAACGGGGGACATGGTATGGGTAGACCGACGGCACTACCCGTCTTTGCGACCGTCCGCTAAGCTGGACAATCGATTTATGGGACCATTCCCCATCGAACGGCAGGTGAACCCTGTTGTTTACCGCTTAACCCTACCACCCACGCTTCGAATACACCCTGTCTTCCATGTTTCCCTCCTGAAACCACATCACGAACCCCTTTTTCCGTCTGTGTCGCCACCTCCACCTGTTTACGATCTCCCCGGCGAACCCGAATATGAGGTCAAGGCGCTGTTGGACTCCAAAAGATGTCGAGGCACCTTGTTCTACCTTGTTGATTGGAAGGGCTACGGAGCCGCCGAGCGTTCCTGGGAGCCCGCGACATCCATTCACGCCCCCCGTCTCCTCCGCTTGTTCCATTACCGGTTCCCTTCCAAACCCGGGCCCCTCCACGCATTCTTCTGCCCTCGACGACCCTGGGGGGGGTGTGCTGTCAGGGAACGGGCGTGGGGAGGAGGGCGGGGGCGCCCCAGACGGATAGGGGGATCCCCAGAGATACCGGCACGCCCCGCACCTCTACCTTCGGGTGTCGGGGCGGTCCCGCAGCCGGCAGTTCAGGGAGCAGAACAGGGGCACGGCAAGACAGCTGAGGGAGCGATTCCTCCCAGCACGGCTGCAAACCCCGAGGAAGGGGCGGAGCCACAGAGCATGGCCCCTAGACAGGACGCTACCCCGGAGAGCGAGGGGGTGGGGCTAGGACCAACGCCACGACGCTCGGCACGCTTGCGGGCGCGGCAGGGGCGGAGCTAGCCCTATAATAGGGCACGGCTGGATAACTTCCCTGCCGGCGATCAGCGTGCTGTGAAGCTGGCCCCAGAGCGAGTGTTCAGGTCAAACCAAGGAGTCAGAGTGAAGGATTGATTGTGGAGTGAGTGGTGAGTGTAAGGAGAGTGCAAGGTGAGTGTTGTACGAAGGGCAAGAGTGTAGTTGAGGGCGGGTGGGTTCTGTCAAGGTGTGGGTGAGAGCACAATCCCTCCTGCCTCCATTCCTAGGTGGCCTCCACCAACCCGGGTGGAGTGGGCTACATCCTTCCCCCTTCCCAGGTGTTGGGACTTCCCTTTCCCTCACTGCGCCCGCACTAAACCTATTCTTAGAGCACGTGTGGGTGAAGGTGTGCTTGAGAGGGCAGGGACCTGGTCCCCCTGCCACCTCCCTAGGGGGCTGTGCACGCCTGTCGTTGTCTCCCCTGTGATGATACGGCCCGTTCCTTCGGGGACATATAGGGCCACCTACTAACCTGAGGGGAATCTTTTTCCACTACGAGTGCGTGTACACCCCCTTCGTGGCAGGAGTCCCGTGTAAGGTGTGTGCAAGAAGAGTCAGGTCTGTGGGCTTCTTCCTTCCCCCATCCCTGATCCCTCACACCTGCTTGCGCTGCTCATTGGCCAGAGATACATCCATCTGGTCCTTTCCCTCCCAGTTCAAGAGTTCAACACTGTTCTGGCTCTGAGATGTCTGCTACCTCCTCCCCTCTCCACATTTCTCTCCAGAAAACACCTGCCAGGCTATCAGGGAATAACAAAATCAATAATGACTTTCGTTATCATTATTGATTTTGTTATTCTTTTTTGTTGTTTTTGTTATTGCAATAACAAAAATGAAAACGACTATTTTCGATATAACAAAAATGACATGCACACCCCTATTTGAGTGTTTCTGTAGGTTTCCTGAGCTACTGGTGTCCTTCTACTGATATAGGATCTGGTGTGTCACAACAGTATCTTTGTCTCTTCATTAAGAATTTGGCGACCCTGAACACAAATCTTCTGAAAACATTTTACTGTCATATTTTCAATTCCCTCTATGTAAATATGCACTGCATATAAGTGACATGTATTGACACTTAGAAGGAGGGAGACAGATTCTGGAACTGCACTGCTTTTGATGCTGACAGGAACTTGGCATTATCCTATACAATCCTCATTTGTTCCAGTCTTTCCAATTACCATGAAGGGTGTCATTTTTGCATAATATTTCTCAGAAATTTGTTGACAGCTTCTGCCACTCTGCTGAAATTTCTGGAAACATGTCTTAAACTTTTCCATATCTTCTCATATCTCTTATCAGTTAATTCAATCTATTTTTGACTTCCACGTTAAACTATCTATGCCTGTTATTGAATATTGAGATTTCCCCCCTGATATCTGTCTTGATGCCTCTTAGACATTATTATTTTGATGTGCAGGAATTTAGACTTGTAAATCCCCACATGGTGACATGAGACTGTGCCAATCTGTCCTGTAGAGTTTGTAGATTTTTCTTGATCTCTGTGTTAATGAGGTGGTGATTTGATTTGGTTTCAGTGATATTACATGTAATAAGGTTCATTGTAAAGTTTGGATATTTTGACTTATTAACACAAGATTCATTTTTTCTCTGACATGTATTTTATACCCTGAAGGCTCAGAAACAAATATATAAATGAAGGTGTCTGAAGAGGATAAATTTGACAATAGCTGAAAAGTTCGTCTGGTTTTGCATCATTGTTGACTGGTAGTTTAAGCGGGCTGCCAGTAATTCAAGGTTAATCTTGCAGGTTCAGGCTTTCACAAATGAATGTTACCCGATAGGAAAAGTAAATTGCTGATGGGATGGTAGATCAGAAATGCAGCTTTAGCAAAAGATTGAATGTCAGAGCTACTGGTGAAGGGACATTATTTCCAGAGGACATTTTCCTCCCAGTCAAGTGTTACAATGTAGCTCAAGAACTCCTGTGAAGTATTCTCACTTTTACGCACCTTCCTTGATTTACCATCAAATAGAGGAAGAAAGACAGGGTTGCATCCACAGTGCTCGTCTGGAACATAGAAGATCTTTGGACAATTTGTGCATCTATTTTTGCATCTACTTAGCTATCTATTAGCCAGATAGGCTGGAGCATGTAATCGCTGACTGTCAGGAACGAGGAGTGAATGGCAGGAAATGGATCACCCCATTACGACTTGCTGGGTACTTCTCCAAAGCAACCAAGAATGGCCACTTGGTGACAGGACGCTGGGCTCAATAGGGCATTGGTCTGACCCAGTACAGCACTTCTTACGTTCTATGTGCATTGTCACAGGCTTCCAGTGCAATTCTGATTCAGTGGAAGTCAGTGGCAAAACTCCCATTGACTTTAAATGCCCCCGGCAGCTGCCGAGGCCCATGGTCCACCTGTGTGGCACCCCTCCCCCACACCATAGCATTGCCAGTCAAGAGTAGGGCAGCACTGTCCATCCACTGAGCAGACAGACAGCAGCCCCACCTCTGGACGCTGTCCTGGGATTGGGCTGCCCACTTTGTTGGCGGTGCTCTGGGATGTACCGGAGTGCCACCGGCAGTGGAGCTGCCCCAGAGCAGGGACAGCCTGTCCCACCTCTGCTCCACATCTGGCAGGCTGCTGTTAAACGGCTGCCCGGGGGTGAGGCAGGGCAGGTGTCCATGTGAAGACACCCAATGTGTGAGGATTGCACCCTTCATGTGTAGACTGACAATACAGTCAGTCAACATCTCTGTGCCTGTATTATCCATCTTTAATATGCAGATAATAATGCTTTCTTTCTCTCACACTGTATATATAATCTTTTTAGACTGGATGTCTCTGATCCTGAAACCACTTACTCTGGATGAATGTGTTGGGAACTCTGCTTGTGTGTTTATTATATACCTGTGCTTAATGTAGGTTCACTGCCCTAGTTTTGTGTTTTCTTTGTGTTTTCCATGCGTGTGTGGTTTTCCCATAGACCTCGCCTTCTTCCTGCATGGAAATAATTTCCCCTTCAACAAAACGTTTCTCCCTGAGTATGTTAACCTACAGAAATAGAATCCAAAACTTCTATTGTGAAACAGTTAAGTTTATTGCTTGTATGTCCTATTTTACTCAAACACACAAAAGCCAGGGAACTGTCAACTGTAGCCACTTGACAGTACCTCTTCTCTTCTCCTTTCCCCACACATTCTGCCATTGTTCTCATCTGTAAAATGGAGCTGATGCTTTTGTATGTCCACCTTTTGTTCTTCTTAACTGCTATAAGCTTTACAATACAGAGACATTCTCTACTTATGTGTATGCAGAGTACCATGCACGACGTTAGGAACTCTAGATGCTATTGTAATAGTAATAATTTACTCATTTGTAGCTATGGTACATTAATCATTTATCTATAAATGATTAATTAATTAATAATTACTATTACTCATAAATAGTCATCATTTACCCATTTATAGCTAAGGTCCATTGGTGCAAAAACAATATTTTCACAGAGCATGTTCATACATACAAATGTAGTGTGAGATCTGGAAACACATTCATCTGTAGGTTGTTAGGTTGTTGTTACATGGACACACACACACACCCTGGCTCGGTGTTCGAGCGGGTGTGCAGTGGTGGGGGGCAGTCCATGTGCACAGCCGGCGGTGGGTGGGTGGATGGGTGTGCGCCGGGTGTGTGCCCGTGGAAACACCACAGGCGGTGGGTGTTTGTGCATGCGCACTCAGGCACACACACACCTCCACCCACGCAGCCCTCTGGTAAAACAGAGCAGGCTCCATGGGGGGTGGGGGTGTGTGCGTCCATGTAAACAAACACACACTCACCTCCACCCACCACGCCAAAACACCCACCCACCCCCGTCAGTGTATTAACGGACGTAGTTGGACGTCTGTTACAACGAAAGGTCAATTAATTGTAAGGAAGGGCCACTGGGATAGGAAGTAATAATCTCATAAACAGCCATTTTCCATGAGACATTTTTAGTAAAGACTGCCGTATATTCAGTAATTAAAAATGAACAATATATGTGTTACACACACTGAAGGGACAGCAATGCAATTATGTCATGTTGTTTGATACAGTAATCAAATGTCTGTAATGCCATACTAAGTGAAACAGTCACAAACATTTATTGACAGTATAAAACATTTCCTACAGCTTGCATTAGACCTTTATTGACTTACTTAGTAATTAAAAGCTTAATTTCTCCAGTATATGTGGCTTGGTATTGTAACAGGAGGGAAAGGGGCAAGCTTTTCTGATTGTCTTATTTTCTTACTAGAGCTCCCTGTAGACCAAGTTTGGGGTTATTTTGTTTTTCTGTTATTCATTCTTCTGTAAAGTATTGTTTTAGCTATTACTCCAATGTAAATCAATGCCAGGTGTAGGATAATACATGCAGGTGTCACAGGAGGGGGGGGACAGAGGAACCAGGAAAGACCCCTCCCACTCACAGAGGGCAAGCAGACTCACTCTCTGCAAGGGAATATCTGGGAAATAATGCTCGTCAGGATAGTGTTGCGGCCTTTGAGATCAGGCCCCTATCATCATAGGGTGCAGAGCTCTTTTGTGAGTGAACGGCCTCACAACACACACGTTCACTGACCACAGGGAGGAAGGGACCAAGTGAGACAGTTGTGGGGGTCCACAAGGGTAGGGGACCAGGTCCAGGGGGAAGAATACAGGGGGCTTTTGCTCTCCGCAGGGGAAGGAACAAACCCCAGGGATGGGGAAAGGGGCTCACGCTCCTCCCGGCTGCCACACTCTCACACAGTCAACCCTAGGGAAAATACAAGGAGACACAATTGCGCTGACATGTATTCTCACAATAAACCCAGACAGGAGGCGAAGACAAGGGCAAGGGCAAAAGCAAGGGCAAGGGCAAAGGCAAGCAACAAAATCACACTTAGCTTTCTTGGGCCAGCTTCTCAGGCTCTGATTACCGGCGCTGTGTGTCTCGCAGCACCGGTGTTTGTAGTCCAAGCTCCGCCCCCTGATGTGCCTGGAGCTATGCGGAGCACCGCACGGGCTCCAGGGGTGACCTCACACTGCGTGAGGCTGAAGGCTGGGACTTTGCAGGATCGGCGCTGGTGTTGGTTGCCTCAGCAACCGGACGCAGCAACATGGCTGCTTGGGGCGCCATGTCAGTTTTAAGCGGTGGCACCACCGCAGCTTGAGTGGGGATGCAGGGGGCGGTTATCCGTGGCCCTCTGGAGCCCCATAGCTGTCTCCACAGATGCCCCCGACGGTGGGGCAGACATCAGGAAACATAGATACCTGTTCAGGGCAGCAGATTTTGGAGGGGCAGCAAATTTGGGGGGTTTCTGTTCTCAGCCTGTGCCAACCCCATCACAACATCCCCTTGCCCCACCGCAACTGCACTGCCTCACCCATGCCACCCTCAGCCTGGAGGGGAGACTCCCCATCCATCCCCACCTAGAGATGCCCCATTCTGCTCCCAAGTCCCCTGAAAACACACTCTGCGGTGGTGCTGAGCTCAGTGGAAGAGATTCTGCTTCTTTGCTGGGTGCCGCCATTGTCTCCCTCCCTGACTCAGATGGCAGCTCATGTGCACACCGGCCCGCCAGATGTTACCCCACCCCAGGACAAGCAGCTGGCTGTTCCACAACACATCCTTGGAAAAATTCAGAGAACATGTTGCAGAGCAGCCTTCCTCCAACTGGTGTAAGAGTTTTTAGAGCAGGGCAACTTGTGTGATGGGGTGTGCTTGCTCCTCTATGCATGGTACAACTACGCGGGACCGTGAGCAACAGATGGCGGGCTCTCAGTCCAGCCAGGGGAGGGGGATGGGACAGGGCCAGGCACCTGATCATGTGGGCAGTGCTTTGGCCTGCCCAACCTGCTGTTGCAGCTCTGACAAGAGTTGAACTGTCCAGCTGCCCTGCAACTGGTTGACTTGCTTCCCAGAGTGTGGCACTGGCTGTGGCAAAAAGCCTTTTGCCCCTGCCCTTGCCTCTAGAGGGACCCTAGCAGGATAGTGTTGCATTCCTGATTAGGGTGGGACCTGACCTCCTTTCTCTTGTGAGCACATGGCAACCTAGCCACATTCCTAAACTGAGTGACTGGTTTGTCACCACATGATGGGGTAGAGACCTCCCTGCCTTGGACTGGGTCATAGATAGACCAGGTGACCTCCCATGGACCAAACTCAGCAGAGGGGGATAGGACCTTAAAAGGGACAGACTACCCCTTCTTTACTCTCTTGCCTCTTCCTGCCTGCTCTGACATCTGCACGATCTGGGCTTCTGCCAGATCGGAACTAAGGAGTGAGCCCCATGTAAGTTACGTGTACATGGGGTTATATGCCACCAGCTTGCCTGCTTGAACCAGTACAGTTTGGCAGTTGCTGATTAAAAAAGGGTCCTTGTACCTCTCAAACTGGACTCTGGGGCTTGCTCAATTACTTATCTTGCTTCTTACCCTTTTGTGCCTTTTTAACCCTATAAGTAAAGCCTAAGCTTTTTCTATTCTTAGCTCCACTTTGTGTGTGTGTTTTTACCTGCAAAGAGCACCTCCCTTCGCCTGGAAGGCATAGCTACCAAAGAGGGAGAAAGGAATTCCCTTCTGACTTTTAGCCAAGACAGCTTTTGACCAAGCTAAGCACCTCTGGATGGCTCCAAGGGTTCTGCCTCCTGGAAGGGGGAGAACACCGGATAAAGGGGATTAGGGTGCCTTGGGAAGCTGTGGGCTTATAGATTTTTGGGGTTCACATATCATGGGTTGTGTGGATCCCCTCTGATTTCTGGAACCCAGGTGGTGGCAGCGAAAACTAGGTTTTTCTGGGGTTTGCCAGCTGTGGGGACCCCAGGTTAGAGATTTGGCCGAGCACAGTGAGGTGGGTGGCTCAGCTGTATAGTGCCCCCTTGCTGCGTTTTTCCACATGGGTGATTGCCTGCCACAGAACCATGCAACTTGTCTCACTGCACCCTTTGAAATCCCCTAAAACTTAGGGGTTCTCCTGAAGTCTATAATAGTAAGACCTAAGCTCAAACCTTGGGAGTTTAGCCTGATTTTGTTTGGTGTTTTGGCTGGTCAATTGTCTAATTTGGTTACTAACAGGAAAGAACAATCAGTGATTGTCTCTCACAGAGAGGTCTTTTAGTTCTTTTTGTTCCCTTTGATGCTATACCCATCCTTTGTATTTCCAGAGTTTGACTTGGAGTCACTTTTAACCATTTTACTATGAGTAGCTGGAGTGCTGATTTGCCATTCGTTGTAGAGTTATAACAACTGCTGCTATACTCTTTATATGGCATCCACGGTGCGTAATGGGTATATAAATAACATGAAACCACAAGTTGTACCACAGGGATGTAGACATCTTTAATATTAGAGTGTGCTGCTATTTCATTATGGCTGCACTAGTGTGATTTATTATTTATAGCTATGTGTACCTACTTCCATTAGTGACCTGCTATTCATTGCTAAATCTAGATGTTATCATTATTATTTAATAATAACAATAGTATTATTCTGAGTGGTTTTAATAAATTCCAGAAACAATGTCTTCTCCAAAGAATCTTACCATTCTAAGCCCTTGCAGACCCATTTATAGACAAGGAAAGCTACATGTTGTACCAACAGTGCTTGTCCTTGTTTGAGACCAGAGTAACCTCCACAGTTGAATAATGTTGCTTCCAGTGCCTACAGCATGAGTATATGCCACCCTAGCTATATATCTGAAATATTTCAGAAATATCTGAAAGACTGCCTCATCTCTCATGTCACATAGTGGACTCTGAGATCAACTGGGAGCACCTTCTTGCGGGTAACATCTGCCCGCCAAGTTTCCACTTCAGTGGCACACAGTGAGGCATTCTCGGTGTCTACCCGACTGCCCCACAATTATGGAACTCCCTTCCCTTGAAGATTCATCTAAGCCTGAGCCTGTTCATCTTCCAGAAGTGATGCAACAACTTTTTGTTTGTCCAGGTGTCTGGCAAGTGGGGATAGGATTGGGTGGGGTTGAGATGGGGGTTCAGGGGAGGGGGGAGTTTAAGGAGATTTTTATGTTTCATGTGTTTTTATACATTGTAAGCTGCCCTGAGCCTTAGGGTAAGGGTGGGGTATAACTTTCCAAAAATAAATTAAATATACTGAATGCAGGCTTTCAGTTACTGGAATCAATGAAAATTCACAGCGTAGCAAGGCCCAAAGATAGGGTTACCATATTATTTATGGGAAATTCCTGGACACAATGCTCACACACGGAAGTGTTACATGGGGTGTTTTTAAATGAGATTCCCCCACACATGGATGCCCACCGTCCATGTGGGGAAACGCTCATTTGAAGTTTGTACATGGGGAGGTCCACTCCCATGACCCACGCACTGGCCACCCCATCCCTGCACGGGGGACTCCTGAAAATAGAGAGTGCCCCGTGGAGGGACTAGGGCCGGCATGTGAACAGGGCGGCCAGGATGAGAGCCACTCGTGTTGAATCACTCCCCATGCATGTCTGCCCCGTGCACTGACCACGGACCCCTCACCTCCAGCTAAGCTCGTGTAAAAACATCCTCTGATAGCTCTCCCCTCCTCCCTCCATTTTCCTGTGCCGTTTCTTGCTAAGCAATTAATGGGTTCTGCATACAGCACAACTTGTTTATAGTTTGAGCAAATACATCACTTCACCAAAAAGATGAAACTTTCTTCCTGACGAAGTTGCTGCCACTGAGGGGCCTTCATGGATAAGCCCTGTCCCCACCTCCTTTGCCCGTAGGGGGCTCATAACTGGGAGATAAGCCCAGCGCCCACCACAGCCTTGCTATGCTGCTGATGGACTATAAGATTTGGGAACTGTACACTTGCTTCTGTGAATAAAAGCACTCGTGGTAGAGAAATTAGAGCAAACAGCAGAAATCCAGCAGTTCCTATTTCCCTGGGATGTGCAGGCAGCAGCAAAAGCAGGACACCAGAAGTTGCTTAAAGCAGTAAAAGTTAATCCCATCCTCCTCACCAATTTGTTTTGTATCATGCCGCCTTTGCTCAGCAGCTCCCGAAGGAAGACACACACACAATTAGTTGGATTTTAAAGGCCGCACTCTTTATTAAATGAATTGGTAATGAGGAGGAGGAGGAAGGCTAACTCCCTCAGGGTCCATAATTATCTACTATAACCTGAACTTATGCAGGCGGCCTGATCTTTAGTGCCGCCTCCTTACGTGCTACAATCAACTACGCTAGGTCACTCGCCCCCCAGCCGTGCAGCTGGTTGTGAAGGCATCATAGCCTCGTAGTGACCTGGAGCAGGGGAGAAGGCAACGGCCCCCTTGTGACCCCCCTTGTCCTCGAGCGTATGGCTCATTCCTTTCCCCTGGGCCTTGGAAGGAACCTGGACACCCCTGCACTTGCTTCCTTCCGCAACCTCATCTCTTTTAGATGTCTCCCTTTTACTCAATTTAATTAACTAACTATCCTATCCTTAACTGGACCCCTGCCACATGAGACCGCCAGCATATGCTTGGCTGGTTTCATCCCACCCCCTCCTCCTAGTCGGCCAACAACTGAACTAACTTACGCGTAAGCCCTGCCAGATAGATATGGACCCCACGATCAGACAGGTGAACTCCGTCAATCCTGAACAGATCAGGTCGAGAAAAACGAATTTCACAATGGGAGATACAATCGCCTCCCATACTAATAACCAACCGCCCAACTTCCTTGTTGATCTTTTTATGTACCCTATCAATATTACCAGGAGAAATAGTCCCCGCCACCTAATCCTCTTGATTGTATGCATCCATATGAATCTCGTCTGTGGCAACAACTGGGCCACATTGGCTAAATCCCTTTTTATTCTAACTACCAGTGCTACTCCCTTATCCCATGGCAGGTTGTTCTCGCCGAGGTGCACAACTATGATGTCTGGATGCTTTCCGGATGCGGCCGAGTGTAGGACCGGCATGAGCTGCTGCCATCTCATACCAGACCTAGCCTTCCATACCACCTCTGCAGAGTCGCTAAGGCTCAAATGCGTGCCCCAGCGCGATCGACTCGCCACCTTGGCCACCAAGTACACCAAGCTGTGCCCGATTATTCATATTGACCTTCGGGATCGGAGTGCACTAGCATCTGAAATGAACAATAAAACAACAATTAATAGGTTAAACTAACTGTCCAGGGGGCGAACATAAGACGTAAATGCCGAAGAACGCCAGTGGCCAATGCTGTGGACTGACGAATCAGAAAGCCCCATTGCCGACGCGCAACTGGCAGCGCTGATCCGGAACAAGTGAGACCCGTAATGAAGGGGAGAAAGATGAAGGCAAGAGACACATTCTCTAAGGACTACTGAGAACTGGTGGCAGGTTAGACAAGCCCCATCAGCATGCCGTAGGAGTTGTCCTGGCAACTGAGGGCAAATAGCCAAGTAGTTTACTACTGCTGCCACCGGACAAAGCAGAGGGTCGCCTGCACGCTGCAACGTGATGGTATGACCAACTCCCCTCTGATCTGTCTTAGACTTTTGCAGAATCAACTGCAGGGCTAAAGGCAAAATGTGAGTGTCATCCACAGAGACCGCCGAGCCCTCTCGAGATCTACGGGATTCAACAGTCAGCTCATTGACTTGAAAAGTCCCCGAAGAAGGCCACCTCGAATAACTGGGCTCCGTACAAGGAGTAACATACCCCAGGGAGGATAGCCACAATGCGCATGAGTAAATCTGGGGTGACAGGCAATCTACTGTCTAGGTGGCTACCACGCTGTCTGGTCCAGCTCTTAAGCAACCGGCGGCTAAAGAAACCCTGGTTTGGTGAAGGAAAACCTGCTAACCCACTAACAAAAGCCAACGCCGACAGTTTACCACTGATGGTATTGGAGGAAAGACCCTTCCTACGCAGGGACATGGCGAATTGCAGCGATTGGGCTTCTGGTATGGGAAAACCTAAGGGCCAACCCATTACTACGCGGAACTGTTGAAATTCGGTGAAGGAACTCGCGTATGTCGCCTGAGTTCTAGGAGCCAGGGAGCCCTGGACTGATTGGAATAACTCTATGATCCAAGAGTCCAGATGTCCTGTGGAACCACCTCCAGATGCTGTTGTGCCTCTGGAGCCAACTGGCGAAAACGTTCCATCTGAAGATGAGAGAGAGCATTGGCGATGCCGTTGCTAACTCCCGGGGACATGCTTGGACACAAACAGAATGTTAAATCAGAGTCACTGTAACACAAATTTCTGCACCAACCATATGGTCCATGCTGATTTAGATGACATCGAGTTTATCACCTGGACAATAGCAAGGTTGTCGCACCAGAACAGCACCACCTGGTTCGCAAACACCTGTCCCCACGGATGGACTGCCACCACAATGGGGAATAACTCAAGAAAAGTGAGGTCCTTGGTTATCCCCAGAGAAAACCATTCAGACAGCCATGGTGCATTGCTCCATCTGCCTCTGAAATACAGGCCGAAACCAATGCGGCATCAGACTGGACTTGGAGCTCAGCTTCCAGCTGCAACTGCTGCCTCTAAAAACTGACACCATTATAGTCTGCTAGGAACCTGCTCCATGTCAGGAGATTCTCTCACATGTCAGCCACAACTCTGATGTGGTAATATTGAGGAAGATCTACTGTGATGGCATTGTATAAACGGGACAAGAAGGCTCGGCCCGGAGCTACAACCCAACATGCAAAATTAAGCTAACCAAGCAAAGACTGCAGTTGCTTAACTGTGACCTTTCTGACTGCTAAGCATGCCTGTACCGCACCCCACAGGGAAGCTACCTTATCCTCAAGCAAACGCAACACCCCCAGCATGGAGTCCATTTCTATACCTAGGAAGGTCAGTGACGTCGCAGGTCCAACTGTTTTTCCGGAGCAAGAGGAACACGGAGCTCCTCCACCATGGACTCGAAGACCCCGAATAGATGCCCACAATCCAGTGTCCCAGGCCACCAGATGAACAAAAAATCGTCAATATAATGGATGATATTATTGGATCCCGTTCGATGCCGGACCACCCACTCAAGGAGCATGCTGAAACTCTCAAAGGCAGCACACGAAATCGTGCATCCCATGGGCATTGCCATGTCATAATAAAACATGCCCTGGAACTGAAAGCCCAGCAGCTTAAAATTGAGTGGATGGACCAGCAGCAAACGGAAGGCTGATTTGATGTCACGCTTGGCCAAAAGTGCCCCTTACCCATATGCCCTGGTTATCTCCACCGCCTGGTCAAAAGATGCATACTGGACTGAGCAGAGCTCATCCGAGATGGCATCATTGACAGATTCCCCTTTGGGGTGTGACAGATGGTGAATCAGGAGAAAGTCACCTGGGGTTCTTTTTGGTACAATGCCCAAAGGCGACACGTGCAACTCCTCCATTGGCAGCCACACAAAGGGGCCTGCCACTCTACTTTCCCTTATCTCCTTCAGGAGTTTGGTGTGCACCAAATGCTCCTGCCCTACCACCAATTTCAAATTGTTAACGCACTGCCTAATTTTAACTCCTACCGCCGGTATCCTAAAACCGAAACTAAATCCCTGCAATACATAATTTACAGCATTCTGGTCAGGGCAGTCACAAAGCGCTTTTTGGAGCGTCTCATGACGCACTGGCGTTCGCGTCCTTATTAGCCCTGCTTCCATTACCACTTGGGAGGTACTTCCCTTGTTTGTTTCTATTCCCTCCCTTGACCTGGCTACATTGTGCCACTGGATGGTTCCCACCGCAATGGGTACACACGTGCCTGAAGTGGCAAGGGGAGCAGGAGCATACTCCCAGCAAGTGGCACCCCGCGATGGGGTTCAGCGCCCATCTGCCCGAAAGGGGTCATTCATTGGTGCCACCCCTCCCATAACGAGCACGTGTCCGCTGTCAGCTCTTGGGACATTGGATGTGTTGTGCATGCACTCCAACCTTAGGTCCTATGCATAAACATCCCATCACATGCCTGGGGTAATAGATGCCCGCTTCCAAAAGGCCTCATCATAGCAGAGCCACACCCCTGAATGCCCGGTGTCAAATGCCTGCCTGACAATGTCTTGATACTTGATCAGTTCCATTGCCCTGCTGGGAGACCTCTCAATCATCATTCCCATAAGATTGTAAAAGCAGCTGACCAGTTGGACCAATTCCGGTCAGTCTTGGGTCTCTTAAAACACTCCCTTTCCTTAGGCTCATCCCTCGCTGCAGAATCAGGGATGGGCTCAGTGAAAAGGAGCGAAAAGACGTCAATGTATTCCCCTTTCCAAATTTGGTCCCACATGACCTGCATGAGATGTGCACCTATGGGTGCCGTAATGGCTGCATAACCCCCAGCGAGCAGCAGCAGTTGCTGCCTCACTTGATTGGCCGTGCATGCATGGGAGCAACATGCTGTTGGCAGAGCCCACACCTGTGAGGCCTGTGATGCCCAACCCTGGGGGGGGCGGCCGGTGCTTGCCCACTGCACCGCCCCTGCACCAGGCGGTCACCCCTATCACCTACCTGTAAAGCAGTTACAGTGCTGGCGACCGACCCACATTGACTTATCGATGCTCCCACCCACGACTGAGATGCCGCGGCCTGAACAGCTGTCCTCGCCTATTGGCAGCACTCGCCCATTTGGGCACCTTGTAGATCAGGCTACGGCACCCAGGTGCCCATCCACCCCCATCTAGCAGGAGGATTAGCACTATGACATTGGTGGGAAATGTGTGCCCCCTCCCCCCTAGCAGCAGTGTATTCACTCATAGGGGGAGCTACGTTGTCTTGCATTTGTAGACGGGGAACATCAGGACCCTCATTCTCCAACTGCTGGCAAGGCCTCGCTCTTGTACTGCTGGCGTCGCATACCGCCTGCTCAATAGCCGCCATCCACTGCAGGATTGCCTCCAATTGCTCCTGCCTCCCTTTTTGGATGTCCTGCGTGGTACCTTCGCGGGTTGCGCCTCACCCCACCCTTTCCTCCTGCAGGTTCCTGCCAGGGTGCTGCCCCTCGTGGGTTGTAGCATCGTCCTATGTCACTTGTCATGGCTTCCCCTCTGGGACGTTGTCTGTCAGGGCTCTCCTGCCTGTAGCAAGAGGGAACACCGCAGCAGCGCCTCCCCCTCCCCCATGGGTATATATATACCGGCGGCACTCTGCACGTATCCTGGCTGCCCATTCCCTCCTGCAGCCAGACTATGTACAGCGGGGGGAGATGGTTTGAAAGTGGTCTAAGGCTTTAAAGATCCCTGCTATTGTTATAGCCTTTCCCCAGTGTCTTGCATAAAGGGGGTATATACACAGACACACATTAATCACACAATAAACTTTCATTTATATATATACCGATCCACATTGACTTATCGATATATATTCAGATTAATGCAAGTTTATATATAATGTATGTATCACTGTTTTGTTGCTTACCACATCGCTCTCTCTCTCTCACATATAAACTTGCATTAATCTGAAAACAAATAAATCGCTTTTCTTTTCTTTTTTTAAAAGTACCTTTTGGATTACTGGTCTTTCTACTCTCCTTTAAACTACAAAGATACACACACACACGGAGGGGACGACATGTTTTCCTTTTCATGATTTCCTGGGCAAAAGTAACTTTCAAGCAACTAAATCAAGCCAAAATCTGTGTTGCCAATATAGACATCTACCATATACTGGAAATAGGTATAGAAAAATGTAGACTAAATTGATTTTTATATCATATAATATCAGTGTTGCTATAGTGACTTTAATTATTCATTATAGTTTGTTTTTAAAAAACAAACTATAATGAATAATTAAAATCATGATTGAACGGTCAAAATAAAACCATAATGAATGGTTGTTTTTCCCAACAACCTAAATTTATTTTATTTTAAAAGAAGCGCTGTGATATTTCCAGTTTGTCATACCAAACCGGAACAGTATCCCCTGCCTTGGAGCACAGAGTAATGGTTTTGTACACAGGGCTTTTTTTTTTTTAGAATCAATGGTTTTACAGTATGTATTAAAGTCTGCCTGTATGTGAGAGCAGGACTGGCACTAGCTATTTCATTGCCCTGGACAAAATAAAACTGTTCTCCAACCACCCACAATGCAAGTCCCAGCCGGGGTGGGGGGTGTAGAATTGCATTACAGATGGGCTACTTTCCCCCCAACTAAACAGCTGAATGGTGGGGAGTAAGAATCCTTCTGTGGGACAACACTGAGGATGACTATTTTTATGTATTTATTTTATTTATTAATTTAGACTTCTATCCCGCCCTTCCTCTAAGGCTCAGGCGGCTTACATAAAATACAGACTACACCAGAATAAGTTATTTGAGGATTACAGCCCATGTTGCCTTCACATATGTCTCTGCTATTGAAAGTAATAATTTGTTCTGGTGATTAATGAATAACTGCTTAATATACTACAATGCATCTTTCATTCCAGTTATAACCTATACCCCCAAACAACTTCAGGATTGCCACCACTCACAATTTAAACACAAATCCCAAAATATTAGGCCAGGGTTTCTAAAAACCTAAATTTATATATTTATTTATTTATTTTAAAAACTTATTACCCTGCCCATCCTGCCACAGGCAGCTCTAGGCGGCTTACAATTATAACAAGATTAATCCAGCACCAGGTGGAGACCCTCAATACCCATTAGAGATTGCACCAGATATCTTTGAACAGCCCAAGACTCCCTAAAAATCATGGGTACACTGCCCCCCCCCATCCCTCCGACCGTGGTTGACAGGGGTGGCTGGTGGTTTTTGATGTTGGGAGGGGCACTGGGGTAGTAAGGCTGGCGGACCTAGGGGTGGAGCCTAGCCTAGGGGCGGAGCCAGGGATACGGTAGGCGGAGTCAGGGCATAACCCAGCCAGAAGCAAGGAGTTCCCAGGGTTAACATTGGATGAACATTACATTACTTAATCCAGCAATTTCAGTTAGGCAGGTTATATTCACCTCCTCTGCCAGGTTTAAAAGCAGGCAGATCACCAGACTAACAGTTACATCTCACAATTTCAAAACCTCAATTTTATCACAAACATCACATTTC
>QEPC01008520.1:3063235-3102325 GCA_003113815.1 Sphenodon punctatus | reverse complement strand
CCCCCCCTTCCATCCCAGACCCGCAGCCTCTGCTCCCCAACACACACACACCCCGCGCGCGCGCGTTTACTTACTGTTGTCAGGGTCCCGGGGACTGACTACTGGCAGTTAGTTCTGACTGTTCAACGGAGGTGCTCAGCGGCGAGATGTGCTGCGGAGTGCATGCTCAACTCAGTTCAAGCATGCGCGCTGCAGCCCATCTTGCCGCCGAGCGCCTCCACCAAACGCCCAGGTGAGGCTTTGCATTGAGCCCATAGGGCTCAATGCAAAGCTGCCACTCATGAAAATTTCATTTCCCTAGCGGTGCACTTGGTCTGAACGCTGAGCCGCCCGGCTCGCGTTCAGACTGAGTTTGTCCCTTCTGGGACTCCGGACTCTGGAGTCCCAGAAGGAGTCCAGGGCAGGCAGAGGCTTAGCGCTCGCTGACTGAGAGTTCTCCGGCAGCGGCTGAAATTGACAGCGAAGCGCCACGCTGCTTTGCAAGCAGTCAGAGCAGCACGGTGCTCCAATGTCAGTTTCAGCCACCAACAGAGACACAGAGCACTCAGTCAGAGCGGCATGCCCTGCTCCCACTCTCCCCCCTCCCCGGTGCCACAGGAGAGCGGGAGCAGGGCACTGCCCCAGGTGCCCTCAGCCTAGGGCTGCCGCTGGTGGTTGATGCTGCATGGAATATCCAGTTGGAACAAGGTCAGCCATGATAGGCCCCAACTCAGTGTTCAGCCAGGTTTCCGTGATACATACACGGTCGGCTGCATGGTCCAGGATCAATTCCTGGACAGTTGTTGCTTTATTAACTATCCACCTCGCATTCACCAGCATCAAAACCCAGTCAGGGGCCTTCTGATCCTGAACCACCTGCCCAGCTGCTAAGGGGGGAGTGAGTGGGACAGACAACAAGCATCTGTCTCGTCTCACAGCTCTAACATTCTCCCAATGGGAACCATACCTCTCTCGTCCCATCACGACCCCAATGGCTGCGTCAGCCCCCCAATCGGCCCCAGCCCCCCTCCGGCAGCCCCGCCCTGGTCTGGGGGAGGATTCTCATCCACCCTCCCTAACGCAATCCCTTTCCATATCCTGCATTCCCCCCCAACCACCCCAATATCAATTATATCCTTCCCCCACAATAACCTCTCACAAAACACCCACAGACACACTAAAAAACACACTAAAAGATCCCCTCCGACCCCCGCCCCAAGGGCCCTTGGGTGTGCAGCTGAAGTGCTGCCGGCAGACACAAAGCTTTGAAGCCCCTGCCAGGGCGGCACCCCACCAGAAGCCACAAGACCAGTCGACCCCACCCCCTCTCCCTCTGCCACCGGGAGGGGGAACACAAGGCCTGATAGTGTCCCGGACTGGCTCCCAGCCCCCTAGGAACAAGGCAAGTGCGGTGGTATGGGGCGAGCCCCAGCTGGGACTCATGATGAAGTCAAGGCAATGGGCTTAAAGGAGAAAAGATTTAGGCAAGTTTTAAGGAGAATTTTCTGTCAGGATAATTAGGTAGTGGAATAGTTTGCCAAGGGAAGCTATGTAGGCCCCATCACTGGAGGCCTCTAATAATACATTAGACAAACGTACTATAGATCCTACTTAATGCTAAGAGGCTGGACTCAATAATCCGTGACGTTCTTTCCACCACTAAGGGTGTTTTTATACAAGCACCTCCCCACCCATCACCCATGTTTAGGGTTGCCATAGATGCAATTTTTTCCAGAACACTTATGAAAAATACATGTTGCAGGGCACCAACGCAGGCCCTGCAACATGTATCTTCGTTAGTGTCCTGTGAAAATTTGCATCTAGGCAAGCCTATGAAAGTTGCAGGGACGCATTGGTGCCATATGCAGCCCTGCAACTTACATGACGGGTGGGGGATGAATGGGGAGATGCTTGCCTAAAACCAGCCTATGACTGTAAAATCACGAGAAATTCTGGCTGTCTTTTTCTTGTGGCTGCAGAGAAAAACGCAACCACAAAAGGACCTAAAGTCTCAGAAAGAAAATATAAACAGCCCCATATTTGTTTTAAATTTGTTTTAATAATAATATTGGAATTTTTTAGATTTAAAATGTGGTTTTAATATTGTTTTATTTTGTGTTGGAAACGGCATGAGGGGGCGGCTTATAAGTGCAATAAAATAAGTCAACAAATAAAATAAATATTTGAAACCTCCTGATTTTCAAAGAGCCAATTCGTGATTGATTCATTCATTTATTTATTTAATACTCAGAACAGGCATCGCTGCTGCGACTCAGCCACGCGGCCCATCCTCCAGAAAGGTGACCAGGGTGCTGGGTGTAAGCACCGTTTCTGCCAGCCAGATTCTGCTTCTGCATCCCTTTCCCTCCCCCTGCTTAGAGTTGATGGGAGATTATTTGTATTTACTCCCTCTAATGCCACAGACAGAGCACAGCATGTGGGTTCCCGGGAGCGGCTAACAGCAGCAGCAGCACTTTGAGGCTAACCTTGGCAGAGAAACCCAGCTGCCGGGGTGGCTCTGCTGCCTGTGCGCATCGGAGAGAAGTTGGCAAGCCCAGCCAGGGCACACGCTGCGCCCAGCCTCCCCGTGGAAGGTGCCTTGCTCGCCCGGCTCGATTCCCCTTGGGTGAGGCTCTGCTGCTGGAGCAAAGCATTCAGGGGGATGTAGTCTCCTACCGGCTGGGTGGCGGGCGGTTCGCTAGCGGAGCAGCCTACACTTCCCAGAGCGCCCCCTGCCCAGCCCAGCCCTGCCTGGCTCTCTGCGCTAGAGCTGCTGTCACACACTCCTCTTCATCACCTGGCCGGCCAGGCAGCCGCGGTAGAACCAGGCGCGCCCCCCGGAGGAAGGAGGCGTTAGCCGGCCAGCCTAGCCCAGCCTGACTCGCTCCTCCCCAGCTCGCCTTTCAGAGGCTCAGCGCAGAGGGGATTTGCCTGACAGCTGTGGAGCAGGGATGCTGACGCTGCCCTAAGACTCGCCGCCTCAGCCTGGGTTTCTTCGGGGCTCGCTGTGGCTGGACTGTCTCTTATACACATCTAGATGTGTATAAGAGACAGGGAATACCCAGCTGGAACAAGGTCAGCCATGATAGGCCCCAACTCAGTGTTCAGCCAGGTTTCCGTGATACATACACGGTCGGCTGCATGGTCCAGGATCAATTCCTGGACAGTTGTTGCTTTATTAACTATCCACCTCGCATTCACCAGCATCAAAACCCAGTCAGGGGCCTTCTGATCCTGAACCACCTGCCCAGCTGCTAAGGGGGGAGTGAGTGGGACAGACAACAAGCATCTGTCTCGTCTCACAGCTCTAACATTCTCCCAATGGGAACCATACCTCTCTCGTCCCATCACGACCCCAATGGCTGCGTCAGCCCCCCAATCGGCCCCAGCCCCCCTCCGGCAGCCCCGCCCTGGTCTGGGGGAGGATTCTCATCCACCCTCCCTAACGCAATCCCTTTCCATATCCTGCATTCCCCCCCAACCACCCCAATATCAATTATATCCTTCCCCCACAATAACCTCTCACAAAACACCCACAGACACACTAAAAAACACACTAAAAGATCCCCTCCGACCCCCGCCCCAAGGGCCCTTGGGTGTGCAGCTGAAGTGCTGCCGGCAGACACAAAGCTTTGAAGCCCCTGCCAGGGCGGCACCCCACCAGAAGCCACAAGACCAGTCGACCCCACCCCCTCTCCCTCTGCCACCGGGAGGGGGAACACAAGGCCTGATAGTGTCCCGGACTGGCTCCCAGCCCCCTAGGAACAAGGCAAGTGCGGTGGTATGGGGCGAGCCCCAGCTGGGACTCATGATGAAGTCAAGGCAATGGGCTTAAAGGAGAAAAGATTTAGGCAAGTTTTAAGGAGAATTTTCTGTCAGGATAATTAGGTAGTGGAATAGTTTGCCAAGGGAAGCTATGTAGGCCCCATCACTGGAGGCCTCTAATAATACATTAGACAAACGTACTATAGATCCTACTTAATGCTAAGAGGCTGGACTCAATAATCCGTGACGTTCTTTCCACCACTAAGGGTGTTTTTATACAAGCACCTCCCCACCCATCACCCATGTTTAGGGTTGCCATAGATGCAATTTTTTCCAGAACACTTATGAAAAATACATGTTGCAGGGCACCANGGAGAGGTGCTTCTGTGACCCACGCAGCGGCCACTCATGTCCACAGATCGAGCATTCCTGAAAAATCCACGGTGCCCCGTGCAAACCAGGGTGGCTGCCCCCATGGACGGGGCAGCTATGCTGGGAGCTGCTCGTTTGAAGCGCTCCCCACACACGTTGCACACCTGGGCATCCCACAGCCGCACCACTCAGCTGCTACGGAGCCCCTCATCCCACAGTGCTCATTTTAAAATACCCACTGTGTACATGCCATCATCTTTCCGACCTTATCCTGAGCTCAGTTTGTTTGTGTTTGGTGATAGGAGCTGGAAAGGGGGCACATAAGAAGTAGCAGTGGGCCACATTTGGCCCACTGGACTATAGGAAATTCCTCACCCCTGAGCTATCGGAAATAGACATCCAAAAATGTGTAGAGCCTTTTTTTATTTACTCTGAAGAAATAAACTCTTTGAAGGGGAGTATTCCTGATCCTGCGACATAAAGCTACTTTCTGAATGTGGTTCAGCTCTGTTGCTGCAGAACAGCTGCCTCATCACTTCCAAGTGGACGCAATCCTGGTTCTAGTGAAGTCAGTGCCTATATTTCCACTGACTGAATGGAGTAATGATTGTACCCAATAACTTGCTGCTGAAGAGTAAACAGATATTTGCAAGTATAAATGCTTGTGTTTTTGTTCTTAGCATTTTCATCCAGTGGCCGTTCCAGACCTTGTAATCGGTGAGGGTGTGAGAGACGGGGGGTGTTTTTAGACTGACAGCAGCCTTGCCTCACCCCTGGGTGGCTTGTCTGTCTAAAGGCAGGCCACCAGATGTGCAGGTGGAGCAGAGGCAGAGCAGGCTGTCCCTGCTCTGGGGCAGCCCCACTGGTGGCTCTCCAAAACATATTGGAACACCGCTGGCAGTGTGGGCTAGCCAAACCCGGGGTACTGCCCCAAGGCAGAGCTGCTGTCTGTCTGCTCAGTGGATGACTGCTGCCGCTCTGCTTTCTGCCAGGGGTTGCCCCGGGCAACACCATAGTTGCAGGTGGCAGCCTAGAGCGTCAGGTGATCCGCCCGCAACCCTATGATTAGGGGGGGGGGGGGCACTGCACGGGCCAACTGTGGGCTGTGGCAGCCACCGGTTTTGTTTAAACTCAACCCAGGTGGGACTCGAAGTTGGCCGACTTGGGGGTGAAGTCCCGGAGCAGTCCTGGGGATGGCCACACCTGTGTCTGTCTGAAAAGACCCAGGGAGAGAGGCAAGGCGATGCAACATCTTACAGTTTTGGGGGGGTATGTCACATGCCTGCTAAGCATAGTTAACTTTGCAGGGGGAGGAAGTTGTAAATTTTTGGTGAGCTCTAACCCTTCTAGAACTTTCATTCTTTTAATCTGCCCAAGACTAGTGTATGTGGTGTACCAAAAAGAGAAAAGTTAATTTGCTTCTCTGATCTGTATCCCATTCAGTGCAATGAAGTCATTAATTATGTATTTTGGAAGAAATTTAAGTAGGGAGCCCACTGGAGTATCTGTTTTCCATTGAAAAACTGGTGAATTTGGAGCATGGTTGGCTTGGTTGCAAAATGTTGCTGTTTTACTGGCAAACAGAGGGGTGAGGTGGGGGAACCCTGTCAGAATTGACTGCCTTTCACTGTCTGCCAAATAGATCTTTTTTGGTTAGCTGCAATCAGGTGGCGAGTCTAGATGCCAAAATGTGAACACGGTACAGTGTCATCTTGGGTAAATGGATACAGGCCTGGCCCAAAAAACATAGAATCCAAGGGGAAGTTTTTCCACTGACTTTAGTTGGCTCAGAATTATGTCTGAAGTTTCTGTTTAAATGTTAATTAAATATAGCAAAGATAGTTTATGGACATGGCAGAAATTCCAATAAGACAGCAACAGTTCGGGAGATGAAATCTGTAGCTCAGACGTTTCACCAGGAACGTTGCAAAGCAAATACTAGTTAAAAAAAAAAAGAACTAAAGTAGCATATTTTGTGATGGGAGTGGAGACTGGGAAGTGGGATATTCCTAAGCTGCACTCAGTTCTGTTGAGAGAAATTTAGGTAGATCCTGGCAGCTGGGAACCCCCTCGCTTTCCACTCTCTGGCCTTTTTCACATGAGATGCACCCACTCATGAAATCTAGGTGTTCATGGGTGGGAGAGCCCCATGTGAATGTTGTAGCATGAGTGGGCGTGTGTGCGCGCTCCTGCCTAACTTGTCCCCACTCACCAACACGCACGGGACAACTGGCAAAAATGGAGGTTGCTCCGTGCATGTTGATGAGTGAGGGTGCGTGGGGATGCGTGTGCACCCATATGCATGCCCCGCCCACTCACCGCACACGCACTGGCATGACCACGGACCCCCACTCCACCCTGTGGGGGCTGTGTAAGATCAGCCTCTGTTGCTATTGCCTCATACAGGGGTGGGCAAAGTTCTCAACTCAAAGAACCACATAACAAAATGAATTTTCGTTTGGCCCAGAGCAACTAAACACACACATGTGCCTCGTTTCAATTAAAGGGGAGGCATGGCCACCCTATTTGAAACATCTGCCAGGCTGAGTCCCTCCTTCTTTGTGATTAGTGCTTTGTGGTCTTGGCTGCTGAGATTCTGTGGAGGAGGCGCTGTTGAGACTGTGGTGCAGTGAGCTAAGACAGGACCAGTAAGGCAGTGCAAGGCCTGGGAGTTGGGACTGTCCCTGGCCAAGAGCCACACATGCTTTCTGAGCCACAATCACCCCACCTCAGCCTAGTAGCTGATCAAGGCAATTTCTGGTGAGACCTGTACTTTAGTCATACAAGTGCTGGCTTGTAGTTTTGAAGGGCAGGGCTAAGCTTGGGAGATCTGTACAGTTGTACCACCATAATCCCTCCTCCTCCGCCCTAGCTATATCTTTTTAAAAAATCATTCCTCAAATCTTGAAAAGTTGCCAAACTTTGAAAATCAGTTTCTTTTTATTAACTTGATTTATTTTTTTTGCATTGCTGACAGTGTTGACAATTAAAACAGACCAGAGAGTTATATTCATGCTCAGTTTCCAATGGTGAATAATTTTTTACAACACACGCAGACTTACAGCCATGTAAGTCAATGAAAGATGAATAAGTTCTCAGAACTTTTCCCAATGTTGCAAAGTCTGAATTCCAAATACTTATGGGCAGAGGGGAAGGGGGGAGGGAATGATTCTGTTTTTAAGAAAAATTTGATTCTGCTCCTAGGTACCAGTTAGGCAATCTGTATCCCAGGGCAGACTCTACAACTTGGTTCTGATAAACAGAGCCTGGACCGTAAGTCAGAGGTTCCCAAACTGTGAGTCCGGAACCCATGGGGGATCATGTCATCTGTGGATGGGACCAAGAATCCAATGCTTATTTCATGTCCACAAAATTATATTTAAGTCTAAAGTTGGATCGTGCAGGCAAAAAGTTTGGGAGACACTGTTAAAAGTGTTTGTTATACCTATTGCTGTGATGCATAATCTGAGCCTCACTGCACTAGGACACAACAGCACTCCAAAGACAGCAATTTGCATTCTTAATTTCTGCCTTTTTTAGAAAAATGTAGCACAGGAATATTTAGGCCTCCCATAACCAGGCCCTTCTTTATTCCAATCATGATTGATTCCCCCCTTCATTTTTTCTGGTTTTGATGCAGGACCTTCCCATGCCTGGATATTGCTCCATTCTGGACTATGTCCCCTGATGTATCCAGATACGGAATGTTACAATTTAGTGAGTTAATAACAAACCCGATTCTAAACACCCATGTCCCTCCCATGTGATTTTTAGATTCTTTAACAGGTTGGCATTGTGGCAGAAAACACAAAGCTGTGATCTTCATATCCAATATCTTTATAGCTACAATCGTAATATCTAAATCGAATCAGATATCACAAATCTATATGGGCACCTGAAGTTAAAGCATTATGTTGTAATGGAAAACTGAAGCTTGTTAAATTGCACAGCGCACAAAAAAATTATCCAGGTGACCATGAATTCTTGTCAGCAGGCAAATTTGGGCAGGGGGAGGGGTAAATAGGGTGTAGATTATAGATGTATAGTTATTTTTAAACGTTCCAGTGAGATGCTGTGTGCCCTCATCTTGTGATGAAATTAATAAGCGATGTAAAAATTTGTCAGTATCTCATAGGAGAAACTCTGCCTCAATAGGAATCTTTTATTCAGTGCACAGAATCAGTGACGGTTCTAAGTAATCGCTAATGTCACCTATGCCTACAGCTGCCTATGCAAAAAATATCAGTGAAAGTTGTCCATGAGAGCAGAGTAAACTATGATAATTTGGGTTTTAAAATATAATTGTATGGCCGTGTTAAAACAGTGTTCTATGGCTGTGTCAAAATTATCACTTTTTCTTTCAACCGTCTTCATCTTGGAGCCACATGGATAGAATCTTAAATTGCTTGGCAGAACCAGAACGAGGCAATGTAGGTCTGAAAGTCTCTTTGGACTAATTAAATATGAATGAGTGTCAAGATGATAAGGTGCAAACCTCAACAAATTTTGCAATTAAAGTGAAAATTAAAACCAATTCACTTGGCTGTACATATCCTCATATCACTGCATCTGTGAAAAATTGAGTAATGGCATGTGCTTTATTGCAGTAGTTTTTTATTTCAAGATGAGGGATATGAAATATATTTTCCTTTGATGGCACTGCATTTCAGAATGGCAAGTCACTGATGTTCTTTTTTCTTTTTCTTTACTTTTTTCTTTCTTTTTCTTTTTAAAAAAAGATTAGGCATCCTTCATTTCTCAACAACTGTATAAAGAAAGGATTTTAGTTTGCTGTGGTACAGGCATTGAATGGCAGCATGATCTCATGATATCCTTTTTGATTCTTTAGTTGTGGAATGTTTGTTTATTGCCAAATCATTTATTTGTGGCACTGCACTCCTAGACTGATGAAATACAGGGAACATGTATTAATCCCTCTGGCAGTCAGCACATATCCCAGACTCATTAAAATGTGGGATTAGAATGGATCTTTGCTCTTACTTCTCAAGTCATCTCTCCTTGCCATATGTTCACCTTCTGCATAAAAGCATACTAAGGGAAAAAAATTAAGAATGGGCTATGCAACTGCATATAAGGGCTACTATTAGAGCTGAAATGGGCACCTGATTTGCTGCTGTGTAGTACCCACATTTTTAGGTACCATTTTGGGTATCCAAAACAGTACCCAAATATTGAACAAATACTCAAAAACCAGAAATGTTGACTGCCAGTTTTTCAGGTACTTGTAATTACCTGAAAAAACTAAACAATTCCTGAAAAATGTCCCAAAATCCGGGATGAAAAATTGAAAATCAGGACAAAATCAGTATACCAGTTTGTTGGTATTTCAGGTATCTGATCAAATACCAGTTTGGGTGCCGAAAAGTACCTGGAATTTCTGTTTCAATTTGAGTACCAGAAATTCGGCAGACTGATGTACTCATTTTGCAAGTATTCAGTTCAGCTCTACCTACTATCTCTCGCTGTCTTGTGCAATCCAGTGACCAATATGCAGGAGGAGTTGTTGTATGGAAGAAGGTAGGGTAGGGAAAGGAAGAAACCCTGGCTCCAACTTGTAAACCGCTGGCAATACTGGTAGAGGGGTCATTCTCTCAGCACTCCTTTCAAACAGCTAAGCCCAACCTCCGTGTCCCTTTGCACCGATAGCCTAGCAGGCTTGGTTACTATGCTAATGTTGACTCTAGCCCTACTGCTGTTTTCTGTGACCATTTTGGGTGTCTTTAAATGAGATGCTACGACTCATAGCCACTCATCTGATGGCTCATCTGAAGGTGGAGTGGGGGATGCATGCTCCCATGAGCCACTCAGCACCCAATCATGGCCACTCATGGCGCGCTGCTGAGAAATCCGGAGTGCGCCATATGGGGCAAACCAAGAAAGTGTATGACAATGGGCACCCATGCACCCCCTGCCCATATGAACTGGGGCAGCCACTCCTGGCAACAGACAGGTTCCCCGCTCAAAGGCACTGTGGGCAGAGAACATGACCTTTGCAGGTCAAAGGAACTGGCCACGAGTGTTCAGGAACTCCGTTCCCCAGCGCTCTCACAATGGACGTGTTAATTTCAAAGGCCAGCTGGGCGCAATTTCACTTCCCCCGTGGTCCGTGGCAAGGGGAGTGTGAGGAATCTGCTGCGTGAGCCTCCCATTAGTTTCCCTCGCAACGCACTCCACCCGAGCGGCTGTTCTGCAGCTGTGCCAGTCAGTGGCCAAGGACACCCCACCACACCAGTCTTGCTCATTTAAAAGCACCCTTTGATGCACAACACGCAGGGTGTATGGACATATTAATACTTCTCTAAGCAGCCCTAACTAATCCTCTTTCTTTCTCCCCCTATATAGGCAAAAATGATATGCCTACATAGAAGGGGAATGTACTGTTTAAAACAGCTGCTACGTAGCTGTTGCCTGATTTGGAAATTATTCAGAAGGGACAATCAATGATTACTGCATAGACAAGAGCAAAACCATCCAACATTGCACTCCTAGCTCTTTTCTGCAGAATAAGAAATGCAGAGCATATAGTCCCTTTGACTGGGGAATTTGCTTGCTCACTGTCTGCATCACTAAATACATCCTTTTGGGCATACACTGCAGAGTTTTGACTATTCCCTGTGTCAAAATGCATTAGCAGGGCGCCAAAGCATTTAACTATTATGCCTTGACATGCTGAGAAATATTTTTGCCACAGTTGGTCAGTTGAAGCTCCTGCACCAAAATGCTAAAATCTAGATTGAATGCATTTCACAAAAAGCACATTTGTCACTATGGTTTGTTTGCGTGTTTAAAGAAAATGGTAGATGAAAACAAATCCAATCAATGATTTTTTTAACAGCCATTGTAGGAATTATTTCCTTCTCCAGGAAAGCAAACAGTCCTTCTGCTGGGATTATACAACACTTCAGTGCATCTATTCTGGGGGCTGTCATGGTCTCATAGTGCAAACCTTTTGATTTGTAGCAAAGGAGTAAAATTCAATACACAGCCGGGTTTACTCCAAGGAAACCTCAGGACTTCCTGAATCATCGGAAACGGTTTTATTTTAAAAAGCATAATTTTTAAAACGTGGAATTTTCTTTTGGAATGGTGTTTTGGAACTAAGTAGAGAGACGACCATAATATAGTAAGCATTTATCTACTAACAAGTACCACATGTTTCCCCCTATGTTTATAACTGTGTGGTATTTTAGACACCTTTGTGTGGGGGAATGTTGCTAAATGTAGAGGTTTAGTCCACAACCCATGCTATCTGAGGGGCTCAGGCCAGAATGTTGCAATCCTTATCTATTTCCCCTTCACAATAACCCTGTGGGAGAGGTCATTATTATTCCTATTTTATAGATGGGGAACTGAGGATGAGAGAAAGTGACTTTCCCAAGGCCACCTGGTGAATTTATGGTTAAGTCGAGAATGGAACCCTGGTCTCCCACATCCAAGGTCATCAGGATGATAGTGATTGCAACACCAGTAAGATTTGAAGCTGAAACTTTTAAATCATTCTCTACATATTCTCAGTATATGAACTGGACCTGGCCAAATAATGAAATGGCAGAACTTCACATACAATGTTTCAACTGGCTGCTATAATGGAGTCTCGCACGTTATGGCTGTCTCTGCATAGGGTTAGCACAGTGCTTGCGCGTGATTTGAATAAAGCTCAATTTTAACTTAAATGGCTCGTATGTCAAGCACTAACCCACAGCAATAGGATGAATCTTGTACTGTTTATGAGTATTTGGACAGCCATTGAGGAATCATGAATATCTATGTCGAGCAGGAATCTTTTCATCTGTAAATTTCATTGTCCTTTGTTTGCAAAAATTTAGGTCACTCAGTCAGGAGTAAATATACTAAGTGATATAGATTATCAGTTTTACAGTACAGGTAATGTATATCAAGTAGACAATGATATCTACTTGGGGGAAAAAAACACTTTTGAAGTGTAATCCTCTAGTCTGCGTGCTATCAGTTAGAATGAGGACCAGTAACCATTGATGTGAATGGGATTTGTACCCATGCTAACGGTGGTATACTGTCAAACTAGAGGATAATGCCCTTAGTTTAGTTTTCCTATGGGTAATCTGACCTTGGGACACACCTGCTCCCAAACGTCCTAGTGCTGATCTCTACCATGAGTACAGTGGCTCCCGAACAGTGACCCCATTTTGAGCCAAAGGACGTCTTTAGATGTAATGAAGAACGGGTGCTTACGGCATTTGCCACATGGCTGTGCGTTGCGTTTAAGCATTGTCATGTTTGTTAGCCCCCCATTAAGCCTGTATTTGCTGCCAGGAAGTATTGAAGTGGAAATAACGTGTTTACCCTCTCTCCGTGTCCGGCGTTGCATCTAACGATATCTGGTGGTGTGTTTGTCGTTACTTCTGGTGAACATTCATAGAGTTCAGTACACAGAGTGGCTTGAGTTTGTCTTGCAACTTCTGCAAAACTTGAAGCTGCTTTCCTCTTGCTCCTAAGCAGGGGGCCAGTGATGGGGAATTCCAGACAGCAGCTCAGATTGACTGAAGGAGAGAAGCGAGACTTCTGTTGCTGGCCAGCCGTACAAAGGTGCGAGCACCGTCCGTCTGTCCAGGCAGAGGTGGGGAGGGGGACTGCATTCTACATGACTCTGCCCCTGTGTCCACTCATTTAGAGTTCTCCACTCCCCATCATTTTACCCTGTCAATGTACTCTTTCTCTGGATCCACTCCAGTTGTAAGAATGTATTGAGCCATCTTGAAGAACCTTGGTTACAAGGAAGCAACCTTCTCTTTTCTTTTTTTTAAAAAAATTCACCATTACTGAGGGGAGGGGATTTGAAAGTGACAGTGCTGCATAGTGAGGGGAGGGAGCAGTGCATCATGGGATATCATGCTTTTTACTGAGGGAAGTGCATGATGGAATATCATTCGAGGAAGCTCTGGAGGACTGTGCATCAATGCTGACATCCAGTGTTTAAGTAATGTTAACACTAGAGGTGGGACCCCGGGCCCATTACCAGCTACCGGATTTACCGGTTCCCGGGTTTCCCCAGAAGGCCTAGAGCGTCTCTGACGCCAGCAGCCACAGCCGGCGCTGAGGCCGCCGGATTGGCCGCCGCCGGAGCTCCGCAAGGTAAGCAAGCACTGAACTTTAGTAGGGGTGATCCCTGGGGGGTTGGGGGGGTGTTAAACACACACACCCCCAGGGATCGGGTCATACTTACCGGCGGCTGCGGGGACGCCGCGGCCGCTGGTGCTGGGGGGTGGGCTCACCTCTGAGTCTTTTTTTAAACAAAAATCCAGGCTGGGCAGGGTGGGTGGGGGGTGTCCCCCCTTCCACCCGCGCACCCTGGACTCGGGGAGGGTTGTTTTTTTTTTACTTTTTTGCTGGGGCTTTTTACATTGCAGCCATTTTTAAATGGCTGCAATGTAAAAAAATCCGGTACCTGGAATCCGGTAACTGGACCGGATTACCGGGTCGAATCCGATAGTGCCGGTACGCCCGGTACCGGCATTATCGGATTCCGGATTTACCGGTTTTCCCGTGCCTAGTTAACACGTGACCCTTTATCCAGATGTGGACCTGCGGGGTCCCGGAGGGCGGAAGGTCCCAGTGCCCAGACACGAACTCAACATTTAAGGAATTAGCCTTCTTCAGTTGCCTATGGTCCCTGCGTGCTAGGGATTCAGTCTGAGGTTGTGGTGCACTACAACCCGTTGACCTACCCTCTTCTCCCCAAAAGAGATACCAGAAACAAGGAATATTCTAAAGAAAGAGGGCATGTTTATTCATCGGGGCTTAACAAGACACAGTACAGAGAGACATATACAAACAGTGCTGACTAGTCCTGACTGGTGATTACAGGGTTAAACTAAACAGTGTGGAGGGGAGCTCCAGATCGTGGAGAACAGAAAGTAAGCTAGTCTGCCCGAGGTCAGAGACAAGGGAGAAAGAGTGAGATTGGTTAGGCGGGCGACAAAGAAGTCTTCAAGGGGTGGGGCGGAGTTTCAAGCCTGAGTTTGAAGTAGGGAGAGAGAGAGAGGAAGGTGGGAAAATGGGTTACTTCTCCTTGCCCATTGCAAAGGGGACGGGTGAGCCCCAGTGATCCTGCGATGGGTTGGGAGTGGGACAGACCTAGGCCTGGGAGACCCTTTGAACAGATTCGCACAGGAGACCTGTGCGTATCCACGTCCCAAAGCAACTCAACTCTACAATGGGGAGCTCGGATCAATTGTAGGCTGCACAAAAACTCACAATGGGTGTTGAGATACTAGAAAGAAGCTTCCTAGGTGGGTGTTTGGCATCCCAGGACTAGACAGGCTCGCAATGGGCATTGAACGAGGACTTTCCAGGTGGGTCACAGTGGGTGTTGGGATACTAAAAAAAAAGCTTCCTGGGTGGGTGCTTCAGAGCACAGGACTAAACAAAGGCTTGTAATGGCCATTGAATGGGGTCTTTCCAGGTGGAACCTGGTAGACAAGGAAAGTGATGTTTTTGGGTAAACATCAGGATGGAGGGGTAAGAGAATCTTGCACCTGGGTGACTTCCCAGGTAAGACTTGATGGCTCATTCAGGTCGCTGAAAGGATCAAGGACAGATTATTCATACTAGGTGGGAGGATCCCATCTCTGGAGGTTACACAAAAGAGGCGGGGGTGGGGGGAAAGTTTACCAGGCATCTCAATTGCTCAATATCTTTTAAGTACCGGCTCCTCCTGTTTCTCTCTTAGGCTGGGTGTTTTGCATGAGGCTGGTCTTCTGAAGGGAATTTCTATGAGGCCAGCTTGACCTCTTTGCTCTCCTTCCGCCTCTCCACCTGGAGTCCCACTGCTTCTTTCTGCGTGACCCTTCCGAGTGAGGGGCATGTGTGTCTTTTTGACTCGTGTGTAACAGTAAGCACCAGTAGATGTAATTGTAAATACGGGGACATAGTGTGGCTAAACAATGGTGCCAACACATCCAGACACCCACTTCCGTTGTGTCTAAAGGCGCCCAATAATACAAGGGTGTGGAACCTTTTCCCTCCCAGAGATCGCTTTGAAAGTTAGTACAAGTGCCCAAGGACCCTGTAGAAGTTGGGAGGGAGGGAGTGGCCTCAGGAAAAGGAAGGTCGAGACCATGGATCTCTGCCATGGGTCTGTCCCCTATCCTTGTGTGCATGCCCTCACATCTGTTCCCTTACCTTGAGCTCAGTCTTTTCAGTGCTTGGAGGTAGGGGCTAGATCCAGGAGCAGGAAAGGGGCCACATAAAAACTTGCCGTGGGCCACCTTTGGCCCTCAGTCCAGAGGTTCCCTCGGTGCCTTTCCTGACTAGAGAGGGGATTGCAGGATCCGCACAGCTCCTCTCGAGGGGGCGTGCACTGGCTTTTATCCCCACTCCTTTCCTTTCCTGCCATGAAAGGAGAGCAGTGGGCATGAAAAAGAGGTGTGGGGTGTTACAACCAGGGAAGACTTCTTTCCTGGCCATGACCTCTCTTTCCATTGTAGCCAGCACTAGCACGCCCCTCTTAGCGGATAGTCGACTGGGCGAGGGGAGCACAGACCACACTTTGGGGGATTTCTGCGCTCCCCTCTCCCGGCCAGCTGTCAGCTGAGAGGGGCATGCTAGTCGTGTCATGGTGCTGGCGGACCCGAGGCTGCGGGGAAGCCTTACCAACGACACCTGGTTTCCCGTTGCCCCAGCTTGGCCTAGGTTAACCTGCACTGCGTGTTTCCCCTTCCCAGGGATGATGCCATGCGGTACTGCCCCCGGGCAGCCCCAGGCAAACATCTGGTGGCTACTGTGTTCAGACAGGCAGGTAAATCCAGGGCAAAGGGAGGCCAATAGGGGGAAACGTCTCATCTCTTAACACCCAGACATTCAAACCATATCCGAGATCAGTTGGAATCCTGACCCCATCTGCACATAGCATGACGCCAGTGGCCTATTTTGGGAACTTTTACCTTAGTATTTGCACCTGTGGCTACAGTCACTTAAGCCAAGCCAGGTTGCCTTCCCTATATGCCCTGTGACTAACATGTCCCATTACTGGTTTCCTCTCTATATACTCTCAATCATTATCCATTTTGTTCAGGGTATGAGTTCATTAACTGTCTTTTCCTAACCTTAGTTTCTAGCTTTGGAATCTGCAAACCAAGCTGTTTCTTTCTTTTTTCCTCTCCCCACCTCCCGCCTTTGCATTATGCTTACAAATAAATATTCTTCCAGAGTTCAGATGGCAGTTCTGTTGATGATGTGTGAGGCAGTCCAGCTTAATACCACCTTGGCTGCACTGGCTCGACAGTATTAGCTGTCATAAAGATTTGCCATTCAACCCAAAGGGACAAATGCTATTGCAATTGCTTTCCTGATGGGCTGGATTTTATTTTTATTTTTTTTAAAACAAAAACAAAAACAAAAAGAGGATCTGACTTTTGGGGCCAAAAAATTGCTTTGTATGGTTTTGCATGAAACTACCAGCAGTTAAATCTGTATAATTAAACAGCAAATAGGGCGGGGGTGGGGGCAGAAGGGTCTGGGAAACAAGGAATGAAAGGGAGCAAAATGGGAAGGTTAGGGACAGTATGTGGGCAGCCTGGACACACTACACAATGTAGTGTCTTACACACACACACGAGAGAGAGGGGAGTCACTCTCTTCTTCTGCCTTCTGACTAGGGAACAAAGGAGAGAGCAGCCTTCCTTGACTAAGAAATTGAGGGTGTTTTTAGACACTCTATGTAGCCCTGCAAAATGCATGATGGGTGAGGAGGTGTTTGTCTAAAAACACCCTGAGTCAGTGCCATTTTGGCTCTGGTAGCATGCCAGGAAGTGACAAAGGGGTTAGGCTCGCCGTTTAGCAAAGGGAGGAGAGAGAGTGGGTGGGACTAAACTCACATTTCTGCTCCAGCAGTTCAGGCTGAGAAGCCTGTGTGAGACAGGGAGCTAGAGACCACAGAAAGATTTTCTGCAGGCCAGATTTCACCCCCCAGGCCACCAACTGAGGAACACTTCCAACTGAGGATAATATTAGCTGTGTAAACCATCGGTTTTCATATAATTAGGCTGTGGTCTTGCATAAAGACTTTTGGGACACTAGAAAGGTGCAAGAAGGGGAGGCTGCAGCTGCCACACATGAACGCAGTCCTGAAGTCACTTACTGCAGAGGGGTCCTAGTGATTTCAGTGGCTAGTGGAACTACTCTGGAGAAAGTGGTTTGAGGACTGCAACCAAAGAGAACACAAGGGCAGGACCCAAGCGTGGGGGTGGGGAATGGGTACACTTTACCGGGGTCTGGGAGTCCAGGGGGGCCCAGGCTGCAAGGAAAAAAAACCCTGAGGCTAACTGTTAGATGCTTGAGGATGTTTATGCAAACTTATTTCCCTGTATCTGTGGGGTGTCCAGATCTTGTAAGAGCTTGTGAGATTTCCTGGAGCCAATCAGAAGCAGTGTTAGAGCAGAACAACAAGCAACATGAACACTGAGCTTTTCAGAAATAAAACAGAAAATTTTCTATCATAACTCAAGAGACTGTGTGGATCGGATCGGATCATGGTGGCCCATATTAGAAGTTAGTACTGGGCCCAGAGAAGTACAGGTTGCAGGGCTGCATTTGAGCCAATGCAGCCGTGCAAGCTATATTTCTCATAAGTGTCCTCTAAAATTTGTGTATCTGGTCGCCCTATTTCCAAGCCAAGGGAAGTAATAATTCTGCATTTTTCCGACTACCTCTGCTTCTTTTTTTTTTGGGGGGGGGGGGAGGGGGAGAAGCTGCTCTTCTGCTGACCTTGAATGTCGTGCATTTGGAGATGTAGAACTTTTTCTTACACCTACAGTTGTGTCCTAATGCTGGGAGCTGGCTCCTAAACAGAAATGCTTCAAAAATAGGTGCTTACAATCCTGAGTAAATGGCCTAATTTGCATAGCTGTTGAGCACCTACCAGCTCCAGCTGAAGTTGATGGGAGATACGGGGCACTCGGTGTCTTTGAAAATGAAGAGGCCAACTTGAGCCACCAAAATGTTTGAAAATTATAGCCCTGCTATCTATACATGAGGGCATTTACAAATATTTTGTGATCTGTAGATATTTTTAAATTCACTTGTGTTATTACGGCAACATAGCAAACTATATTTTGAGCAGTTTCTTGATTCAGAGTGCAATCTTCCATTGTTTCAGTCAGTGGGAGTTTTGCCATTGACTTCATGGGGTCAGGATTGGGTTGGTAGCCTATGCAGCTTTTTCACAAAGATGATGATGATGATAACAGTGAAATTAATGTCAAAGACCTTTTTTTAAAAATGAGTCACATGCCCTTAAGAATAACTATTCCCTTTCCAAGACCTTTTGTTAATTTTCCATCTGCAGGTCGCATTTAATATACACCATGTGATATTTCCTAAACTATGCTCCTTGAAAAGAAGTATTGTGACCAATAGAGCAAACTTCTTGGTACGCCTATGCTAGTGAATGTTACTTTGTGATAAATTTTCAATGCCATGGAACCTGATCTTGCTTGCCTTTAAGTCAGTGAGAGCTTTGCTGTTGACTTTAACAAGAGCAGAATTGGGCCCTTGCTCTGTTGGCAGAAGTTATATGTTAAATATTTTTACTTACAACAGCTGGAGTTTCCTTTTGAAGTAGGATAATTTCCATATGAGATCTTCTCTGTAAACACAGTTACATCAGTCAGCATCCCGTACTAAAGATTTGTTAAGAGGCATTATAATCATTTCCATTGCAGCGTGTCACATTAATTTCAGCTAGCAAATAAGTTTCCATATGTTCTTTGGAACATATGGTTGAGGGTTCCATACATAATAATGGGAAAATCTGCATCTGAGGAACAACACAACAAATTAACATTATAGTCACAAGTCACTAGTAGAACTCATACTTTTTTATGCCCCTGGCATATACAAAATATGTAGCCTGCAGTGCAAAACTATTCCTAAAGCAAGTATATTGCTGTAACAATCCACATTTCTTCCTTAATCTGGCAGCATGTTCATATGGCAGGATAGTGTGCATAAGAACCATTCACTTCAGTGGAATTCACACCTGTGCTAACTGCTACTGCAAATGCTATCCCACACTCAAAGATCATGTTCCTAGTCTTCACTTGAGTTAAATGTAACCAAGGGTCTGATCCAGGAACCAGTGTGGTGTAGTGGTAAGGTACTAGATTTGGGACCTGGGAGGCCAGGGCTTGAATGTTATCTTAGCCAGTGAGATTCATGGGTGGCCTTGGGCAAGTCACAACCTCTCAGCCTCAGTTTCCCCATCTGTAAATGGGGAATATGTGTGTGTCTGTCTTTCCTTGTGTGTTCCCCCTCATCCATGTCCATCTTAGATTGTAAGCCCACTAGGCAGGGGCCTGTCTCTAAAAATCTGTGACTGTGTAAAAGCACTGCGTGCGTATGCCTACTAGTAGTATAGAAATGATAAGTAGTGGTAACCCATTACTCCTGTTCATTTCTAAGTGAATGAGTGCTATTCTGGCTCCATTGAAATCAATGGCAAAACTTCCATTGACTGCAAAGGGTTGACTGTATTGCATCCAGTCTAAAAGGGGTTTCAGAACCCCATATTTATTGCATTTTCCCTATTGGTGGCAATGGGGAAAGCGCAGTGAACGTACATCTCTGGGTAGAGCGGTTTTCTCAGAGTACAATCATTTTCTGTTGGCGCTCTTTGTAGGGAAAGAAGCCGATTAGTCCCTATTTCAGATGCATTTGTTGCAAATTAAAGTCAAAGGAAGTTGAAGCATCCCCATGCCAAATGACACATATAATTCAAGTTACAAAACCTTTTGCTTGAATACTTGCAGGCACCCACATTTACTTGGCTGGTTATAAAATATAAAAACAGGTTCTTGAAGCCCTGCATACATAATATGTAGATTAGTTCAAGTACTAATTTTAGAGGTGCAGTCTCTAAGCTCTAAATATCGCTTCCAACCCAATAATTTTGTTCTTGTGTAGAAGACTCTAATGTGCATCTACATAATAACAGAGCACAACAGCGCTAAAGGAGGCTTATGCATTCTGATAAGAATGACCATAATCCTGGAGCTGCTTGATTTATGCACTTTTAAGTGTTCATGATTGCAGTCTAAATTTGTAAAATTGGTACTTGCACTTGAAATATGTAGTAAGTTAATATAGACCATTGCATTCTGTCAATAAGTAATAAGTCTATAAGTAATACATACTTGTGAATACAAGTAATGGAAACAACTAAAGCAGGATGCGAAGGGGATCTCAATGCTTATGATTTCAATTTTATTGAAAAATATATCTTGGGAATCGGATATTAGACCCCTCCAAAATTCCTAAGGTTCAGGCCTTTTTCTTATTGAGGAGGAGAAATCATTTCAATCTCATTGGCTAAATGAGATCTGTTTCTTTCCTTTTTTCTTTCTTTCCAGGAACATAAATTAATAAATAAACTTATGTTCATATGATATTTGTTAGGATTGGTAATAGAGCTGAAACGAATACCCACAAAAATGGATAAAACCCATCAAAATTGTGGTACTCAACCTCATCTGGTAAAATCGGATACTAATGGTACTTGATTAGAGTCAAAGGCTACCCGATATACCAAAATACTGATTGTGTCCTGATTTTTTACTTACTGTCCTGATTCTTTTACTGACTTACCTCTCGATAGATGAGTAAATTGGTAACTTGATAACAGTAATACACAGTATTTTGGGGTAATCAGATAGCCAATTGGTAGCCCTCCAGCCCTCCAGGAACCTAGTCCAGTACCCAAAATTGCAGGTATTACCCGTGGGTAGCAAATGTTTTAGCTGTAACAGTGATCTTAAAAAAATTATACTGCATTCCTTAGTTTAGGCCAGTATGTCCTTGTGACTTCTGCTGAAGATAGAAGTCCTTTTGGATTGCAAGATATATGCTGGAAATTGAGAGACATTTATTTCTCTCTTGCTTTTTGCTATGGATGTTTTCACATAGACGTGGGGGTGCTCAGCCCTGCATCTGCCCGCTTTCAAACCAGCCTGGGTTCATTTTAAACAGACCTAGCATCTGCTGCAGCCCAAGGTCCACCCATGCGGCGTCTCCTCCCCCACACCACAGAGTTGCAGGCAGATCACCCACAACTATGTGGCGTTGCTGGGGCAATTCCCGGCCGAGAGCAGGGATGCAGCGGCCATCTGAGCAGACAGGCAGTAGCCTTGCCTCTGGCTGGTGCCCAAGGTTGGGCTGCCTGCTTTGCTGGCGGTGCTCCTGGATGTTCTGGAGCACTACCACCAGGGCTGCCTGGAGCAGGAACAGCCTGCCCCACCTCGGCTCTGCCTGCATGTCTGGCGGGCCACCTTTAAATGGACAGCCGTCCCGGGCGTGAGGCAGGGCAGAGGCGGAGCAGCTGTCCCTGTGAAAACACACTATGTCCCATGGTCACACTTGCAAAAACTAAAGTTTCCGATTGGTAGTAATCCTTAATTACTAAAGCAGGTTTATTCACTCAATGTGCTGAAAAGCTGAGGAAGAAATTAGTTAAATCTGCACTACACTTGTAATCCATTTTACCCATAGTGGGGGAAAGGTGTTTTATTCTCTAATGGTTTAATTGATTAAGTTTTATGATTATTCTTAATAACAAAATAACCTGTTTCTACAAAACATTGTTACTTTTGATTTTATATTATGTTCTACCTGCACATTTGTATGGCTGATGTTTTGTATTTTAATCATTATTTTGCATGATAGCCAATGGCTAACGCATTTGATAAACTTTGGCCTTGTCTGTGGCTCAAGGTTATACTCATTCTGTTATCATAGGACTGAAAGAGAAATTGTCTCCCAGTTTCAAATTTCACTCGGAACCAGGCATTTTGTTAGTCTGAATAAAATTAGAATAAATGTTCAGTACATTCATTCCTTTTTATGATTTATTTTTAAAGACGTCACCACCATTTTGGATATGGGCAGTGCCATTTTGCGCATGCGCAAGTGGCCCAAAGGCCATCTTGGCTGTTGCCACACGAGATACCTTGGCAGCCTTAATCCACTCTGGGCAGCCCATCATGTGGCCAGTGGCTGCCAGCTGACCCTTCCCTCCACCACATGGTGGGGTGAGCAGATGGCTGCTATATGATGTGTTCTCGGAAAAAGGCTGAGGATGCATTGCATAATAGCCTTACCCCAAATGAGGTAAGGCTGCCCAAGGTGTGGTGGTCTGTGTTCCCAGGTCTCTTCTGCAATGCCACGCAGAGAGCTCTACGGTGGGGCTTTGAGTGGTGTGTGCTGTCACCCACTGTGCATGACCATGTCACAGCCAAGGGCAGAAGTTTGGTCAATTGGGGGAGGGAGGTGGGACTGGACTGGTCACCAGCTCATGTGGTTGGTACCTTGGCCCACCTGAGCCATGGTGGCAGATCTGACAGCAGCCTGCCCACCCCACAGGGGGGCTCAGCCATCTGCCCAACTCCCCGCGCTTTAACGGCTGTGTTTGCCCTCCACCCGAGCCCTCCACAGCTCATGTGGCTGCACTTTTTGTGTTTGCGCGCAATGGCCTTTAAAAATTTTTTGACCGGGATTCCAATTGGAATTCCAGCTGAAATAACAGACAGTCATTCCATTTTCACAGAAATGTCTGCAAAAAATGGAACAGTTCTGAACCAGTTCTAATTCTCTGTGCAATGGTCCCATTGATTTCCTTGAGAGTTACCAATCCACCACGGAAATACTATTGAGCCCTGAAACATTAAACACATATCAACATGCTGCAGTGAATGCATGGCCTTGGGGCCCAAACAATGCTAAATCTGGTACAGGAAAGTGGAACTCACCCTTTGCTCTAACTTTGCCTCCTAGTTGTCAATTCAGTTCATGGGGTCTAGGCTCAGGACTTGATTTGGGGGGCATAGTGCTACACATCCACCACACCCCTCCGCTGAGCATTGTAGCAGATTCCTTTCATCCAAGCATGCATCACCCATAGGATCAAGCACATGGAAAGAGGGTATCATGTTTAATCACAAACTGCCCTTTCATACCTTTTAATCTCTACGTTTTTCTTCTGTGCCATCGCTCTGCAGATGACTATTCCTGGAATACATCCCAGACAGACCTTGTTGTTAAGCTTCATTTTTTCATTTCATTTCATTTCCCTTTAATTTATATCCCGCACTCCTTCGAAAACGACTCATGAGTTTATTCGGAAACAAAACAGGTTTCTTCCAAAAGACCAAATGAAACCTAGTCACGTCCTGAAAGAATTGAGCAAAATACACACACAACACAAATAAACAAATGCACTTTGTTAAGATTGTACAGTTAATAAGAGACCTGCTAACATGTATCCCATTTCCTCATCTTTTTGTCCCTGCGTCATCTATTTAGATTGTAAACTCTTTATGAAAAAATTTCAAAAATGTCTGAGTAATTTAGGAGCCTAAGAACTATTTCATCAAGGACTTTAAGGATATAATCCTCCGCTGTTAAAATCAGTGGCAAAACTCCCATCGGCTTTAACGGTCAAGAATTGTCCTGCCTGTGTCACTTTTGAAAATGCTGATTAGAGTGAAGTGTTTGAGAATTTTACCCCTTTGCTCCACATACGGTGTGAGTGTGCTGTAAACCATAATAATACTATGTTTGTCGGTGCACCTCGAATGAGACAAGGATACGAAGTGGTGAGTTTAAACTGGCCGCACTCCTTATTTTATACATAAAGCATGTGGGGTAAAAATTGCCCCAAATGAGCAATTTTGGGTCCAAGCAGAACATTACAATTAAACAGCTAACTTGATTGGAGAATCATGCTTGATGCTGTACCTCATTTTACCACAAACGGGATCGAAGGTCGCCAATTAACAAGCCAAAGTATGTGGGTACAACTTAGTTTTATGGGATAGACACTTAACATCTGGACATGGCAGTGTTACCAGTTAAGAACCGCAGTAACCCAACCTAGAATATGTTACGTGTCAGAGGCCACGGTCCAAGACGCAAGCTGGTTCAGAGGAGAAGAGGAGGGGGCCCAGCAGAGAGCTGGACAGGAGTCTCTGGATCTTTGAGAGCGTCGGTAAGGGTCAGAGGCCCACGCAGGCTTACTGCAATGCTAGTGGCCGCAAGCACCAGTGAGAAGAGATAAGGTCCTGGGCGTTTCCTTTTATAGTTTTATTATGAACACATGTTGCAGGGACCCCTCTTTGAATATGCCAAGTGCAGAAATAAGCTGAACATTTATTTCTCTATCACTTGGAGCACGGCCACCAAAGCTATTTTTGCTTTTGGGGAGTTTTTCTCTACTGCCTAGTTGCCAGTCTGATCTGCTGAGGCTACCTCCCTTTTCTTTCAGGCCTTCTTTGTTTTCTCAGAGATAGTGGCTGTCTGGGGTTATTATTGTGACCTTGGAGATACATTTTTCTGCTAGAGTGTGAGTTATTTACAGCTTTAGTCTCATGGACCTTCTTGATTTGTACCAGCCTGAGGCTTATGGCACGTTATTATTATTTAATGTTTATATGCAGCCCTTGGGGGAGGTCGTGAGAAGGTTCGGGGTGCGATGTCACCAATATGCTGCTGATACTCAGCTGTACCTCTCTTTTTCAACTGACCCAGACCCTGCTGTCTCGTTGCTATCCCAGTGTTTGGAGGCTGTGGCGGAATGGATGTGGCAGAGCAGACTGAAGCTCAACCCCGATAAGACGGAGATGATGTTGGTGGGGAGAGCGAGGGAGGTAGTGGCCCTCCTGATTGTGGGGGTTCGCCCTCCTATAGCTCAGCAGGTCCGGAGTCTGGGGGTGATATTGGACGCGGATCTCCGCCTGGAGCAGCAGGTGGAGGTAGTCGCTAAGGCTGCTTTCCGCCAGTTGCATCTGGTGCGGAGGCTGCGTCCGTTCATCTCCGGCCCGAACCTGGCCTCCCTCATCCATGCCTTCGTCACCTTGAGGCTGGACTACTGCAATGCGCTCTAAGTGTGGCTTTCCTTGTTCCTGGTTCGGAGGCTGCAGCTAGTGCAGAATGCGCCGGCCCGTCTCCTTTCAGGGAAGGGTCGTCGGGAGCACATTACACCTGTGCTCCGGACTCTGCACTGGTTGCCAATAGCGTGCCGAGCAAGGTTCAAGGTTTAGGTGTTGATGTATAAGGCCCTTCACGGTCTGGGCCCCTCATACCTCAGGGACCGCCTCGCCCTCCGCGCCACAGAGCAGCTCCTTCGGTCAGCCGGGGGTGCCTTCCTGGAGGTCCCCCGCATAAAGCGGGGGGCCACAATGGAGAGGGTATTCTTGGTGGCCGGGCTGCACCTCTGGAACTCCCTTCTGGAGGAAGCTCGCCTGGCCCCAAGCCTGTTGACATTCCGGCAAAGCTGTAAAACCTGGCTGTTTGCCCAGGCCTTTGGGGAGGGCGGGGTGTTAGAGGGTTTTTATCTCCCCTACCCTATTTATTGTTTGTTTCCCGGGCCCTGTTTTAATATTTGAACTGTATTTTGAAGTATTTTAAATTGTTTTATATATTTTTATATTTATATTTTTTACTGTTGGAAGCCACCCCGAGCTGTTTTCAGGAGGAGCGGGGTATAAATTTAGAAAATAAATAATAAATAAATAATAATATTATGCATCAAATTAGCTGAACTGAATTTGTTCAGGCCTCATCCTTCTTATGTCTCTGACCATGGCCAAACTGCCTAATCAATTCATAATAATGCACCCTCAAGTCCCTGTTCCCATCAACTTAATAAACTACTCCTCCCCTCCTTCCCCTGATGTGAATCACAGGTGAGGGAGGACCAGCTCATCTCTCCCCAGGGATTGGCGCAGGGAATAGGTTTTGTGGGGCCCCTTGGGTGCCCAATTACCCCTCCCTGGGATGTGGTCCCAGCTCTAAGCCACACCCTGCTTACGGTCCCGCATCCCCACCTCATATTGAGATGTCTCCCTCGTTCAACTTCCTAACTATGACTTATAAAAATAATAACCTTAAGGCTGCTGGATCCCCACCAGAGGGAGACAAATCAAAGTAGACCCACCTGGCCATAAAGACTCTACCAGCCAATTGGTTCAAATTAGCCAAACTGTGGGAAAGGCAAAAACCAGAGTGCCCAGTAGCCAATGTGGGTTCTCTGTAAAAAATTCCTTTCTGGCCCAAAGGTGACCTGTAACAGCTCACAGTGCGAACAAGAGGGTGGGTGGGTGAGAGCTTCAGTGCCTGATTCCTGGAGGCAAAATGGCCCACAGTCCTGCATCACAAGACTCCGCTAATTTTTGCTTCTTTTCTGGCCAGATACATTGCAAGCCTGCCTTGGTTGGATCTCCTTTCGCACCAGCAACCTCCCTCTCGCAGTGCCGTCTTGCCGCCCCTTGGCTGACCCTGAGTCCTCCTCTCCCCTCGAGGGGTGGGGTGCGACAAATGACACTTCGCTGCTGTCTTGTTCTCCGAGTGGTGGTGCAAAGGTGTAATTCTTAACCAGCAGAAAACTCACTGAACGTAGAACTTTTAGTTTAGAAATTGCAACTTTGTTTTGTAACCTCTGTCCCCTCTTGCATCTCAGTTTGCCCAGCACAATGCACAGGCGGTTTATTTATTACTTTTTATTTATTTATTTATTTTATAAATTTGTATCCCACCCCTCTTGCCTCAGGCAGCTTGGGCGGCTCACAATAATGCCATAAACGTTCAATAAAATAAGTATAACAGTATAAATGAGATAAATAAGCAATATAAAACATAAAAAATACAAAGATACAAATGGTGTGCAGTAAAAATATCAACCGCTCCCCCACAACCCACCCTTTAACCCTCCCCTCTACCAAATGCCTGGAGGAAGAGCCAGGGCTTACACTGACGACGGAAGACAAGACTTGGGCTGAGGCAGACCTCCGTCGGAAGAGAGTTCAGCAGCACCGGAGCAGCCGCCGAGAGCACCCGCCTGTTGGTCCCCACCCTTCTATAGCGGGGAACCTCCAGGAGGGCAGCCCCTGACGATCACAGGAGCTGCCCAGGAAGTGAGGCAGTCCCTTAGGTAAGTAGGGCCCAGTCCATTTAGGGCTTTATAGGTCAACACCAGCACCATGAATCAGGCCCAGAAGACTACAGGTAGCCAGTGCAGTGCCCGGAGTACCAGCATATGTGCTTCCTACGACTGGTCCAAGTGAGCAGACAGACTGCGGCATTCTGCACTAGCTGCAGCTTCCAAACCATCGCCATGGGCAGCCCCAGGTAGAGCCCATTACAATAATCTACCCGTGAGGTGACAAACGTGTGGATGACAGTGGCCAGGTCGGAGTCCAAAATATAGGGGTGGAGCTGCCTCACCAGATGTAATTGGTGGAATGCACTCCAGGCCACAGCTGATGCCTGGAGATCCAGAGGCAGCTGTGGATCCAGGAGCACTAATGCTTAGCACCAGCATGAGTCCCATTGACTTCCATGGGACCTACACAAACCGTAAGCAACCTGAGGGTAACCGATCAGTTGTTTCTTTATGGTAGAATTCTATTAGAATTCTTTGACTGAATTCCTCAATCCGTTTACTTGGGAATATTTCCAATGAAGCCAATGAGTCTGCTTATAGGTAAGTAGTTTGAATACTGTATGTGTGGTGGGAAGTATGGAGAAATGATTTAACTATCGTTCAACTATTTTAACTATCATTTAACTATTGCTGTTCTTCTATCCCCAATCTTTTTTCAAAAAGTCAAATCTTAATGGCAGCCAAATATATAAATATAATGCCTCATTGACCGCCGTGGCTCCCCGTCATGGCAGGGTGCTGGGAGCACAGTGCGGGTAGGGCCAGCCACCCACACATTGGTTGTGCTCCTACCCAGATGCATGTCTATTACCCTTAGTAGCAGAATCCTGGGTATTCTGGACACCCAACCCATAGAGTATAATTTATTTTTGGATCAGATCCATGATGAGATCTCATTCCAAAGAAGAGCCCATATTGCATCAAATGACACCAACTAGATAAGGGGTTATAGTTTTAAGATTTTTTGATTTTTAAAAAAAAAGAAAATAGTCAGGAAAGAATTTGAATTTTTACACGGTATAAAAGAGTTACATGTACCAGAGCACTCACTGTAACAATGCGGCCCCGCCAAGGAGCCTCTGTTTAACGTCTATCAAAGCTTGTCTCCTGGACTTCAGCTGGCACCTGTTACTGTCACTTGGGGATTTGTTTAAAGTGATATGTGACCTGATGGGCTGGGCCAAAAAGACAACAAGGGAATCTGCTTATGCGAAAGGCCAGACATGGATCTTAAAACATGTGCGTGAGGCTTTTACATTCTTGATGGCGAACTGATTAATCTCCTTGCTCATCCACCCCCATTCACACCCATGTAGGAAGGTTGGGTTCAAGCCAATCGATTGGTCATGCTACCACAGGAACAGGAAATAAAATATGTGGAATGAGGATGAACAGGAAAATGACAATTTTGTGAAATCTTTCCTGCATGGGACTGTATAATTAAAGTGCTTTCTTGATGCAAATTGTCAGTTGCAGAGCCAATTTCGGTGTCTTAATAGCCTTATTAAGCTTCTGAAGTACCTAACATGGAAAGTATTTTGTATGGATTCTTGGGCAGATTGAATAATTCTCCAGCTTCTGAGGCTTCCTCGAGTTGCTGTGTTGGTGATACTTGGAGGACCTAGAGATGGTCCTGTCTCATCACTTATTGTTTAATTATTTATTTTGTTATATTTAGATCTCATCCTTTCCTGTAGCCTCAAGGCAGCTCACAATACAAAAATATAAAAACCAGTTAAAACCAAATAAAAATTCCCATTAAAACCATTCTCACCCCCACTCTCCAAACCCTATCCCCACCCACCAAAAGCCCAGCCAAATAAAAAGGCTTTATATTTCCTCCTGAAGATGCTAAGGCTTTTGTGAAGCTCCGGGGGAAGGTTTTGAGTTTGAGTTGTTTAAAATGGTCCTATTCAGAAGTCATGGTATACCATCTGGGCTAGTAATGCAAAGAAACAAATAGACCCATTCTATTGAAGATAATTTCCCCCCCAGATGTCCACCAAAGATAAAACTCTCCATCTTTGTTCCTGGCACGGTCACCTTTCTCTCCATATCATTGGGGAATAAAATAAGCCCTGCAGCACAGAGGTTACCACTGACGAAATCTCACCTTAGCTCATGATTTCACTGGGTGGCCCATGGCAAGTCAGTCTCTCAGTGTCCGTTCTCCCATTTATAAAATGGGAATAATAGTACTTACCTCACAGGGTTGTGGGACGGTGAACTAGATAAGGATTGAATTTGTAAAGCATATAGAACACTGAAAGTGCTATATAAATGATAATAATTATTAATTAATATTTATTGATTTTATTTAATAACTGGTTGATTTCCCCCTCCCATTTCTGGATCTATTATTACTATTTCTATAGCATGTACGGTGTTCAAAGTGCTTTAAATCCTAATCTAGTTCACCCTCACAACAACCCTGGGGGCCATAACTCAAGTGGTAAGAGCACATTTCTTGTATGTATAAGGTCCCAGGTTCAATCCCCAGCATCTCCATTTCAGGATCCCCAGCAGCACACCTGGGGGAGGTCCCTGGGGCTTGGAGGGTCTCAGGTAGCACGTCAGGACAGCCTCTGCCGGAGACCCTGGAAGAGCCAGATTTGGACCTGAATTTGAAACCCCTGCTGCCATGTCAGATTGTGACAATACTGGGCTAAAATGGACCATTGGTCTGACTCAGTTAGGCATTTTAGTTTATTTATTTATAAATAAAACTTGCCCAAGGCCACCTAGTGAGTTTATGGCAAAGATGGGCTTTGAACTCTGATTTCCCAGGTCCAAGTCTAATACATTATTCTCTTAGCAGTTCTGTCACACTGGTATTGAACATTTTAAAGCCTTGAGTCTGATCTCACTGTTGTAAATAAGGTGTATGTTACAAGGGTGTGAATGAGAGCAGGATCCAGCATAAGAGAGAACCAAATTCAATGTTTCTATTTAAGTAAAATCTTATCATAGCTTATAGAATTGCAAACTATGAAACTCAGCATGGATAATACTTATTTATTTATTTTTAAAACTTATACCCTGCCCCTCCTGCCACAGGCAGCTCGATAGTTTTATTTCGGTCACAGCATAAATGTGGTTTTATATATAAAAGTATACTTTTCAGTGACAACACAAGTTTATGAAATTAAACTTATGTTGTCAGTAAATTTGTACATTTATTTTGTATCTCAAAATGCAGCTCCAATACACACATTAACTTAAGAAAGGCTTAACTCTTATTTTCAGAACTGTATGAAGTCACTGACAAAGCAGTTAGGAGCTAGTCTCAAATCCTACAGCCCCCATAGGGAATGCCAGTCATAATACACTTTGGCAAAGCTTCGGAATAAAGCTTTGACAAGTTAAATTTATCTTGCGCATGTCCAGAGAACCTAGGGAAAACACTAGTACTAATAATATGAAGGCTGACTTATCAAAGAAATACAGCTACATGGAAGCGGATTAATTTGACTAATACATGCTTATAGCCCTTCAAGCTAATGAGGCTCCTCAAAATCTGATGCAAAGTGACGGCTGAATTTGATTTAAAAGCTATAATGATGTATGATTACTCTGGAAATAAACACACCCTGTTCAATGGTAGAAGAGTTGTTGCATTTAATGCTAAGTCTTTCTTGTTTAGGGCTGTCTCGTTAATGTTTCCAGTGATAATCTAGACTGATTTTTTTGAGTAATCATAAACTTGTTTTCTCTTTCAGTGACTCATTCCTAGGTCTAACAGTTTACTACTGGTAATTTCTACCATGAGTAGAGTATTTAAAATGATGGGATTGCACCAGGGGTTCCCAGACTAAAGGTTCGGATTGCAAGAGGGGTCACCACATTCCAAAAGGAACTTCCGGAAGTCTGGACAAGACTGGATCTACATAATCAGATATGCAATTTTCCAAAGCTTCGGGTCTTAAGGATTTTTCTTTTCTGTTTTGCTATTTCAGTGGGATCACAGTCTGAAAGTTTGGGAACTTGCAGACTACTTATAAAGGGTGAAAACAGACACAACGCTAACTCCACTTTAACACCGCTTTAACATTTCTTATGCATGTTGCAGGGCTGTTTTGATGCCCTATGCAGCCCTGCAACATGCATAAGAAAATTTTGTTGAGCAGTTTTAAATTGGAGTTAGCATTACATCTGTTTTCACCCAAAGTTAAACCTAATGGCCTGAATTCTGCAATAAGTGGTCTTTGCAGGTGAAAGAGCTACCCAGAAAAAACCCGCATTGTGAGACTTGACTTACACTTAGTAAGGCTGTCAGATCCTCAAAATGCTCTGTCAGTGCAAACCCCGTTGAAGTGAATAAGACTTGAGCTGGTGCAGTGCTTTGAGGATGAGACTCTAAGCCATTCTTTCAGGACCAGGACTTTGGTTCTTTTTTTGCTGAACTAAATTCAGCAAAAATCAATACATGCGTTTTTGGTGGCCACATCTAGGCTGTGGAACCTCCTCCTGGTAGAGGCCTGGGTGGCCCTGGACCTCTCCACATTTTGACGACAAGCAAGACCTGACTGTTCCACCAGACCTTTGGTGAGGGAGATGGGGGAGGAGGGTTAGGGTAGTTGGGTCTTTGACTTTCCCCAATTTGTATTAGTATAGTTTTAATGTATTTTTTTTAGATATATTGATATTTATTTTATTGTTTTTATATTGTATGTTTTTGAATTGTTAGCCACAATGAGCTGCCTTGGCAGGAGGGGCAGGATATAAGCTTGTTATATAATAACATGATATAAGCTTTATTATTCATAAAGTGATAGAGAATCAAAATCATAATGCTGCTATATACATTTATGGTGTGACCGCACCTTAAATATCGTGTGCAGTTCTGGTCGCCACATCTCAAAAAAGATATAGTACAGATAGAAAAAGTACAGAGAAGGGCAACAAACAGTTGCAAGCTTATATACCACATCTTCTGGCAACAAATTCCGCAACTTAATTGTTGCCCTTCTCTGTACCGTTTCTATCTGTAGTACTATATCTTTTTTGAGATGTGGCGATCAGAACTGCACACAATATTTAAGGTGCGGTCACACCATAACTGTATATAGTGGCATTATGATTTTAATTCTCTATCACTTTATGAATAATTCCTAACATTCCGTTTGCTTTTTTGACGGCTGCTGTACACTGAGTTGAGGGTTTCATTGATGGCCAAAAAGTGTTTTGTTTGTGTTTGTTTTAAGCTTCTGAGTAGGCCAACTTTAATTTGTATAGGTGCAACAGGATGTTTATCTGTTGAAGGAAAGCTATATTTGAGAGTTCAGAAATAGCGAAGGTGTATTGTAGTAAATCCATCTAGATGGTTTTTTAAAAAAATGACTCCAATGAGTTAGGTCTTGATTCTGCAAATAATTGTGCACAGTTGTCCTGTGCGCTCCTGATGACATGAAATTGGAGATTGTGCAAGATAGTGCAGTTAATCCTTTGCAGGACTGGTACCTGAGGGACACAATTCCCCATTGAAACTGACTTTAGATTTCAGATTGGACTAAATTATTTTGTGAGCTCTTGTGCCCTGTCAGTAACCAGATTATTCTTTGCTCCATAGTTCCTAATGACTTCTCCCATCAAATAGCAAATATTACAATAAAAAAGCAATAGAAATAAAAAAGTCAGTCTTGTAGTTAAGGAGATTCCAGCAAATACAAATTTTAATATTTACGTTAATTAGCATAGTGTTTGCCATATTCGTGGTTGTATTAATTCATTATTTTTAAAATTTTATATGTCACCCTTCCGACAAGGGCTCAGGACGGCTTACAATCATGTATACGTGGTGAGGGAACTGCAGCCTGGAAAGAGGTACAAGCTTGTAACTATGTGTAATAGACTCTAAATATTCACTTGAGAACCTTTCTTAATAAATTATCCCTTCTTTACGAACAGATTGCGAAGGTTAAAGTGAAGGAGGGTCAACGTAGCAAAGATAATTGTCAGAAGGGGGAGGGGGTTGTAACGATGCAGGAAGTTAACCCCGTGCTAGGGAAAATAAGTCATTCTATGGGGTGTCCTATGTTTGTGGATCCCCCGAACTTACCTTTGGAGGTTCAGATTACCTCCACTCCAATGAGAGAAGGGGGCGAATCAAGGGCAGGTTTACTTTCCTCTGAAACATTAATCGAGGGTGCTGGTTTTACAAGTATGCCGGCCCTTGAAAGTCCTGATGTAGCGGAGGCACAGTGCTCAGCATGTTTGACCCCAGCTCGTATGCAGCCAGATGCTGAGGATAAAATTCTTCAACACGCTACTCTGGCCGAAATTGATTGACCTAGATGGGACTCTGATGGTAGGAGGTGGGAAATGATGTCATGGAATATTGCAGGGTGGGCAACTAAGTATAAGGACTTAGAATTTAGATCATATTTATCCACATTCGATGTGATATATTTGCAGGAGACCTGGTGTAGTTAGGACTCCATCTGTATGGAAGGATTCCTTGTTTGGGTGTCAGCCGCCCAACGTATGGCTGAGCGGGGCTGCCCTAAGGGTGGATTAATGATCATGCTTTCCTTGGATAGCGGTATCCAAGGTGTGCAGTTGGATTTGCCTAGTGCTAATATTTTAGCCGTACGTTTATGTAATGTAATGTGTAATGTAATAATTTATTGTTAGCCGCCTGGACTATAACAACACAAACAATGAAAATATCAACCAATTTTTTCACTCTGCCCCAATTTTTTCACTCTGCCCCTGATGTTGATTACCAATAGATGGAATAATATGCTTTTCCCTAAACTCTGAGTAAGCTGGGCAGTATAAGATAATATGCACTGGGATATCCATATCACAAAAGGCACACACTCTCTTCTTATAAAGTATGCTCTTATATCTGCCTGTTACCACCGCTGAGGGGAATACATTAAACCTCATTAGTGAGAACGCCCTCCTAAGGGGCCATGAGGGCCAGTTCAATAAATAGTCTGCAGGGGGTCTATTGATGAAATAGTCTGGGGTGCTCCGTTGAGATGAGCGGGCTATAGATTCCAATTGCCAACCCTGGTCACTAATTCTCTGAGTAATCAAACGGCCCGCCCCCTTCCTGCCCAGCAGAAACAAAATGTCTCTAAACAGGCCAAGTTTAGCTATTTCAAGTTCAGTCCTACTACATCACCTATCATTCCATAAAAAACATGCAATATATGCCAATAGAGAATTGGAAGCAGGTGGAAACAGCTCCACCTTTAACCAGAATTTTAAAATACTGGTCAAAGGTAAAGTCCAAACCGGAGCCATGCCCAATTCTGCCCTGAGTATCACTTGGGGAACTGATTTCGGTGCGTCCAATATTTTTCGTGTATTAATCGGTCACTTCAGATACCTAAGGGATGGGGTGCCAGTGTAATTGGTCCAATCTTTAAGAAGGGGAATCCCCTGGACCCATGCTGTTACCGTCCCATTAGTTTACTCCCATTAGGAAAGTGTATTCCAAAATTCTCCTCAAACATCTGGAAGCTTGGGCTTTGGAACAAAAATTAATACCTCAGGAACAGGCGGGCTTTAGGAAGAATGTATCTACTATGGATAACATTTTTGTGCTGTGCCATATAATCTCCAAGTATACGATAATTAGATCGGGGTGTCTTTTTTTGGCCTTTGTTGATCTTAGCAAAGCATTTGACTTAATCTCCCACCCTAGATTGTGGAGGAAACTTTGGGGCTGGGGTGTGAACCAACATATACTTGCCCTACTCATTTATATTCATTCAAACAATACTGCCAGCGTTAGAATGGGGACTGAAGGTAGACTATCTCGGCCATTCAACGTAGTCAGGGGTGTCAGGCGGGGTGCGTTTTGGCCCCCTTACTTTTTAACCTCTTCCCCAGTCCCTTGCCTTAGAATCCACCCATCCTCCAAGAGTGCAGAATAGGCTACTCAGTATTTTGTTGTATGCCGATGACCTGGTTCTAATGTCCCAAACGCAGAGAGGCCTCTTACATCAGCTAGGATTACTCGCGGACTATTGTTCTGTGAATGAATGAATAGTTAACCCGCTGAAATCCCAAGTGATGGTTTTGGGGAAGGTGAGGATTCCTAATTATTTTTGGCGTATAGGGAACGAGGTACTTCAGCAAGTATATTCTTATGTTTACTTTACTTTTGAAACCATTTTTCAAAAAATGGTTTATGGGGTAAGCACAGGAAATAACTAGCTCTTAAAGCCAATGTGGCTGCTAAAGGGATTCTGAAGTTAGCTGCGGGCTCTTCTGGAATCGCTACTTCAACCGTCTTGGAAGTATATAGGGCTAAGGTACAGTCCCTCCTTATTTTCGGTGCGGAAGTAATGCTGGATGGTGACACTCAGGTCCTCGAGGTGCCCCAGAATAAGTTCTTGCGGAGTCTATTGAGGGTCCTGCAGGGTGTTCCCACGGCCATAGTATGCGCTGAGACGGGGACACTGACCATCTCCAGTTTGTGTAAGCTTCAAGCCCTTAGATATTGGACTAAACTGTATCATCAGGATAAAAACTCCCTTGCGTCCCTATGTTTGAAAGAGGAATTAGAATATGATGGTGTGGGGAACTATCCTTGGCTTTCCTGGATAGCCTCACTTTTGAGGGACTTAGGGTTCTCATTCCTTTTTTTTCAGGACAAAACTCTTTCTTTTCAGAAACTCTTGATCCGCCAAAGGGTACTTGACGTAGCCAGACAAGATGATCTGGCCAAGTTTCCCTTTTGGAAGGTTTCCCCATATTATTATCTTATTAAAACCACCCATAATTTCGAGGCCTATTTGGATAAATTACCTAGGCCCACTCTGCGCAGGGCCCTTACCTGTCTTCGTTTTCATCTGCTATCTTCTGCGGTCACTGAGGGAAGATATGTGAATATAGCGCATGAACTTTGAACTTGTCCCTGTAACGGTCTAGAGGTGGAAGATGTGGCTCACTTTCTTTTTAGCTGTTCCTTGTATAGGAATATTAGGACAGCCTGGCTCGAGCCGCTTTGGGGGTGTTATCTGCCCGGGCCGGTCACTGCTAAGATTGTAGCTCTACTTTGTTCACCTGAAGAGGGAAATATGTATGCTGTAGCAGTATCTGCGCTTCAGGCCATGAGAGAACAGGCGAAATGGGTTGAGTAAGCCTATCTTAATGATTGGGAAGCGCCCTCCTTGGGCCAATTTTTGTGTCAAGCCATCAGTTGGCGGCTATTACGACCCTCTGGTATGTGAAGTTCTTCTGTATTGACTGTATTACTGTGCTATTGTGTGTTTTCCTTTTTGCCCTACTTAATGACCAGAGTTAGTCTTTTGCCATAACCTCAAATATTGATTGATTGACAGTACCCTTCCCCTAGGTTGTATGGGTACGGGAGGAAGTTGTGGCAGTACAAGTGATCAGTTCACCTACTAGTTCTGTGTTTGTCATTATTGTTTCTTGTTCTACTATTTTTGATTCTGGAGGGATGCTTATTCAGAACGGTACTGTATTTTACTATGCTGTAAAGATATATTTGTTTTTACCATGTGTATATATCTAACATGGTGTTGGACTGTTCGTTTCATCTTTATTCCTTTATTTTTTGTATTGGCCATGGCGAAAGCTAGTGCCTAAATAAATTTTATTCATTCAACAAGCTTATTGGGCGATAGTTTGAGGGGTTCTTCCTGTCACCTTTTTTAAAGATTGGAGCAATTAAACTTTTCCTCCAGATGGCAGGGATGACCCCCTCTAAATTAATCTGGGTAAAGAGTGGAGCTAACAGGTTCTTCGCCCACCAATCGGGCTTAAATTTCAGTAATTCAGGGGGAATGAAATCCAAGCCAGCCACCTTTCCACTTTTAAGGGCCAGAATAAGGTCCTCTATCTCCTGTACCATTACTGGTGGCCATTCCTGAAAACAGTGTAAAGGTTTCAGATCCAGTGGCCTACAGGCACCAACTGGTTTAGAAAACAGCTTCCCAAAATGAAGCTGCCAGGTTTCTAAGGGTACCAGGCAGCCTCGGGCCTACCTACGTGATGTTTTATATCTCGTAGTGAGTGACTAAAATTGCCTGGAATCATTAGCGAGGGCCACCTGGTGAAGATGGGCCCATTGAGCAGATTGAAACACATTCTTCTTGGATCTAAGCAAAAGTCGATATTCCTTCCTCTCCTTCACCACCCACCGTCTATTTTCAATTGAAGGGAAAAGCTGTTGAAAATGGACATCTTTCCTCAACTTCCTCCTGGCAGCAGAGCAATCAATGTCAAACCACCTCAAAGGGCAGTAAGAACATGGTCCAGTAGTTCTATTAATAGACAGCAAAGGGGGAAGAAGTTGACATAAGATTTCAAAGGCACTGATGGATCCGGGTGAGGAGGCGATTATCTGTTCAAGGAGGCACATAACCTGGGTCTCCTGAATAAAACTAAGAAAAGATGCCTCCAATTCCCGGGACCACCTTACACGAGAGAGACATAGTCCCACCAATCCCAGGTGCTGGTGTTGGAATTCCTTAGGCACAGCTATCCTCCCTTGACTTGGGATGCAATTCCCAAGAAATAATACCAAAGGTGAATGTTCTGTTTCTACTGACATAAGAATCCTAAGTTCTAAAACCACAAAAAGAGAATTTACCAACACCATGAAATAATCAATTACACTCTGGCCCAGGGCTGAGTAATATGTAATATTGCCCTCCAGGTCCCCAAGCATAAGCCCATTCAAAATGACAAGATCTAAATCATCAACAAGTTGAAATAGCCTAGGAGCTCTAGAGCACAAAACGAAATCCCTGGAAGAACGGACATTATTAAAGGGGGGAACTGAATCAATACTAATATCGCAGATGCCCCCGTTCCTAAGGGAGACCCAATACGCGTATTCATATCCCCACCCAAAATTAACAGAGCTGTGGGGTATTTCAGGGACGCACCCTGTATCATCTTGGTAATATATATCCATATATCTTCTGACTAATATGGCGAAGCCACTGGAGGGACATAGACATTTGCCAACAGAAGTTCTAAATCAGGGGTAAGAACACAATGCCATAACGCAAAATAAGATAAATAACTCCCAACCTCCGTTATTATTGCCTGTAAAGAGGTCTTTACTAACAGTGCCAGCTAAGTCTACCATGCTTACATAAGGAACGGGCATTTAGATAATAGACCTCAAATCCAGGTAAACAAAGTTCCCTCGCAGCCCATGTCTCCTGTAAAAGAAAAATATCACAGGAACCCTGCAGTTTTCCAAAATCAGGGTCCAAGATTCTTTGAAACCAGCCCCCTATATTCCAACTCACTATATTCAAAAAACCCTCCCCCGTAGCTTCAGGGTACAGTCAATCAATAGTAGATATGGCTGCCATGCTGACACCTTGCTCTATGCGCTGGCTCTCAGGAATCACCCCTTCCTGTGATAGTAGTTGGTTTGGCAAAGTCAAAATATCAGACCGCACAGAGGGGGGCATAATTGACTTTACAAAGTCACCAGTTAATCGCTCGATTGCCCCTGCAACGTTAGCTGTCAAATCACAGTGGGAGGGACAAAAACCATTTCCCTCAGGTTCCAAAGTTGGCATACTATCATGTAATGAACCCTCAACGCGACTTAAAGTAGCAATATCATGTCGCTCTCCCAAAGGAGTAGATGTTACAAGCCAATCCCCTTCGAGGGCATAAGGGTGCCTAGAAGAAACAGAATCTTTCCGAAACATACAGTTGGCTAAACCAAAACTTTCCACACAAAAAAACCTTTCAAGGCTCTTGCGGTACGAGGCATATGCTGGATTTTTCTGCCTCAATTTGGCTACTGAACCATGAATCTGATGAGACATCAAAGTTAATTTATCAAGTAGGTCCACAGAATCGGGCAATAAATTAGAATTTGCCTGCATTACTCTTGGGGCCAGCTCTAAATACCCAAGATTTGGGTACATGGGAACATGTTTGGACCTCCATTGCTTCAACCGAGCCTACGGTTCATAAACCCTAAGATCAATCAAGGGAGGAATAACCACAGGGGGACCATCAGCTCCACC
>QEPC01008520.1:3045763-3059670 GCA_003113815.1 Sphenodon punctatus | reverse complement strand
CAGCTCCGATAGGCCCCAAATCTGGTACACTCTGCCCACCCCAAGCCACGCCCCCAAGCCACGCCCCCTTAGCCCGTTTCTGGTGCGCCGGCGGCTTTGCCGCCGGCACAGGGCCACTAACACTATATCTTCCCGGGCCACTTTGATTTTCCAATCCGCCCCTGACAATAACCCATCTTTCGGGTATTTAATCTGGAGCTTATTGTTTGTAGGCGATCTAAATGTCCGTATATGGGCTAACACCATGAAAATCTTAGGTAGTCTTGGTCTGGACAGCATGGGTAATTCCTTCTGCGATTACAATGCGATGAGAGTTTCCCAGTATCATAAAATAAATCAGACTGGCCGAGAACTTTATAGTTTGACTTTGGCTACTTCTTTGAAGATCTTAAACAGCAATAGTGAGGGAGATGTTAGAGGGAACCTGACTTTTGTGGGTTTGGCTGGGGGCAGTGTGGTTGATTACGCCTTGCTCTCCCCATGCTTGACTAGGTATTTGAGGTGTTTTCAGGTGGAGGAACAGGTATTAAGTGATAATTTCCCCATTCAGATTGGTTTTCATCAACCCCTCCCTATTGTTAAAAGGTCAGACAACAAGCGACCAAATGTAAAGGAGAGCCAAGTAATGCCACTTTGTACCCTGAGATGGTCTAGCCAGTTGGAGTCTGCAGTCCAGGATATCATATCACTTCCGGATATGGAATTATTAGGCACACAAATGCTCACGGCTAATAAGATTGAAACCGCTTTGGAAGGGTGGTACCAACTGGTGGCTTTGCTGTGTACGGTACTTACCCGAGCTTATAAAGAGCAGGCATGTGTTGCCAGCAGGAAGAACATTTGGTGGGATGGGGAGTGTAATGCAGCTAGGGTGGTTTTAAGAATGGCAACCCGTAAGTTGCAATCGTATAATGAATTAGGCTTTTTTGAAAGTATAAGAAACCGAGGAAACAATATGAAAGTCTGTTATCAAGAAAGAGGGAGGACTACTTTGCGCACCAATGGAAGATACTGCAGGACACAATTGATAGAAAAGACACCTGTGCCTTTTGGAGGTTAGTAAACAACACCGGAAAGCAAGGATATTTGGTTAAAGAACTTGAGATTCCTTCCTCACGCTGGGTAGAACATTTCTCCAAATGATTTTGAGGACTATGATTTGGAAGATAAGAGTGGGCCTTCTTTGGATAAAGATATGCTACAGTGGGCAGTTGATTCCCTTGAAGTGGGAAAACCTATAGGTAGTCTTAAAAGGGGTAAGGCTGCAGGACCTGATTATATCCCAGGGGAAGTTTTTAAAATGTTGCCAAATTGGGGGATATGTGCCATCGCCCACCTATTCTCTCTAATTAATGCAGCAGCAGCAGTAATCCAGAGACATGGAAATCCAGTATAGTAGTACCATTGTTTAAAAAAGGGGACAGAACTGACCCCCGTAACTTTAGGCCAATTAGCCTGCTTTGCATCATTTCAAAAATCTACGCCAGGCTACTCCTTATCCGCCTTCAGTCATGGTGCAAGGAAAAAGGCATCATGGCGGAGGAGCAAGCAGGTTTCAGGCCTAAAGCTTCCACCACGGGGCAGGTTTTTGTCTTACAACATATAATCAATAAATACCAGCGACATAAGCATAAAGTATATCCAGCATTTAATTGATTTGTCTGCGTTTGACACTATCTGTAGATCAAAACTATGGTATGAGCTTGCACGGCGACATATAGATGAGAAGTTACTAGCATTGATTAAGTCACTATATTTTGGAATAATCTTGAGGGTGAGAATGCCTCCATATGGTAGGCTGTCAGACTCAGTACAAACCTATAGAGGAGTCCGGCAGGGCTGTCTGTTTGCTCCCACCCTATTTAATATTTATGTTAATTCTCTTATATTGGAGCATAAAGATGCTGGGAGATATCACCTGCCACGTATTGGGAGTGAAAGAATCTTCATGTTCATGTATGCATACAACACCATTTTGGTGTCCCTCTCCAAGCTTGGTCTGGATAGATCACTGAACGACTTCGCGGATAAATGCTCAGACAAGAAACTAATTATAAATTATAGTAAAACGAAAAAACTGATTATTGCAAAACGCTTCACGAAATGTAGTTGGGCAGTGCAGGATCATAGTTTGGAGCAGGTACGCTCCTATAAATATCTAGGGATCATCCTAGCTGATGGTGTCTGGCAGGCTCACAAATTAGTGACTAAGGCAAAGGCCCAATCTGGAGCCTTGGCTATTCAATGTTTTTTCTTTCGTTTTGGGCAGCGATGTATTAGGACAGCTCATAAAATCTTAGAGGCCAAAGTACTAGCATGAATGTTATATGGGGTCCAGATTTGGGGCTATGACCATCAGTCACTAAATAGATTGCTTCCAGTAATTAGCCAATTCTGAAAGTGGGTTCTGAGGCTTCCCCTGTCCGCAGCCTTAGCTACAGTATTACTGGAACTGGGTTGCCAGTCCTTGAATGCCATTGCTGAGATACGGTTATTGAAGTTTGGGGCGCAGATTAGGGACACACTGGACTCCTCTTTAGTGTCACTAACCCTGAGGGAAAAACAAGACGATCAGGAATGTGGTGAGGATGCGCTTGGTGGGCCAAAGTGAAGACCCACCTCGCCTCACTGGGCCTGTCAGACCTTTTTCTGCAGGGTTACACCAGTTCCTAGACAGTTAGACTTATAAAACAACGAATCAGTGACATTGAGAGGCAAAAATTGAGAGCATCTGTGGCGGCTGACAGGTCTTCCTCTTTTTATAAATATCTGATACCTTCACGTGGAGGGGGAACATACCTTCATACCCTTACTGATCCGAGTCTTAGGAGAGTTTTTACTAGTTTAAGATTTCAATAGATGCGTACGGCAGTTGTGATGGGGAGATATCAGGGCATATCATATGCGGAGAGGCTATACCCATGTGGAGGTGGGATCGAGGATTTGAGTCATTACCTACTCGTTTGTCCATTATATTAGATACTTCGTAGTCAGCTGCGAACCGCTATTGGTTGGGACTTGGTTCGCCCCAAAATGCAGCAGCTGATATTTTTGTTGGGAGATTTTCACCCCGTAAGAACAAAATTGGTGGCTATCTTTGCCCTTAGAATGGAGAATATTCGAAATGATTATATTAAAATGAACCTATTGTCTTTGTAAGGTGCAGGTGCGGGGTCCTGGTATCTCCTGTTACTTTGTTATCCTGTTATTCCCCGTCAGTCTAAAATGGAGGGTGGGTAATGAGGTGTCTTGTTTAAAAGTTTGTTTTGTGTGTCTGCTATAAGTACTCGGGAACAGTTGTGGTGTGCAGGTCCTGTGTATTATGGAGTGTCCTGCATTGCATTGATACTTCCCCACTCAGCATGACTGATATATGTGGGAAATGACTCCTTATGTATACTTTGTCATATTTGCTATTTTATTGCGCTTGGTTGTGATGGCCATGTGGCTAACAACTTTTAATAAAACTTGTCTTGACTATGTGTAATACATTTGCCTGAGAATGTAACACAGAGGACATGTGACTGCCTAGGATTACCGTTCATTCTAATGATGGAATCGGTACACAACCTCACTAAGCCTAGGAACTGTGTATTATGTTGTCATGCATTCCGTTATACTACAGGACAGTGGGGGGTGAATAANAACACCGGAAAGCAAGGATATTTGGTTAAAGAACTTGAGATTCCTTCCTCACGCTGGGTAGAACATTTCTCCAAATGATTTTGAGGACTATGATTTGGAAGATAAGAGTGGGCCTTCTTTGGATAAAGATATGCTACAGTGGGATCCAGTTGACTCCCTTGAAGTGGGAAAAGCTATAGGTAGTCTTAAAAGGGGTAAGGCTGCAGGACCTGATTATATCCCAGGGGAAGTTTTTAAAATGTTGCCAAATTGGGGGATATGTGCCATCGCCCACCTATTCTCTCTAATTAATGCAGCAGCAGCAGTAATCCAGAGACATGGAAATCCAGTATAGTAGTACCATTGTTTAAAAAAGGGGACAGAACTGACCCCCGTAACTTTAGGCCAATTAGCCTGCTTTGCATCATTTCAAAAATCTACGCCAGGCTACTCCTTATCCGCCTTCAGTCATGGTGCAAGGAAAAAGGCATCATGGCAGAGGAGCAAGCAGGTTTCAGGCCTAAAGCTTCCACCAAGGGGCAGGTTTTTGTCTTACAACATATAATCAATAAATACCAGCGACATAAGCATAAAGTATATCCAGCATTTAATTGATTTGTCTGCGTTTGACACGATCTGTAGATCAAAACTATGGTATGAGCTTGCACGGCGACATATAGATGAGAAGTTACTAGCATTGATTAAGTCACTATATTTTGGAATAATCTTGAGGGTGAGAATGCCTCCATATGGTAGGCTGTCAGACTCAGTACAAACCTATAGAGGAGTCCGGCAGGGCTGTCTGTTTGCTCCCACCCTATTTAATATTTATGTTAATTCTCTTATATTGGAGCATAAAGATGCTGGGAGATATCACCTGCCACGTATTGGGAGTGAAAGAATCTTCATGTTCATGTATGCATACAACACAATTTTGGTGTCCCTCTCCAAGCTTGGTCTGGATAGATCACTGAACGACTTCGCGGATAAATGCTCAGACAAGAAACTAATTATAAATTATAGTAAAACGAAAAAACTGATTATTGCAAAACGCTTCACGAAATGTAGTTGGGCAGTGCAGGATCATAGTTTGGAGCAGGTACGCTCCTATAAATATCTAGGGATCATCCTAGCTGATGGTGTCTGGCAGGCTCACAAATTAGTGACTAAGGCAAAGGCCCAATCTGGAGCCTTGGCTATTCAATGTTTTTTCTTTCGTTTTGGGCAGCGATGTATTAGGACAGCTCATAAAATCTTAGAGGCCAAAGTACTAGCACGAATGTTATATGGGGTCCAGATTTGGGGCTATGACCATCAGTCACTAAATAGATTGCTTCCAGTAATTAGCCAATTCTGAAAGTGGGTTCTGAGACTTCCCCTGTCCGCAGCCTTAGCTACAGTATTACTGGAACTGGGTTGCCAGTCCTTGAATGCCATTGCCGAGATACGGTTATTGAAGTTTGGGGCGCAGATTAGGGACACACCGGACTCCTCTTTAGTGTCACTAACCCTGAGGGAAAAACAAGACGATCAGGAATGTGGTGAGGATGCGCTTGGTGGACCAAAGTGAAGACCCACCTCGCCTCACTGGGCCTGTCAGACCTTTTTCTGCAGGGTTACACCAGTTCCTAGACAGTTAAACTTATAAAACAACGAATCAGTGACATTGAGAGGCAAAAATTGAGAGCATCTGTGGCGGCTGACAGGTCTTCCTCTTTTTATAAATATCTGATACCTTCACGTGGAGGGGGAACATACCTTCATACCCTTACTGATCCGAGTCTTAGGAGAGTTTTTACTAGTTTAAGATTTCAATAGATGCGTACGGCAGTTGTGATGGGGAGATATCAGGGCATATCATATGCGGAGAGGCTATACCCATGTGGAGGTGGGATCGAGGATTTGAGTCATTACCTACTCGTTTGTCCATTATATTAGATACTTCGTAGTCAGCTGCGAACCGCTATTGGTTGGGACTTGGTTCGCCCCAAAATGCAGCAGCTGATATTTTTGTTGGGAGATTTTCACCCCGTAAGAACAAAATTGGTGGCTATCTTTGCCCTTAGAATGGAGAATATTCGAAATGATTATATTAAAATGAACCTATTGTCTTTGTAAGGTGCAGGTGCGGGGTCCTGGTATCTCCTGTTACTTTGTTATCCTGTTATTCCCCGTCAGTCTAAAATGGAGGGTGGGTAATGAGGTGTCTTGTTTAAAAGTTTGTTTTGTGTGTCTGCTATAAGTACTCGGGAACAGTTGTGGTGTGCAGGTCCTGTGTATTATGGAGTGTCCTGCATTGCATTGATACTTCCCCACTCAGCATGACTGATATATGTGGGAAATGACTCCTTATGTATACTTTGTCATATTTGCTATTTTATTGCGCTTGGTTGTGATGGCCATGTGGCTAACAACTTTTAATAAAACTTGTCTTGACTATGTGTAATACATTTGCCTGAGAATGTAACACAGAGGACATGTGACTGCCTAGGATTACCGTTCATTCTAATGATGGAATCGGTACACAACCTCACTAAGCCTAGGAACTGTGTATTATGTTGTCATGCATTCCTTTATACTACAGGACAGTGGGGGGTGAATAATAGAAATATTTAAAAGCTTAAATCCATCAGTAACTCGTATAGTGATTTATTTGTTCATGGCACTTGTTCATTAACGCTAAAGAGAGGTAGAGTTTGTTCAAAGTGGCTTAGATCTCCTTCAATTATAAATACATTCCTCTCTAATAAAGCAAAAGAGGTCATTATTTCAACAATTACTCATTTTCTGTTTTAAGTATTTTGCTCATGTTAGTTCATCTTTCTTTTGTGCAAGTAATTATCATCTATGGGTGTACCAAGGATCTTAATAAAGCAACAGGGTTTTTATTTTGAACAGGAAATTCAATATTCTTTTTTTATTTTATTTTTTAAAAATGAAGTGTTGACTGAGCATGAGAGAACTACTTTGTCTAAAACAGTTCATTTGCTATAAGTTCAGGTTTTAACAAAATTCAAAGAGCAAGTTCACTTTTTTGGAGTCTGCATCCCTTAACAGCAACACTAATGAGAGAAGTTTTCAGCCAACAGACATCGATAGTGCTTAGTGGTGCAGAAAAATTAAACCAAGTAGAGAGAATGTTGGCTTCATTCATTATAAAGCCGAATCATTCTGCATTCTTCATTCAATGAGAGTGCACTGTCTCTGTTTCCATCCTTTTTCTTTCCATATTTTACAGTCTTGAGTCACTATTTTTTTTTATGGCTACTTTTGGATTCTGTCAGTTTTTTCTGTATGATGATAGTGTCCATATCTCAGGAAAATTAAATAAGTTATTTTATTACTTTTTAAAAGTTCCATAAAGTTGAACAAATTTTGCTATTCTACTGTGTTTTTCCTTTATTTTATATTTGTTTGTGCTTGGAAAACTGTCTAGTTCAAAATAGGTCTTTTTGTTACTGTGAGGTTTGGGGGGTGGGTGGGTTACAGTGAGGAGGAGGTAGGGAAGGAACGCGTACAAACACGAACGCACTCCCTCGGCCCGTGGTGCGATAGAAAATGGTCTCTCATGATCTTTAAGGACCTTTAGGGCATAAACCCCCCAGCTATAGATCATCACAGGGATGCAGGGAGTGTGATGCCAAGGTGAGCTGCCAAGCAGACACACAGGACCCAACCCTAGGGGGTGACACAGGTGGGAACGGGGGTACGAACCGCAAGGGGCAGCCCCAGGACAGGAGATACACACCAGGAGGGAGCAGGGAGGTGCAGGCTGGGGGGAAGGATACGACATGCTAGCCACAAGACAATACTCTGCAATCACCCCCCACACCCTGGACACCAAATCACCCACGTGTGCGCACACACACACAAACACACACTTCCAACTCCACACAAACCAGACAACAACTCACTGCGACACAATAATGCAGATAGGCGTGGGGGGCTAGTCTCACAGGCAGAAGCACTGATCACCGGCAGAGGCTAGGAGTAATGGGCTTGCTTTTATCCCCTGTGGTGGGTGGAGCACACTGGTGCAGGTGCTCTGAGTGCCGCGTCGTGGTCACATCAGACTGCCGCTGTGCATCCAGGCCGAGCGGGGCGGTGCTCAGCCGCTCCTAGCTTGGGCTGTGGAGGAGGGGCTTTCTGGTTGTCCGGGGTTTCCCCTCCGGATCCACTTGCCGGCATAGAGCCAGGCGTTGAAGCTGCCGCCGGGGGGGGGGGGGGGGATGAGGATCCTGGTGGTGATGGCGCAATCACCTTGGGGGCCAAGGTGGGGACCCCTGGTGAGTCCCCAGAGGCGTGAGTTCATGCGGGGCCCCCGAGTTCCCCACCCAGCAACCCTTAGACCCCTGTACAGGGGCCTGACAGTTACATGCTCCAGTGCCCTTCCTGGTGATTGCAAATAGCATTCTTTCCCAAACAATGTTTAGCAGTTGCTAACTTATCAAAACACATTGGGTGTCTTCAGATGGATGTGGTACTGGCCACCCCTGGAGCTGCTCCATGAGCGCACCCTCATGTCTGCATGGGTTTCTTTTAAAAGGACCCGGTGGCTGCCGTGGACCATGGTTCACCCACATGGTGCCCCTCCCCCATACCATAGAGCTGAGGGCAGATCGCCTGATGCTCTAGGCTGCTGCCTGCAACTCTATGGTGTTGCCTGGGACACCCCCCAGCCAAGAGCGGAGCTGCGGTGGCCATCCACCGAGCAGAAGGACTGCAGCTCTGTCTCGGGTCAGTGCCCTGGGTTTGTCTGGCCTGCTCTGCTGGCAGTGCTCCAGGATGTTCCAGAGTGCTGTTGGCGAGGCTGCTCCAGAGCAGCCACTCGGGGGGCTGTCCATCTAAAGGCAGCTGCCAGGTGTGCAGGCAGAGCAGAGGGAGAGCTGGCTGTCCATCTGAAAACGTCCATTGTGCACTTAAACCCTCTTTGGAGTGTTTTGCATAATGTTAATGTAGGGAGGAATACATTAATCCCTGGAATAACTGCACTTAATGCTTGTAGACTTTTTGGTGCAGCATTTTGATTCCATCTTGCATTCGGCACAAATGGAGGAGATATTAAAGCTTCCCACATATGTATGCAAAACAGGGTATATCTTGTTTTATAGCTCATCTGCATTATTATTAAGCTGAATCTACATAGTCCTGCCCTTTCTACGGAGGGTGACTGTGAAGTTACGTGAGAGACAGAGAGAGATTCTGAGGAGACCAGCAGATTGTGAAGTACATCTTTCAAATTCCTTCCCTTCTGTAGAATGAATAGTCTGTCCAGGAAGTTTCTGTGGAAGTTTGTTACTGTCAGTGGTAGATAAATGAAGGAATTTAAAGGAATTTGGTTGCACAGACATGTGGAAAGTAGCATGAAAGTGTTAATTTAAAAGCTTAAACTTCTGTGAATATAACGTGTATCTCTGATGAATGCACTGTATAGCGACAATGGACTTTAGAAGCTTTATGTGAAAATGTGAAGTGGGGATCTATAGCTGTATGAATGTGTCTGACATATGCCCTTTTCACAGGGGTCGGTGCCTCGGTTTCCCCCCAAAACAAGCACCAAACCCAAAGTTTCTTCAATTAACAGTATTTATTCTAGTTCTTCAGTCCATGACAGTCCCCTGTTTACAGCAGGACTCTCCTGGCAGTGGACTCTCTTGGCAAATCATAAACACAAACATAGTAAGTTTCTCAAACATAAAAACTCTTAACTTGTGTGTCCCTTGCTCTAGTCGTTTACTTCCCAGGCACACCCCACCCCACGTCCAGCTTTCCCCTGGGAAGCCTCCCTCAGGTAGGCACTCAGCCTTAAATGCTGAGGACTTCTGGTCACCTGACCAGCCCTAACCAATCCTGTGTCCAAGTAGCCCTAGCAGCTCAACTTGGGCAGCTCAAGCCTTTGAACCGATCTCCTGGGAGCCAGGCAATCAAGGCACTCCAGCTCACCCTGCTATGATATATAATATTTAAATCAAGGACAAAGAGAGCCCTGTTGTATGCAGTTGTAAATTCACTGAAGACCGTTTTCTCACATGTGTTAATATGCACTCATCTGCGCCGCATGGAAGTCCATGACTCAAAAGACCCGCAGCTTCCATCTCGTGAGAAGGGAGTAAATGCGGGTCTTTGTCTGAAAACATGTGCATCTTGTAGGGTAGGGAAAAGGTACTCTGCGGCACACACATGTTTGCAGACAAAGATCTGTGTTTCCTAGGGATGGGCAAACGTGGTTCGGAAGTTCAGAGTTCGGCCCGAACTCGGCCTGTTCGGACGACCGAACACGAACACGAACAAACCAAACACCGAACGGCGAAATGGCCAAACAGTTCGGTCAGTTTGGATGAGTTCGGGTGGCAAAAAAAGGTTCACTGGAAGGTCAAACACGATAGGGAGGTGTAGTCAGTCACTGAGGAGCAGACTTCCAGGCACCAGGGGTGGAGAGGCTTGCAAGAAACGAAACTAATTATCTGCCTCACCCGTTCCCAACACCTTCTGAGCTAGTCACTGTTCAGGAACAGTAGGTGTTGAGTAGGATTTTTAGATTGCTTTAAGTTTCATTTCAGTTTTGTACTGAAATGAAACTTAAACCTTGTGTTATGCATTTCACTGTACAGACTCATTGAGTATGTATGCATTTCACTACAGACTCCTCTTCTGTTTGTGATTTCCCCCCCCCCATCCCATATATATGGGATGTATATATATCCATATATATCTATCTATATAGATAGATATGGATATGGGATGGGGGGGATAGATAGATAGATAGAGAGTTGTAGGAGTTAGCTTAGTGATAGAGATAGCATTAGGGAGTTAGTTTTAGTTCATAGCATTTAGAATAGTTAATAGCAGTTAGATTTAGTGTAGATAGATAGATAGATATAATATTAGATTTAAAAAATAAATTAAAAAAACCCATATAAAAACAAAAAACCAAATTAAAAAAACAAAAGAAAACCATATAAAACCCAATAAAAAACCAAAAAACCATAACAACATTTCCCGAAAAGCCTAACCGAACGGCCTGTTTGGATGACCGAACCCGAACTTGGCGAACTAACCGAACTGCCGAACCGACCGGACGAACCGAATGCAGCCGAACCGACCGGACGAAACGAACACAGCCCAACCGAATGGCCGAACCCTAACCGCGATCTGTTCGCCCATCCCTAGAGTTTCCGTCCTTATGAGATGGGAGCTATGGGTCTTTTGAGTCTCGGACCTCCTCGCGGTGCCGACGAGTACGTATTAACGCATGTGAGAAAGTGGTCTCAGTAAATTTGCACCTGCTTACTTTTGGCCAGAGTTATGCACAGCAAGTGCTGATACTACAACTAGTTTGTATCTAATAAACATTGGAAATAGCTACATGACTGCAGCATAACTAGACACCTCTTTTCGCTATGATCAAAACTAGACACACACAACTTTTAAAAAATCTAAATCAAAGTCAGAATTATCTTGATTAATTTTGTTAAGCCTTTCCCCTTGATGTGACAAAGGACATTCTTTGATAAAAGTTTTTAATGTCTTTAAATACAGCATAGGCCTGGTTATTTCTAGAGAACTTATAGGAAATGAGCTAATCACTGTTTAAACTAGTGATTAGAGGAGTTCGCTGTCTCTTAGCTAATACAATAAAACATTTATTTCTGCCTGATTTTATTGCATTTTCGTTTCTGGATTCATTGTAACACACCAGCATAATTTAGTGTTTTATCTGTAGATATGGTGTGGAGAGAAGCTATGCAAGTTCACAGAATTTCATGGCTTTAATAAATGTTTGCTTATTTCCTAGACATGGAATATGTCTTCCTTCCCACTTCATAGCTTCCATTCAGACTCGGAGAGCAGCAAATTCACATAGTTAACATCAGTCTTGTAGCTAGGACATTGGCCTGGTGCAGCCGACTGTCTACAAAATTTGGATTTTCTTCTCCAGAAGCAGTTGCTTCCTGTGCTTGCCTCCAAAAGTTCGTGTATTGGTTTAAAATGCACTTTTAGCAGACCCCCCCCCCCTTTTTATTTTTATAAAGTATATTTTTCTTAAATAAAAAAATAAATTATTTGTGTGATCAGTATACAAATATTTAATCATTCAGAGATTTCTACAGGGGGTATAGTGGAGTGCTGGAGGTAAGTCCTTGTGGGAATCCAGCTCATAGATAGCCAGCATCCTACCACTGGCTATCTGAGACCCACTCAGCAGGGTCAGCCTTTAACATTTGTGGGGCCCAGGGTAAAAATAAAATGCTGGGCCCCCATGGTCCTGCCCCCCATAGCCCCACTCCTCTAACCACTTCCTGTGGGGCCCTACTCCCCCACCCTGGAAGGAGAGGGGGGCAGCCTTCACAGGAAGCAGCCACTCCGTGGGCTGAGAACTGGAGGAGAGGAAAGGGCCCTGCAGAAATATCCCCTTTCAGGGCCTCAAGGGAACTGGTACTGAGGCTACCAGAACTGGACTTCCTCCGAGTCTGACCCCAGGACCCAGGCTATGGCCCCTATTGGTCCTGACACCAAATGAAGGATAACGAGCCCCGGTGTGGACAACTGAGAGTCAAGTGACCCAAAACATGGGGCCCAACATACCTCTGAGACCTCCTGTGGGTCGCCTGAGTGTCTCGGGTGTCGACCATGCAGAGGGCGTTCTCGGTGGTTGCATCACAGCTGTGGAATGCCCTCCCGTCAGAGGTCTGTCTGTCTACAGACCTCTCCTCCTTTTGTAGACCTTGTAAGAGCTGGCTGTTCCGCCTGGCCTTTGGGGAGGTGGAAGGGGAGGGGGGTTGTTAGCTGCTTTTACGTATTACTGTTTTAAATTGTTTTTAGATGTTTTATGGGTTTTATTGTTGTACGCCGCCCTGAGCTGCCTGTGGCAGGAGGGGGCGGCATAAAAGCTGAATAAAATAAATAAATAAAACAGGCTAGTAGAGCATTGGTTCTCCACTAAAGGGCCAGGCTATCAAGTAGAGATTTGCCTCAAAGAGCTGAAGGATGAGTTTCCCCAGACAGGATGGGAAGAGGCTGGGAGCTTGCCCAAGGGCCAGTGGAGCCAGGCCAAGGCGCTTGGTAAAAAGCCCAGCCTTGCAAGGAGCTACCAGCCTAGAAGAAAACTGTTTGTATGCATTTATATATTTTAATTTTTTATCCCGCCTCAGTTAAGGACAGGTTACAATAGATGATATATATTTAAAACTACACATCAATAAAATCAGTTTAAAGTCTCCTATTCCAAATTACCCAAATTATTCCTGCCGGCCAAATGCCTGACCAAAAGGAAAAGTCTTACAGGGGAAGGGAATTCCATAATTGCAGAGTAGTTACCAAAACACCTCTCTGTGTGTGCTTCCTGTTCAAAGTTGATGGGCAGATGGTAGACTTAAGAGGGTGCTCCTGGCTTATCCAGGGGCCATGAAAAGGCATAAGATCATTCAGAAGTTGTTTAGGGTTTTATAGGTCAAAACCAGCACCTTGAATTGTGCCTGGAAATCTATCAATAGCCAATGGAGGCTATGTAGCTTCGGTGTAATGTGCTCCCAGTGACCCAGTCCTGACAGGAGATGGGCAGCTGCATTCTGCACCAGCTGCTGCTTTCAAACAGTCACCAAGGGCAGTCCTGCACAGAGTGCATTGCAGCAGTCTAGCCTGAAGGTGAAGAAGGCATGGATGATGATGTCCAGGTCTGAATCTGAGACCAAGAATCCCATATTCTTCAAGTTTCATGCGGTTTCATTCCATGATCCATCTACTTTTGTATGACTATTGATCTCTCTGTCTGAGAGAAGACTTAAATAGCTTTTCCATGCCATTAACCAAGCACATGCGTAAAAAGTAACTCCATGGGAAGGCATGATTTGGTTCCATGTTCTTTCTGTGATTTTTATTAACTTTTTCTAAATATTAGGGATGGGTGAACGCGGTTCGGAAGTTCAGAGTTCGGCCCGAACTCGAACTGTTCGGATTACCGAACATGAACCCGAACAAACCAAACAATCCGAACACCTAACGACGAAATGGCCGAACAGTTCGGTAAGTTCAGATCACGTTCGGATGAGTTTGGGTGGCAAAAAAAGGTTCACTGGAAGGTCAAACATGACAGGGAGGTGTAGTCACTGAGGAGCAGACTTCCAGGCACCAGGGGTGGAGAGAGGCTTGCAAGAAACGAAACTAATTATCTGCCCCCCCCCCCCTTTCCCAACACCTTCTGAGCTAGTCACTGTTCCTGAACAGCAGGCGTTGAGTAGGATTTTTAGATTGCTTTAAGTTTCATTTCAGTTTTGTACTGAAAT
>QEPC01008520.1:3005298-3019161 GCA_003113815.1 Sphenodon punctatus | reverse complement strand
ACATGGACCTGCCTGCTGTCATTCTCATCGTAACCAAGCCAAGTACGTGCACTTGAGACCTCGCATCTTCATGAATGTTAGACCCCTTGTCTCTCCCTCTGTTCCCCTTCCTATGTCTCTCCCCCAGCTCCTGTCGCTCAGATTGTAAGCCCTAGGGGCAGGGACCGTGTCTATTTTATTACTTTGTAAAGTGCCATGTACACTGCTGGCGCTATATAAATGTTTGTTAATAATAATAATAAATAATAATGTTCTGGGATCAGTTTCAGTCAGTGAAGCCTGGCGCTGCGGTGGATGTTCTTGGGGCTGCCAGGGCCACTTCTTGTGAATTAGACCCTTGCCCATCCTGGCTGGTTAAGATCTGCCGGGAGACAATGGGGCCATTGCTGGCTGGGGTGGTCAGCACCTTCCTGCGGGGGGGTAGAGTGCCGGACTGTCTCAAGGAGGCGGTGGTGCGACCTTTGCTCAAGAAACCATCGCTTGACGCTGGCTCCCCTGCCAGCTATCGGCCTGTCTCTAACCTTCCCTTTTTAGGGAAGGTAATTGAGTGGGTAGTGGCTCGACTACTGCAGGGGCATCTTGGTCACATCGTTTTTCTTGATCCCTCTCAGTCCGGCTTTCGTCTGGGTTATGGCACTGAGACTGTGCTTGTGGCTTTGGTAGATGACCTGTGCTGAGATATGGATCAGGGTCACTCGACCCTGCTGATCCTGTTAGATCTGCCGACTGCTTTTGATACCGTTGATCATGAGATGTTGGTGACGTGCTTGTGGGACTGTGCAGGAGTGGGCGGGACTGTTCTTGAATGGTTCCGCTCGTTCCTGACCGGAAGAACCCAGTGGGTGGTTCTCAGGGACTGTTTTTCATCATACCGAGACCTCTCGTGTGGAGTTTCGCAGGGTTCTATTCTGTCCCATCTCCTGTTCAACATGTATATGCAGCCATGAGGTGATTAGGGGGTTCAGTGAACGGTGTCATCAATATGCGGATGACACCCAACTGTACCTCTCTTTTTCAACAGACCTAGGCCCGACTGTCTCGGTGCTTACTCTGCGCCTGGCGGCTGTGAGAGACTGGATGAGGGCTAATCAACTGTGGCTGAATCCTGACAAGATGGAGGTGATGTTAGTGGGTAAGGCAATGGACTTGGTGGCCCCCATCATTGATGGGGTCTTTCCTCCATTGACCTTCCAGGTACGGAGTTTAGGGGTGCTCCTCGATGCGCAGCTCCACCTGGATCTCCATGTGGAGGCTGTAGTGAGGAGTTCTTTCTGTCAGTTGCATCTGGTGCGAAGGCTTCAATCAATCAAATCTTTATTGTTGAAGCCCCTTGAGCCATAACAAAAACAAACAAACACAAACAATAAACCAGAAAAGTGTGAAGGATTTGGCCGTTTGTTTCGGACTCTGACCTGGCTACAGTCATCCATGGTTTCATCACCTCTCGACTGGACTACTGTAACATGCTCTACATGGGGCTACCCATGGTGACGGCTCGGAAATTGCAGCTGGTGCAGAATGCGGCGGCCCATCTCCTAGTGGGACTGGGCCGCCAGGAGCATATTACACCAGTGCTCCGCTCTCTGCACTGACTGCCGGTGGTTTTCCGGGCCCGATTCAAGATGTTGGTTTTAACCTATAAAGCCCTAAATGGTCTAGGCCCTGCCTATCTGCGAGACCACCTCACTCCCCGTTGCCTGCCTGGATCGACCCCTGCGGTTGTACGGGGATGCCCTGCTCAAGGTCCCCCGAGTTTCTTGGGTGGCCATGCAGGAAAGGGTATTCTCGGTGGCTATGCCTATGGAACTCCTGGTGGGGGCCCGGCTGGCCCAGACCTCCCTTCTTTTCGGAAAAGTTGCAAGACCTGTATGTTCCACAATTCACCTGGATTTCCCCAACTCACAGCCCTGGCTAAGTGCCAACGCTGCCCGGGATAAGATCTACCGGTGGTTTTCCACGCAGGTTAAAGCATGGATATGCAGGTTATTGTAATGTCTGAAAACACCCCAAGTTCTGTTCTCTGCATGGATTTGGGCTCTTTGAAATGTCCCCACTGAGTGTTGCCTTTTGATTCAGGGGACGCTGACCACCCTGGGCTTTAATGGGAAGGGCGGGGTATAAAATTGAATAAATAAATAAATATTGGGTTAAAAGCAATTTGTACTGCCTTTTTCCTGTTCTTTGGTCTGGAAGGCTGTATGACACTGGAAGTGCTATACAAATGCTTAATAATATGAATTCTGGATTAGAAGAATCTGGATTAGAATCCATACCACACTCCAGCTACTAGTGTGTCGTTTTGAATTATACCTTAACTAAGATATCCCCCATGCACCCTTTATCTTTGGAGTTCTGCAGGATTTAGGGACTGGTTCACATTGGTATACCATGACTTCCCATTCTGCCTGCTGCAGAGTTTCTAATCAGGCCTTCCCTTGCAAGCCAAGCAGCCCCTGGGGCCTTTTGGTGTCACTTTGGAACAGGACATGTACAGAGAGGTCAGAGAATGGTCTGTTTTCATAAAGGCTATAAGTGTAAGGGAAGGGGAGCAGGAATGGGAGGGACTAGTCTGGGGTGAGGGATTAGGGGTGGGAGAAATGCAACACCATCAGGATGTGTCAGTAGCTAAACCTTAAATTTACTATAGTGTTTCCTAAACTATTCTGCCCCATGCTGCCTCCCAAGTGAACTCTACCACTGATGTATCCTCTCTCCTAACTGCTGGTGAGGTGGGAATGGGAACTGTTTGTGTTCTTTGATGTATAGTAAGATGGAGGATTACACTGAAGCAATCCTCACAGGTGGGCATTTAAAGGGCCTGTCTCCTGTGTGGTAGATTCACTGATGTGTACTAGGGGCATTTCCAAAGGCACCCTGTAGCACTTCCCAGTCAGCATTTCTGCAGCATCTCTACCCTGCATGGATTCTTTTAAAATAGTAAATTTTAACAGTGAAAGAAATCTCATGTACATACGTTCTCCTTTCCTAAACCGGCTTGAACCCTTGACCTGCTAACTTTCTTTTAAACCACCCGACCTACAGGACCAATTGTTTTTTATTTGCTTGCAAAGAAGAGGATTGCATATTGCTCACTCACTTGCATGCCATCAACACTGTGCAGTCTTCAAATCTATATTCACTGGTGTGTCTCTTGTATTCATTGTGTATTCCATAGTAATGTGTCAAATTCAAATAGTGGCCTCACCCCCAGTGGCCATGCCCACTGCCCCACCAGCCTCAAAAAAGTGCACCAACTGCCATTGGTTCTGCTTAAGGATATCGAAATCCGATCCAAAATGTTCATATACAGTGGAATCAGCATAAGACGAACTTGGTTAACTACAGTTTCCTTGGAAGTGGAAAAGATTCCCCCCAGCTTAGTTCTTTCAGTCAGTTAGATGTGCTATAATTTGCAAGGGATAAATCAAGAATTCACTACTCATTCTGTGATATCTTGAAACTGCTGCTTGAGAGTCTTCATTGGCAGTTAACAGGGGCAGGGGAGCAGACAAGTTTGCCTGGGCTCTCTGTTGGTAGGTGGTCTCACCCACCTGCAGAGCATGCTGCTCAGTGAAGTTCTTTCCACCCTATCTCCCTATCCCAGTTTGCCCTGCTTCCAGCCCCTGAGATTGGGGGTTTCCCGCCCCTGCCAACTGTGGTGGCAAAATGCCTCTCGCTGACCATGTTCTGCTCCTCTGCCCTAGCAACAGAATGAGAAATTTCCTGCAGTCTGTTTTGAACACATTCCTCATCTAGAAATCTTTGAGTTACAAAGCTGGCTTTATGAGTAGATTATGTCTTCCTGAAACGCGCTTGTGCTGGCAAAGTCTCCCTGACTTCAGTGGGGACCCACAGGACTTTAAAATCACAGCCGGAGTACCTTATTGCGTTCAAAGGGACAACTCGTGCAGTAAGATACTGCTCATCATGAGTAAGGGCATTTGAGTTGTGTGTTTCAGTGGAGTTGTGAATCACCTTCCTTTCTATCCCTCCTAAAACCCATTTCTTCTGCCAGGCTTCTGCTAACTGCTCAACCCCATAGACCGGTCATCTATGCTTCTCTTTATACCACATTTTCTGTTGAGTCCATCCCCTTGTAACTAAACTAAGTAGCTGCGCCTGCGACCTCACAGCTTCATGAATAAATATATCCCTCTCCCTCCCACCCTTGTCTCCCCTCCCTTGTCCTTTCTAGATTGGAAACCCCCTTGGGGCAGGGACCTGTCTCTAATTATGACTGTACAACACCATGCACATTGCTTGTACTATATAAATGATTATTAATAATAATAGAAGAGAAGGAAATTCTGCCTGCTTCATAAAAAAAAACCCTGCCCATCAAGCAGCTCCCAAAAGAGTCCGAAGGGGTGAAATCGATATGTCCTATTGTAGTTCTCTCTGTATAGCCTAGTCTGTGAATACATTTAAGGAGTGGCTCCAGTGGGTGTTGGAAAATGGAAGTGTGTTAATGAGAGAGCAAAGGAAGCTGGCTACTAGTAGGGGAAACTTCTGTAGGCTTTCTGTTGATGCTGACAGTTGTAGTATCAATGCAATTGACAGCGGCCTTGTAGGGTGAAAATAAACTGACAATAGCCTGCAGGAGTCCCATGTCCCCACCCAGGCAACCCCCACTCAGGCAGTTTTGTGCGGCGAACGCAATATACAGGCAGGCATGGTGCTCCACCCACCACAACCACCTCCCCCTCATGACTCAGCCATGGGGAATTCCCTGCTGTTTTCTTCCTGCCACGTTCTCCTCCAGAGCCCCTCCTCCCCTGATCAGCTGTTAGGCAGGTGTGAGGAGCATGGCTCCCCTTCCCCTGATCAGCTGTTCAGCAGACAGGAAGAGCATGATCCTCTGGACCCTGTCCTCAGTCCACGCCTAGGAGTACCGCCTTTTTACCTGACACTTCCATTTTGGCCTATGAGAGTGTCGGGTAAAAAACCACCACAGGAGGCAACCCTAACCCTGCTGTGCAGCTGGGTTCAGGGGCCAAGCACAAGACCATTATCACATTTTAGGTAACATTACTACGCCCTGTTTCCCTGGCCTTTTCTAGCGGACATGTCACGTAGCAACCTGCTTCCCACCCTGGGACAGGGTGACCATTTGGCGGCCATATGATTGACTGCATTGCATGTTAACGTTTCCCAAAGTGGGATAACACTGTCCAAAGTTGCAAGCCACAATTGGTTTGAATGAGTTTGGGTATTCTCACGGTGAACCACGATCAATTCCCATATGGTGACCGTGAGCTCGTAACGTCTGTTGGGGCCAACCGTGATTCCCGCCAGATGTTCACCCCCATGAATCATGGGCGGAAATCGCTTTGACCACGCAAACTACCCTCTGTCCAGACCAGGGCTGTTTGCGTGGTCAAAGCGATTCCCGCCTGTGATCAGCAGGGGTGTCACGTCTGTCCCCTGACCACGGCCCGGAATCAGTGCTGCTGATTCCGGGCTGTGGTCAGTGCCCCGGGAGGTGGGCAGGCGCTGCGGCCGCATTGGCTACAGTGCCCGCCCATCTCCCAGAGGGCGGGCGGCCGAAGGAGCGTGGGGCGGCGGGGCTGTGTGGCCGCACGTAGCGCCGCACAGCCCCCCCCACACACACACCAGATTCCCCGCCGGAATCAGCCGGCACGTCTGTTGGCCATGACGGCGGGATTCCGGTAGGGAATCATTTGGGTGATTCTGTGACGGGGCGAATGCCGCCCCGTCACGTCTGGAAATACCCTTTGATGCTCGTTGTGAATGATTTGCACGTGTGCACTTGCTGAGAGTGCAGCATCCATTTTGTTTTTTATTACTTTCTCCAGGTGGCAGCATTTGGGAATACAGACAGTACTACCAGTTGCCCAGCACTAAAGTCAGTGACTAGGTACTGCTGTCCATAGCTCTTTACTGGATGCCCTATGAATGTGAGGATTTTTCTTGGCCTCTGAAGAGTTCTATTTATACATGGCAGTAAGATCTTGGCTATAATCCTGTTTATGCGTGGGAGCTGCAGGAGTCATATGACCCATGCCACATTTCAGTCAGAAGGGAGCTCCAGTGACAGAGCACTGCTGCAGTTTCACTCCTCTACTGCAGTCCTTTTCAAATTCACGGGTTCAAGGACTGCTCCTTCCAGACTCGAGGTAATTGGATGTCTGGCTGGCAGCATTTCCTGGGTCTCTGACTAAGAGTGAATTCATGTTGGAATGCCAGAAGACACAGGTACAGTGTGGCACTTAGAGATTTAGACCCAATATTATTTTATTCCCATGTTGAATTATCTATAAGGAAAAAATGTCAATAAGTTTAGCATATGTCTGTATAATGCAGAAGGATAGGTCAAAGATGTATTGCTGTTTCTTAAGGTTTGCTAAAGTATCATGTTAATTAGAATAGTATTAATACAGAGATGGAAATTATGACATTGCTGTATTAATTTCTTTCATTTTATCTCCAATCAAATGATAATTTCAAAAGCTCTATGGTTTTACTGTAACATGTTTGCTTTTAATTAAATCCTAATGAGAAACATGATTTCCTCTTTGCAACTATTTTTGGAAGTGCTGTTCCTTTATCCCCAGCCAATATAAATGTACTAAGAATATGCCACATACAGTATTTATGCTACTGAAGTGACAGAGCCTTCACAACTAGAAGAATGTAACTGTGTTTTCATTACATTTATTTCATAACAGGCACAATCATTTTGCTAATACTAGTCTGCCCTGTCGTTTGCTGCTTATTTGCACATAAGCAAATGGTCAGCTTTCAGTTTGTTTGGAGCTGCACACTTTAACTGGCTTATATTATTTCTTTTGCATGTACCTGCATTGTGTTGTGTACCTTGTACATGCTGATGATACCTTAATTGGGGTGTTTTTGCCTCTGGCCTCATACACCATATGCTCAGGCATCAGAATTAATTAATGCTTCAGTTTCCCATTTTTTCAATATTTTAGGTATCGGCTGTTATGCTAATCAATTGTTCGTGCTTCCTTGGCAGCCCAGAATGACATTCTTCAGTACAGTGGGACATGGTGCTCTAGCAAAGTTGTTGTTGGAGCTACAAGGTGATATGCTAGTAGAAATCCTCTGCCTAGGACATTGTGATGCATGCTTCTCTGCAGCACAGGAGCGACTGGATAGAGTTCCTCTAAAATCTTAGCCGGTTCTTAATAGAGTACAGTAGTTGATCAACAGCATGGTGGGCAGGAAGTCAGCCAAGATACAGTAGAGTGGATAGACTTCAAACAGCAGAGAACTGGGGGTGGAGGAGGTTTCATTAGATAGGTTATTTCTAAGTGAATGCTTTTGAAGCAAAATTAAATAGTTATTTGATTTGAAAAGTGCCACTCAATTTACAGTCAGATTTAAAAGCAAAAAAGCTTTTACATCATAATAAAAAGGGTATACTTAGTACTTTGAATTTGGGTTATTTTGAAAGAATGTATAGACTTGGACAACCATTGGATTGACAGAATGCTTTGTGGCTGATTTTAAAAACATGGGCAGAAGTTGTACAGCACTGATTCAGAGTGGCTTTTTCTACTGCATTTCTCATATAGGCATCTCTGCTGCAGGTTAAATTAGAACCAAATTCTGGCCCTGTCTCCATAGTACAGACATAAGGTGTTTTCAGACGTGACAGTGGCATGGTTTAATCCGCTTTTGCACAGATTAAACCGGGTGCCACCGTCTCACCAAAAAGTTAGCCCAGATGTTAGCCCAGACCGTTACCAGTGATAGCATTCACCTGGGCTGTGATTTGGGACCATCCTGAACTCTCAGCCCAGGTTAAGCACCACCACTGACCGGATAAGAGCTGCCTGACCCGGGTATAGTGCGCAGTCACGTATGATGGTCCGCTGTACTTACCCCAGCCCAAAATGACAGACAGTGCTTCTGGGCAGCCATGGCAGTCCACGTAGGCCGCCATAGGTCACCATGTCTGTCTGTCAGGGAAGGGGGGACGGGCTACTCTATGTAGTGTGTGCGTGGGAATGTGTAGATATGCATCTGTGCGTCTTCCCACCCTCTCCCTGACCCAGCATCATAACATTTGTTTGTCAGCTGGGCTGAGTCCTGTCTGGAGTGACGGCTCCCGCCACAACCAAGACCAGCCTGTGGCAGGACCCGCTATGTCTGAAAACACCCATAGTACAACCAATAAATTTCACAGCATAGAAGTTGACAAGACTCCAGGAGCCAATGTCTCAAGAGAAGTCTGGGGAGGATTGAAGGACCCATCATATGGGTCCTCCAAAAGACAAAGTCCCCCATGATACCCTTCTTGACAAGCTGGTTAAATGTGGGCTAGATGATCCTACCATTAGGTGGATTTACAGCTGGTTGAAGAACCGTACCCAAAGAGGGCTCATAAATTGCTCCCCATCAATCTGGAGGGAGGTATCGACTGAGGTGCCTCAGTGCTTGGTCTTGGGTCCTGTACTGTTCAACATCTTTATTAATGACTTGGGTGAAGGAGTAAAGGGGATGCTTATCAAATTTGCAGATGACACAAAACTGGGAGGGATAGCTAACACCTTAGAAGACGGAATCAAGATTCAAATTGATCTTGACAGGATGGAAAGCTGGGCCAAAACTAAGAAAATGAAATTCAAGAGACATAAATGTGAAGTTCTGCATTTAGGCAAGAAAAATCAAATGCACAAATATAGAATAGGTGATACCTGATTTGGCAGCAGTACATGCGAAAAGGATCTTGGAGTTGTAGTTGATCACAAGCTGAACACGAGTCAGCATTGTGATGCAGCTGCTAAAAATGCTAATGCAGTTTTGGGCTGCATTAACAGAAGCATAGTGTCTAGGTCACATGAAGTGTCCAGGTCACTATTCTGCCTGATTAGACCTCATCTGGAGTACTGTGTCCAGTTCTCGGCACCACATTTTAAGAAATTTGTCAACATTGAGAAATTGGAACGAGTCCAGAGGAGCGCAACAAAGAGGGTCAGGGGTCTGGAAACCAGGTTCTTTGAGGAAAGGTTGAAGGAGCTGGGTATGTTTAGCCTGGAGAAGAGAAGACTAGGGGGAGACATGATAGCTGTCTTGAAATATCTGAAGGGCTGTCACCTAGAAGATGGAGCAGACTTGTTCTCTGTTGCTCCTCAGAGCAGAACTAGAACCAATGGACTCAAATTACAAGAAAGCAGATTTCAGCTAAACATTAGGAAGAACTTCTTAACTGTTAGAGCTGTTCGGCAGTTGAACAGACGCTGCCTAGGGCGGTGCACAGCTTTCAGAGGAAGCCGGGTGGAGAAACCCATTCCTCTCTTCTTTTCCAGCCCTTGTGCAACCTCCGTTGTATTTCCTTGCTCTGCCTTGTCTCTAGACTTCCCTCCAAATCAAATCTGGGGCAAGAACATGGCGGGCACTGCTGCCTGTCTGTTGGGAGGTGGACCCGTAGTGCAGCTCTGCACCCACCCATCCATCCATTGCCCCATTCAGCACCATGGAGTCACAGGCGGCAGCCTAGAGCGCTGGGTGAACACCCTCAATTCTATGGTGGGGAGTGCTGTGCAGGCGACCCATGGACCAGTAACACTGCCAGTCCATCCGATGTGGACCCTACCCAGGCGGAGCTGGTAACTGACATCTGCAGAGGTGGGCCCCTAGAGCAGCTCCGGGTGCCAACATGCTCTCCATCTGTCTAAAAACACTCTCTGTCCCCAGGCTCCTCTGGCCCTTACAGTATGTGTTGTGGGCTGGGGGAGGTTGCATGTGTGTGTGAGTGAGACACTACAGGCTGCAGAGACCTTGGATACAGACTTGACCCCCCCACAGAGCAGCCCTCCCTCTTCCTCACTTTTTCCCACTATCAGGAATTGTTTTCTGGCCACTTGATCAGAAAAAAAGCCGCACTGCACTGCTGCTCTTCTCTGAGTACACATCTGCTATCCCTGCCTGTGCTGGGTAAGAGGCGCTTTGGGGCACTCCCCCATCCCTTTGCAAAATTTTGGTTGTGTTTCTAGTGCCCGTGTGTAGTTTCACCTCCAGTTGCTCCCACAAAGACTCCTTTAGTACCCAGTGAATCTTGCAGAATCCCAAGGATGATTACAGGCAAAACACATTGAATTATCCACATCACAAAACATCCCCCATTTCAAACACACAGACTTCCATGACAGCATCTAAAATGACCCTTTTTGTTGTTTTCTTCTGGATCTGAAAGTCTCACAGAGTTGTTTATTTGGTTCCTCGGATGTGGGGTGCCTTGGGCAATGAGTCATTTTAATTTTTTTTATTTTTCAAATTTTTAATGAATGGATGACATTTCTGATCTTATATTTATCTACTTTGGATTCCAGCAACTGCTCCTGGCAATACTGATGACACAGTTTGACAGCAACAAGCCATTTTTGTGTAATTCCATAAGCTTACAGTAGTATTCACTACAGCTGCTCGTTGAAGTTCACAGCTTGGCCTGCTGCCTGTTTCATTGTTCAAGAAGGAAAATATTTTGGTGTTAAGGAACGGATTTTGAATGTTGTTGGGTTTTTGTAACCCTTCCAGTCAATATTAATTTTACATCATGTAGCATGTTTCTATTTCTATTCTGTTTTGTGAATGGGAAATCATTCATTCCTGTCAGGGGAGATGGGGAGAGGTGGTTCCCATTTATTGATTTAAGGATCCTTTGGACTTTGATTAGAAACAGCCATTTTGATGGATTCCCAAGGGAAATGGAATCTTTGAAAATGTTTTGTAGGGTGATCTGGGAAAACTAAAACAATAGGGTTGTCCTCTGAGCTCCATAGAAAAAGAACAGCAGGAGAGAACATCTAAAACTTCCCTTTACATCTTCAGTTGGAATCTCTCTCCTTTGGACTCTGCTGTGCAACATCTTCCGCCAATTAGCAGATTTCCCTTGGTGCATGATGCAGTCCATTTTCTGTACTGTCAGCATCATTTGTTCTTTAAGAGGAGTTGATAAATTGCTTATGCTTAAATCTCCCATACACATTTTGATGTGGTACTGCTGGGTTTTTTTAAAAAGGGAGTTATTAACTAATTCTTATCCAGGGCTTAATTTGTAAATTTAAAAGGCTCCGGGTGGTTGAGAGCAGAGGAACAGTGTTCTCTTTCCTATGCCCCAAGCTCTGTTCCTGTCATGGCCCCATGCAAGGGCATAGCTTCCACTGGAGCGAGGGGGCTCAATTGAGCCTGGGCCCTGGACTAGAGAGAGGCCCTTTTGGAGGTGGCTTGAGAGAAGCTAGGAAATTGTCAGTGGGCAGGGGAGGAAAAAAGGCCAGTGCTGCCCCTGCCTACTCTGAAAGTTTCCTAGTAGCGCTTAAGCTGCTTGCAAAGGAAACCACTAGGAAGGAAATTGTCAGAGTGGGCGGGATGGAGTACTGGTCCTGTCTCTGACCACTCTAAAACTTTCTTCCTGGCAGGGTTGTTGCCATTCCAGGCGGCTCACTAAGAACCAAGGTGGCACCATGGCCCACCACCTTGGCAGGGGGAGTCAAAGACTGGCCAGGGGCCCCTGGGGAGGACTGCTGCTGAGGGAGACCCTGCCCCCCTTGTCATTATAGGGACCTGTCATTGGGAGATGATCCCGGGTCTGTCATAGCCTTGCTACATCACTGCCCCATGCAGCCTTCTTGCCCTATGCACACTCCACCCCAATTCTAAGGGGTACAGGGGTGTCCAGAACAGGGGTGGACTGGGAGTGAAGTCAGGATTAGGGATTGGGAGCGGCGTCAGAATCCGGGTTTAGGCAGGAACAGAGAGCAAGGTGAGAAGCAGGACAGAACAGGATCAGGTAAATGGTCAGGATAAGCTCAGAGTTGGTTCAGATCAGGCAAGGGGATCAGAACAGGGTTCAGGCACAAGACAAGCAATGGCACACTTGTGAACAGGCTCAAGGGGAAAAACATCTGTGTAGAGGCAAGGAGGGTAAGGGACCAGGAACAAGGAGCAGGTTGGAACAGGGCCAAGGTAGAACAGGTTGGACTCAGGTTGGGGGTGAGAACAGGAATTGAAAGTGCTGTACTCTTGTGGGTACAGGCCAGCTGTATATCCTGGCTTACACTCAGCCACAAAGCTGAGGTGTGTTGGGGTCTAGCTTGAATAAGGGGCCCTATAAGGCCAAGTCCAGGGCCCAAACAAAGGTGAAGTGGTGGCACTACTGAGACAACCACTGCCTGGGAACGCCAGGGGCACTGGTTCTAAGCCCCGCTCATGGCATCAATTGGTGCCCACTACCAGCTGAGCCTTCTCTTCCCTTTGTTGGCAGTCTTGGGCAGGAAGATAGTTGGAGAGAGAAGGTTACAGATTACAGCCCAGAGATGGCTGTCAGAAGCCAGCCCAGGATGAAGGTGCTCACAACACTGATGCCAGTAGAGGGTGCTGTCATGGAATCTCAAAGCCATCTATTTGGGTCAGTCCTCATGGGGTGGGGGGGAGATACAAAGGTGCGGTTGAGTTTTGAGCGGGTTAAATCCAGGGTTCTGAGGCCTGCATCAGTACCAGGGCGGCAGCAGAGTCAACATTGGGAAGTGAGAGTCAATACCAAGGAATCCATTCAAGGATGGCTGGGAAGGAGGTGAGGTGCGGACTGGAGGCACAGTGAGCAGAGACATAGCTAACCTAGAATGGGCTCTGGTGCCCTCCTTCCTAAGCTCATAGTTCCTGGTGCAGCTGCACAACTGTTCCCTGTAGCTACCCCCTTGTCAGCAAGGGCTGGAAGCAGGAGCACAGAGCAGGATTTTGTCAGCAAGGGCTGGAAGCAGGAGCACAGAGCAGGATTTTGTCAGCAAGGGCTGGAAGCAGGAGCACAGGCAGGGCTGGGGCTAACTAAAACTTTCTGGTTGCTCAGACACCTTCCATTTCCTGTTGTGTTCTTTACGCTGTAGGCCAGCCAACAGTTGGTGAAGATGTGTAGCTCGGGGCATGGAAGGGCAGCCCTCTCAACTCCTGGAGGAGCAGCAACAGAAGTAGCTGCTATGGTTGTGTTAATGTCCCAGGGACCTGGGTTCTAGCCTGGTGGGGCCTCGGGCTGGCTGAAAATCAGCCGTTACTAGCAATGGGTAAACTTCATAGCATGAAGATCACTTATCAAATACCTGTTTAGTGGTTTGGTCCGTTCTTCTGCCACTGTAGAATACTCCACATCTACTGCTTTGATGAGTTGGGTTTCAAATTATCTATGCAATGAGAATATCTGTTTTTCTAGCATGAATGACAAACCCTCTTTTCAGGTTCCTTTTTTGGTATTCATCAAGAATATCTTCTTTCTTCTTAAATACATCCTCCACATTTAAGCAACACTCTCCTTCGATCATTTACAAAAACCCATTGATATTCTTCATATATTTGTAGGTGTTTTCCCTTGGTCCCTTCTTTGTCATTGCCTAGCTAGAATAACCTTTAGCCATATACAGTACAATGCAATTGGTGTTGTTTTTTTCCCTACACATCAGTGCCTCTAGTACTCTAATTTGACACTGGGTTGGGGGCAGTGGGTGGAGAGCGCGAGGTTACGGAGGCCCTGTCTGGTCCAACTTTGTGGGGGGAGTTTCAGGAAGTGACACCAGCCGATGCGGTGGATGTTTGTTTATTTATTTATTTTATTTATTTAAAATTTATATCTCGCCCCTCCTGCCCACAGGGCAGCCCGGGGCGGCGAACAACATTCATTAAAACAGTATAAAATTTTTAAACAATTTAAAAATACAATATGTGGGGAAAACCCCCACCCCTACCCCTCGCCAAAAGCCTGATGGAACAGTCAGGTCTTACGTATACGCTGAAACAGCAGGAGAGTGGGAGCCAGCCGAGCCTCCTCCAGGAGCAAATTCCACAGCACAGGGGCGGCCACCGAAAAAGATCTAACATCGGTGGCCACCC
>QEPC01008520.1:2986169-3003910 GCA_003113815.1 Sphenodon punctatus | reverse complement strand
TCTTGTCTCCATTATAATTTAATGTATATATGCAGCCCTTGGGGGAGATCGTGAGAGGGTTCGGGGTGCGATGTCACCAATATGCTGATGATACTCAGCTGTACCTCTCTTTTTCAGCTGACCCAGACCCTGCTGTCTCGTTGCTATCCCAGTGTTTGGAGGCCGTGGCGGAGTGGATGTGGCAGAGCAAACTGAAGCTCAACCCCGATAAGACAGAGGTGATGTTGGTGGGGAGGGCGAGGGAGGTGTCAGCCCCCCTAATTGGGGGGGGGGTCACCTTCCGATAGGTCAGCAGGTCCGGAGTCTGGGGGTGGTGTTGGACTCGGATCTCCGCCTGGATCGACAGGTGGAGGTAGTGGCAAAGGCCGCCTTCCGCCAGTTGTATCTAGTGCGGAGGCTGTGTCCATACGTCTCCAGGCCGAACGTGGCCTCCCTCATCCATGCCTTCGTCACCTCGAGGCTGGACTACTGCAGTGCGCTGTACATGGGGCTGCCCTTGTTCGTGGTCCGGAGGCTGCAGCTATTGAAGAATGCGGCGGCCTGGCTCCTGATGGGGACGGGTTGTCGGGAGCATATAACACCTGTGCTCCGGACCCAGCACTGACTGCCAATAGCATGCCAAGCCAGGTTCAGGGTATTGGTACTGATCTATAAAACCCTTCATGGTCTGGGCCTGTCATATCTCAGGGACTGCCTCGCCCTCCGTGCCCCAGAGCGGCTCCTTCAGTCTGCTGGGGGTGCCTTCTTGGAGGTTCCGTGTGTTAAGCAGGGGCCCACAATGGAGAGGGCATTCTTGGTAGCCAGGCCGCGTCTTTGGAACTCCCTCCCGGAAGAAGCTCGCCTGGCCCCAAGCCTTTTGACATTCCGGCGGGCTTGTAAAACCTGGCTTTTCGCCCAGGCCTTTAGGGAGGAGGGAGGGTTAGGGTGTTTAGGGTTTTAGCTCTTCCCTACCTTTTTATTTTTTATCTATTTTCCTGACCCTCTTTTGGTTTTTAAATGGTTGTGTTGTTTTTTAAAACGTATTTTATTCTATTTTTATGGATGTTTTTTAATTGAATTGTATGTCGCCCCGGGATGCCATTGGCATCGTGGCAACTAACAAATGTGAGAAATAAATAAATAAATAATTGTTTAATTAGTGAGTTAGTTTAGTTAAACTTATACTTCGCCCTTTCCAAAAGGCTTAGTGTAGCATACAATAATAAAAACATAATACAATTAAATAATCTTAAAATACATGACAAAAATGCATCTGAGTCGAGACCTGAGCATCTTCCGGAGATGGTGTAAAACCTTCCTTTTTGTTAAAGCATTTGGCAGGTGGGGAGAGGGAGCGGGATTAGGTGGGAGGTTGTTGGAGGGTGGGAGTTGGTTGGGTTTTTGGGTGGGGGGGTTGTGTTTTAAGTGTTTTTATATTGCATTTTATATTTTTTTAATCTCTCCTGAGCCTTCGGGGAAGGACGCGATACAAATGTGAATAAAATAAATAAAACCCCATCTCTCACCCCAAAACCACTCATGCCAACCCCATCCTCCCCAAAAACCTCCCACCCAATCCCTATCCTCGCCCCTGTTTTTCATAATGTTGTTTTTCATTTTCCTCACATACCGGTAATTTTTTACGCTTTAGATACCCAGAATTCTAAGTTTGGTCTCACCAAACCACATAGAGGGTCAGCCATAGAAATATCTATTAGTAAAAATATTATATATTCATTTTAAACTGAGCCATAACTAATTCAGTGAGCTCTGTTTAATCCCAGAATTACAGAAATAGCTTGTTGAAGTTGAGCAAGTCTTTTTTAAGCTGGTTGTATTGTAATATTACAAAAATGTGAATACCAAATATTAGCATACGTGCTTCTGTCACTAGACCGTGCCTGTGTCTTTATGTTACTGGAAGGTGTCTTACTTCTGTTCCTTTTTTTGTTATCATGGTGGGAACAAAATTACTGCAAATTTCTCTTAGGGCTTTGAGGAAGCCAACAATGATATAAAAGCACTTCTTGGTGTTATAATGTTGAGTTATATTATAAACTGATTCCTCAGCTCTAACTGTATGAGTGTCCAGATATAGCAGGCATCAGCATGGGGACAGAAACTAGAGGTCTGGAAACAATGCAATCTCCTCCCTGCTCTCCTCCTCCAATCCTTCCACTTGCCCCCTTGCCCCCCTCCCCTCCCGCCTCCTGACCTCCATTGCTTCCACTGTCGCCCATTCCCTCCTGCACATCATCAACCTCTCCCTCTCTACTGGCTCCTCCCCCCTCCATTTTCAAGCACGCCACTCTCTCCCCTATCCTCAAAAAGTCCACTCTTGACCCCTCTGACACTTCTAGCTACTGTCCTGTCTCACTCCTTCCTTTTGCTTCCAAGCTTCTTGAGCGTGTTGTCTACTCCCACTACCTTGACTTCCTCTCTGCCAACTCCTCCCTTGACCCCCTCCAATCTGGCTTCTGTCCCCTTCACTCTACTGAAACTGCTCTCTGTAAGATCACCAACGATCTTCTTGTGGCTAAATCTAATCGCTTCTACTCCATTCTTGTCCTCCTTGACCTCTCTGCTGCCTTCGATACTGTTGACCACTCACTCTTGCTGGACTCGCTTCACTCCCTTGGCATCCGTGGCTCCATCCTTGATTGGTTCTCCTACCTCTCTGACTGCTCCTTCAATGTGTGTCTTACCAACTCCACCTCCTCCTCCTCCTTTCCCCTCTCGGTTGGTGTTCTCCAAGGTTCTGTCCTTGGCCCTCTCCTCTTCTCTGTTTACGTCCTGTCCCTAGGCAAAGTCATTGCCTCCCATGGCTTCCAATATCACCTCTATGCTGATGACACTCAACTCTCTCTCTCTACTTCTGCTCTCTCTCTCTCTCTCTCTCTCTTCATCTATTCAAACTCGCCTCACCAGCTGTCTCTCTGACATCTCTACCTGGATTTCTCAACGTCAACTCAGACTCAACATGGCTAAAACTGAACTCATTATCCCCCCCCTCCCTGTCAATCCTTATTGATGTGGTCACCATCCTTCCCATCTCCCAAGCCCATAGCTTAGGCTTCATCTTTGACTCATCCCTTTCTTTTAAACCCTACATCAACTCTGTTGCCAAATCCTGTCGCCAGAGCATGTGAAAACGCCCAGAGATGCTGGTTCAAGGACTGGTTCTTAACAAAGCTAAACTATGACATACTGTGGACATAAAACTGAAATGAGGAAAACTGCCCTATCTAGGCTGCAATCCTGAAATCACTCATTTTGTAATAGTCACATTAAAATCAGGCATGCTGCTCTGCAGTAAGAGGTTTCAGGATTGCAGCCAGAGCGTAATTTGGTCCCAAACCTACTTAAAAGCCATGTAGATTGTAAATAGTTATGACTCGACAAATCTCAAACCACTTACACTGGAATAGTTCTGTTGAAGTCGATGGAACTAATCTGGAGTAAGCAGTTTGAGGACTGTAGCTTGAAGGTTTGGTAGCTACAGAATTATTTAAACGAATATTTATGAACATAAGAAGTGCTGTACTGGGTCAGACCAATGGTCCATCAAGCTCAGCATCCTGTCTCTGACATTGGCCAATCTCTGTCTCTTGGGAGAAGTACCCAACAGGAGAAGTACCCAACAGGTCACAGTGGATTCCCTGTTGTTTCAGTCCCCTGTTGTTTCAGTCCCCAAAAGTAAGTGGTTACACCCGCAAAATCTATTTGGCTAATAGCTATTAATGGACCTATCCTCCAAGAACCTATCCAGTCCCTTTTTAAAACTAGCTCCAGTACCAGCCTTGACCACTTCCTCTAGCAGCAAATTCCACAAGTTAATTGTGCTCTGAGTGAAAAAATACTTTCTCTTATTTGTTTTAAATCTGCTGTCAGTTAATTTCATAGTGACCCCTTGTTCTAGTACTTTTAGAGAGGGTAAATAACTGCTCCCAATTTACATGTTCCACACCACTCATAATTTTACAAACTTCTATCATATCCATCTCAATCGTGTCCTGGACCAGCCCCTGTGGTCATCCTGGGGCGCCCTTTTGGCTGTTCCCCAAGTCTGCCGGGTGGCGAACTCTGAGAGGGCATTCTCGGTGGCCACACCTCGGCCATGGAACTCCCTCTCACTGGAGATTCGCAAACATAAGACCTGACTGTTCTGCCAGGCGTTCGTTGAGGGAGATGGGTAGTGGGTGGGCAGATGTTTCCTTTTCGTTTTGTTATGGGGGTTGGTGGGTTTAGTCTGGCCTCTTTTAATGTTAAATTTTAACTATTTATATTGTATGTTTATATTATGTGTATTTTTTGTATCTGTTGTACGCTGCCCTGAGCTGCCATTTGGCAGGAGGGGGCGGGTTAAAAATAAATAAATCCTCTCTTCTCCAAGCTGAAGAGCTTCAAGCCTCTCCTCATACGGGAGCTGTTCCATACCTTTGATCATTTTTGTTGCCCTTCTCTTTGCCTTTTCTAGTTCTACTATGTCCTTTTTGAGATAAGGTGACCAGAACTGGACACAATACTCCAGGTTGAGGAGTTTTAAAGGGGTGTGTGCGTGTGCGTCTGCCTGCCTGCCTGCCTGCCTGGCCATAGGGACAATGTTGGGGGTTACTACTACTATACCCTGCTTTTAAAAATATATTTTAAAGTGTATGTTTGGTCAAGGGCATAGGGCAGTGCTGTGGGTTTGGCACTATTTGCAATAGGGGAGTAACATGCATCTAAGCTGTGCCCAGCTGGGGCATGGGGGGTGGGGTGGGGGGGATACTTTCTGGTTTATTATGGTGTGTGGGGGGGAGGGGACCGTGCCTTGTGTAGAGGCATGGAGCAAGGCAGGCATATGGTTTTTTTGCAGGGGTTGCATCTGTTTTTTGTGGATCTGCCTACTGACAGCAGGGACCATGTGCTCTCGGGCACCCCAGTGCCACCCACCCACCACAGACCTTGAATAGGGGCATGCACGGGGCCAGAGGGTGGCAAACGTGCTGGTTATTAATTATATGGTGTGTTTTGGGGGGGGGCTTGAGCTCCGAGCATTTACAAGATTCTGAGTTATGAGGTTTTCCGATTTCCAAGTCCTCAGTAATAGTTCTGAGTGGCGGCCAAAACCTTGGCCTCGGCTCTCAGAACCTTGAAAAAAATTGTAAGTTTTTTGGGTTTTTTTTTTTTAATATATTCGGTGCAGCCCTAAATGCGGGCAATGGTTAGGCACTAAATGGATACCGTTTAGTGTCAGTCTTGGGTACTACAGTTTCAATGGGTATACCCATTTTTGTGGGTACCAATTTCAGCTATAAATAGGATTACCTACTTGGATAATTTTAAATTTAGGAAAGTTTTCACACTATGTTCTTTTGAATGGGATTTCTGTTTCATAAAAATGTTTACTTCTTTGAAACCAATTGAACAAGAAGAGACTGAGTTTTCCAAGTCACAGGACATACTCCTGTGCACATCTTGAGAAATTGTGGTTTGAATTCACATAGCATTTGCACCAATATGAAATACTTTATTAAGCAATGTACAAGCTTACATTGTAAGCTCAGCCGCCCTGAGTCGCCTTTGGCAGGAAGGGCAGGGTAATAAATTTGAATAAATAAATAAATTACAGCAAATTAGAGTTCAACATTTCACAGAACACATTGGGTTAGTAGCTTACCAAAGCAACGAAATAGACGCAATTTCTATTTTAAATCACAAGATGGCAGCAAATTTTTAAATCAGTTAGGATTTTGTTAGCCGTGAGTGTGTTCAGTTCTGCTGTAGCCCTTATACATTGACATCTCCCGGTGAAGTCACAAGGAGTTGCCAGTGACAAGGATACAGGGTCATATCTTTAGTTTGTCAACATGATGTACTCGACAGAGAGACCTAATATGGTTTTTCACAACTGAAAATTAGGCTAAAATTTCAAAATCTTGAAATTTTAAGCAGACATATTAAATATTTTGAATTACAATAAGAGTTAAGTTGATCAAAGTGGTGTTTTCCTTAGTTGCTGTTGATATTGAATTTCCAGTGCACTAATTACATAATATTGAGGGAAACCCTGTTTTTTACAAGAAGTCGCATGGCAGAACATCAAAGATTATGCATTTATTCCCAGATTGCACCTTGACTATTGTACACTGTGTTTTTTAGAGTAGATATAGATCCATTTTTAGTAGCTTTTACATCATTCTTGCTTGAATAAAAGGTTGCAAGCTCTGGTCCTTAGACATAAAAAATGGAAAACACCTACTAATCCATCTGCTGTGGCCTTTTTCAAAAAATTCAAGTACAAAGCTCTAATCTCTTAAAACCTACAGAGTGAGACCAGCTAAACAATGTTATATTTGCTTCTAGGAACACAGAAGAACATTTTAGGTAGCTTTCAGACGTACTTAACAGTGTACTTACGGGTGCCAGCAGCAGGCTGCACGTGCATATTAGGCACGGCTTTGATGACGTCTGAATGGCGCCCCACGCGTGATTGAAGCTTTTCAGTGCACTGAAAAGTGCCCTTTACCAACCTGAAAGAATCAGGTCTGTAAAGAGCACTTGTCAGTCTGCCGAAAAGCTTCAATCATGCGCGGAGTATTTTTCAGACGTCATCAAAGCCGTGCCTAATCTGCATGCTCATCCTGCCGCCGGTACTTGTAAGTTCACTTTTAAGCACTTCTGGAAGCCGCCTAGTTTTGTTTGTACTTTTTTTCTAAAAGCTTAATTGTTATCTGCATAAAATTTATTGTGGTCACACAAGGCATCACAAAATACAACCAATAACATACAACAAAACTTAAAATCAGGGGAATTAAGAAGTCTAAAATAAATACATTTATGAATTGGCCAGGGCCAATTTCCTCTCGCGCATGATCAAAAAAATGAAATTTGGCCACCCGGGCAGATATTACAGGGTCTGAATTCTGGGAAACAAACATTGACAGTAGTTCTTGGCCACACGCACACGCACACACACACAATTTAAATACCACCAGCTCTAAGATTTTGTGGTGTAAATCCTTGTACTGGAGGCAATCAAATAGGGCATGAGCTAATGATTCAACCGAGCACTAAGAACAACATCTACACAGCCTCTGTGAATAGGGAGTGTTAGTAAGTCTACCTTCCATTGCTGCCAAAGGCAGTAAGGAAAAGCAGGCCAGAGTAAAGGCAATTCTATTTGACCAATTAGAAAGACGGGCAAAGTAGGGAGTTCCGTCAGAATACACTGGCAACCCTTTATAATCTTCAGAAATCTGGGCATGAATTGCAGCATTGCGTGTCTGAAGCTCCTGATCATTAACTCTCTGCTTCATCAAAGAAAAAGCTTGAGTGAAGGGCAGATTGAACAGACATTCCTTAGAAAAGACCAGCTTTCCCAGTATAGTTTCCACCCCAATTACCTTTGGGCCACGACTCACCGAATTGAAGGCCACACACGCCAAGGGGCTCTGGGAATTATGGATTAACTGTAGCCAAAATTTAATAATTCAGCCAAAATTTAGCCAATGACTCCAGAGATGGAAGACCGAGCACAGAATTCATCATTAGAATGGGGCAATTTCTTAGCACGTACAAGATTGCTCTCATAAATTGATTTTGTACTGCTTCTAATTTGGCCAGAAGAGAAGCGCCCCATACAGGAATGCTGTACATCAGGGGTGGGGAACCTTTTCTGTCCCGGGGGCCACATTGAAAATTAGTATGAGCGCCGAGAACCACATAGAGGTTGGGTGCGGGTTGCTTAACGGGTTTATTCAAGAAAAGGAGGCCCCGGATCATGGATCTTCGCCGTCAATCTGTCCCCTATCCTTGTGTGCATGCCCTTGTCTCTGCTTCCTTATCTTGAGCTCAGTTTTTCAGTGCTTGGGGGTAGAGACTGAATCCAGGGGCCAGATCCAGGACTTGGAAAGAGGTGACACAAAAACTTGCCGAGGGCTGTATTTGGTCCCTGGGCCTGAGGTTCCTGACCCCTGCTGTACATAATTTAGGCTGGCATCTTAGCTTTATAGGTTTTAACTGCAGGGCCAACCAACTTCCCACCCTTCAAATAATAGCTAACAATGCCCGTGGCCAGTTTTCCTGCCTACAACTTCACAATTTTAAGATGACACCGCCAAGTCATTGACTGGGAAAAGGTGACACCTAAATATCTGTACTCAGATACTTGGTCAATTGGAGCTGAATTCATGGTCCACCTATGTTTACGGGGATTACCTATTACTAGCACCTTGGTATTGGTATAGTTGATTTCAAGAAGTTCTCTTGAGCAGTAGAGAGCAAATTGGTCCATTAATCCTCTCAACCCCACCTGAGACCAGACCAATAATAACGTATCATCTGCATAAAGAAGGAGGGACACTTACAAATTCCCCAGTAGAGCCAGGTGGAATACAGGATCTGACAAAAAGGGGCTAGCATCATTGATCTTTACATTAAAGATAAGAGGGGCGAGTAGACAGCCTTGTCGCACCCCTTTCTCCACTGGCACCTGGGCTGACATCTGGCCCTGCTGGCAAAGCCTAACCTGTAAGGATGTGCCTTGATACAAAGCTCTGATTAAATACCATAATCTACAATCTATGGTATCCTGACTGAGATTTAAACCACAGTCTCTCCCTATTCATCGAATCAAAAGGACTGTCTAGGTCTCAACTGCACATACTTAGTTATGAGTCGGTTGAGTACAAATATATGATCCGCTGTTCACATATCACTCCTTAATTGCAACTGTATTATGGATCCATATTTAAATCAATAAAATAATAAAAAAATTAAAATTGCACATGCACAAAATGGCCACGGGATCGTTCTGCACATGTGTGCCCTTTTTCAAAATGGCGGCAGCAGTGTCATTGAAGGAGAGCCCACCACCATCCAAGGCAGTCTGTTCCACTGTCAAACAGCTCTTATCATTAGGAAGTTCTAACTAATGTTTAGCCGAAATCTGCTTTCTTGTAATTGGAGCCCATTGGTTCTAGTCCTGCTCTCAGGAGCAACAGAGAACAAGTCTGCTCCATCTTCTATGTGACAGCCCTTCAGATCTTTGAAGATGGCTATCATGTCTCCCCTTAGTCTTCCCTTCTCCAGGCTAAACATACTGAGCTCCTTCAACCTTTTCTCACAGGACTTGGTTTCCAGACCCCTGACCATCTTTGTCGCTCTCCTCGGAACCCGTTCCAATTTATCAATGTCCTTCTTAAAATGCTGTGCCCAGAACTGGAGACAGTACTCCAGATGAAGTCTGACCAGTGCAGAATAGAATGAAACTATTACTTGTGACCTGGACACTGTGCTTCTGTTAATGCAGTCCAAAATTGCATTAGCATTTTTAGCAGCCACATCACAATGCTTACTCATGTTCAACTTGTGATCAACTACAAGTCCAAGATCCTTTTCACATGTACTACTGCCAAGCCAGGTATCACACATCCTATGCTTGTGCATTTTTTCTTACCTAAATGCAGAAGTTTACATTTATGTCTGTTGAATTTCATTTTGTTAGTTTTGGCCCAGTTTTCCATCCTGTCAAGATCAATTCAAATCTTGTTTCTGTCTTCTAAGGTGTTAGCTATTCCTCCCAGTTTTGTGTCATGTGTAAATTGGATAAGCGTCACCTCTAGATAAAAGATGGTATACGGAGGGACTGCGCATGCACGAGTAGGAGCAGCAGGACAACGCGAGCGCTCCTCCAAACCGCGGCCCCAAAAGAATTGAAAAACGGGGAAAAAAACTTCAAAAAGTAAGAATAATGGCAGGGGGAAGTAAGGGGGAAAGAAAAAAGGCCATAAAAGAAACCACGCTGGAACGCTATTGCAGGCAGCGGCCTAGTGACAGAGCTGGAGGGGAGGCCCCTACAAAAGAGTGGGAAAAGATGGCGGCGGCGTCAGCAACAGAGCGGGAGGAAACCCCAGATGAGACTGAGCCTGAGGAGGAAGCAGGAGAGAGAACGATTAAAAAACTCCTCCTGGAAATGAAAAGGGATTTTAAAAAAGATATGGCTAAGTTAAGAGCTTCAGTGGAAGCAGGAAATTAAAAACTGGAAAGGCTGGGGCAAAGGATTGACACAGTGGAGGAAAGAGTTTCCTCACTGGAAGATCAGGTGGTTGCTGCTGAAGACCAGGCCACAAACCTTCAAGAGAAGATACAAACTTTACTATTAAAAACAGAGGACCTAGAAAATAGGTCCCGAAGAGACAATCTAAGATTTGTGGGCTTCCCTGAAGGGTGGGAGACTCAGGAGGTAAAAAAGCTGCTGTAGGACTTCCTAAGGGAGCAGTTTCCAGAAGAACAGCATCTACGAAACCCAGAAATGATCAGAGCCCACAGAACAGGGAGACAGCCTAACAAAAACTTCCCAAAACCCAGAACAATCATAGCCGAGATTATGAGCTATACTGTAAAGGAGGAACTACTTAAAAAAGCCATGATGAAAAAAGAAATGAAATATAGAAAGGAGACGATAAAAATCTTCCCTGACTATGCCATGGAACCTATGGCCAAACGAAGAAAGGGGGGGAAATATTTCCCTGAACTAAATGAAAGAGGGTGGAAGTCTGTATTGAAGTTTCCAGCAAGAATGATCTTAAATGTGAATGGAAAATACAAAACATTCATGGCTACAGAAGATCTCGAGGCCTTCCTACATTTATCTCCTACTAGACAGGATTGAATTGTCTACAGTGAGAAGAAGGAGAGACTATTAGTACAGGGATAGAAAAAATGGGGCCAGAAGATTCTCTAGTGAGACTCCGGTTTTGAAAAGATTTGGAGGGGGTTAAAACTCTTGCGTTAAAGGCTGTAAGTTCTTTTTAGGGGGAGAGGAGAAACTATAACAAGCTCTGTGAGTGCGCAATGGGGGAAAAGAGGGAGGGAAGGGGAGGCATGCTGGGGGTGGGGAGGAGATTGGGGTTGGGGAAGGCCTGGGAGCCTATATGTTGGGAGGGAGATGCTAAACAGGGAGAATATAAATACAGCATGTGCATCAAAGTATACTAAGATGTGTAGTGGTCAGGCAGCAACAAAGGTTAAATGGAACCAAAAGTTTAAGGAAAAATTTAAGGAGTCTGGCTAGCCTAAGTTTACTTTCCCTAAATATTAGGGGCCTCAATTCACCACACAAAAGGAAAAGAGTGAGGGAATTGATAAAGGAAAATAACATTGATGTATTGTGCTTGGAGGAAACCCATCTATTAGAAAAAGAGGTACATAGGTTCCCAAATAAAAGCATGAGGCTACTGGAAGCCTCATGTGCTAATAAGAAAAAAGCTGGGGTCCTAAAAGGTGCAATTTCAAATTGGCAAACAGCATAAAGGATACAGAGGGAAGATTTTTTTTTTGCTAATAATAGGGCAGATGCATGGCTCACTATAGTAAATATGTATGGCCCGAATAAAGATCAAGTAAATTACTATAAAAAATATATTCCACTTATAATCCAAAAAACCAAAGGGACACTAATTATTATGGGGGACCTGAACATACCCCAAACAAATTTAGATCTTTCAAGGACCACACCTATGGGTAAAAGGCAGAGGAACATAGGGGAAATATTTGATTCACAAGGTATAGTAGATGCATGGAGACACATTAATAAGAAAAGTCAAGAATACACCTATTACTCCCAAATACATAATTCATACTCCAAAATTGACCATGTACTCATGTATAAAAATGACCTAAGGAAGTGTTGGGCAGCGTATATTATCCCCCTGGTATTTACTGACCACAGCTCAATAGGGATCAAAGTAAGGCTGGGGGTGGGGAGATGTTCAAGGAAACAACTTGCAGTGGAGCTTTGACAGATCACTGCTTAAAAATACTGAGGCCAGAAAAAAAATCGAGGAGAGAATTAAAAAATACATAGATTTAAATAAGGGTTCAGTAATACAAGCCTCCACGTTCTGGGAAGCTGCAAAAGCCAGACTTAGAGGTAAGGTAATAGCTCTGAGAGCATACATACAAAGAAAGAAGAGAGAAGCAAGAGCAGAGATATATGCAGAGCTTAAAAAATGGGAGGCAGTTAATAGACATACCCCCTCAAAAGTAACAGCGGGGAAGCTACAGAAAATAAAAGAGAGAATAAATACGTTAGAACTAGAAAAAACTACAAAGCAATTGAAATGGGTGAAATTTCACTACTTTAATAATAGTAACAAAGCAGGGAAAGCTGTAGCACAATTGGTAAAAACACAGCAACAAAAAAATATAATTGCCAGTATTATGACAAGAGATGGCTTGGAAGTACACAGTCAGGAAGCAATACAGGAAGCCGCCTTGGAGTTTTATAGGAATCTATATAAATCAGAAGAGCCTGGACCTGTAGAAATAAAACAATATATTAGTGGACTAGAAATGCCCCACTTAAATAGAGCTCAGTTTAGCTTTCTAAATTCCCCAATAACAAGTGAAGAGGTTTCAGACTCAATTAAAAATATGAAACCCAACAAAGCCAATGGACCAGATGGGTTCCCAGCGGAATTTTACAAAACATTCTGCAAGGAGCTAGCCCCATACCTAGCTGAAGTATACAATGAAATTGTACAGACAGCGAAAATGCCCCCCACTTTTTATGACACACAGATCACAGGGCGACCAGAGAATGACTGTGGTAGCTACCGCCCAACCTCCCTTCTGAATAACAATTTTAAAATATTTACAAGAATATTGGCTACAAGGCTGGCAGCAATAGCAGGAGAATTCATACACGCTGACCAAACCAGATTCATCCCCTGTAGGCAGGGGACTGATAATATTAGGAAAGTGATAAACCTGATACATTCTCAGGAGATAAAGGCCAGTGCTTCAAATTTGATTATAATTTCTGCAGACGCGGAGAAGGCATTTGATTATGTGCAAGATAAATTCCTTTTTGAAATGCTAAAAAAGGTGGGAATTGGGGGCAGCTTTCTAAAATGGGTCATGGCAATATATGCGCACCCCAGATCACAGCTTAAAATAAATGGGACAATAACAAAACCTTTTGAGATCCAGAGGGGCACAAGGCAAGGGTGCCCACTGTCACTGCTCCTATTTGACATGGCTATCGAAGGATTGGCGGCGGCAAACAAAAACATTAAGGGAATGCTGGTAGACCATAAAGAATATAAATTATCCCTATTCGCTGATGACTTAATTTTATATATCAGAGAGCCCTTGGAAACCATGCCACACCTTATGCAAACTATCGAAAGTTTTGGAAGGATGTTGGGATATAAAATTAACAATGAAAAGTCACAAGCGCTGATATTCGCCCAATCAGAGGAAGACAGGGAGCAAATTTTAAAAACTAGTCCGTTCCCTGAAAAGCCTAGTGGGATCAAATACCTGGGGGTTAAAATAACACAGAAGTGCAAGGATCTCTAAAAGGCCAATTTTCTGGGAATACTGGAACAGGTTAGGAGAGACTTTGAAAAATTGAAAAAGTTGGAATGCTCATGGCTTGGGAGAATAAATCTATTTAGGATGATTGGATTACCCAAATTCATATATAAATTTCTGGCCCTACCAATTAAATTACCAAAAACATATTTTAAACAAATAGATGAAATGATTAAGGAATTAATATGGAGGTGAAAGAAACCAAGAATTAAAAAAGACACTATGTTGACTGGTAAAGAGAAAGGAGGATTAAATACACCTGATATAAAGCTATATTTTAAGGCTGCAATCTTGAGAGCGATCCAGTATTGGTATCATTGCCCAAAGCAACCGGAGTGGTATGTGCTAGAAAGAGAAATAATCCAACCAACCTCTCTAGCAGAACTATTGGTAGATGAGGGGAAATTGAGTGGGGAAAGGGCCAGGTGTTCGCGGATCCACTACTCACAACATGGAAAGGAGTGGGGAGAAAACTAGGCTTGCAGTGTAAAGCAACACCATACTCACCAATTAGTCGGATAGCGATGAGGGAATCACAGGTAGCCTACAACCTAGTTAAACAGTTAGAGAAGAAGAGAGTTAAAATGGCATCACAATTATTCAACAAAGATAAATTTAAAACCCTAAAGGAAATAGAGAAAATAACACAAACAAGAATGAACATATTTCAATATATGCAGTTGAGAAGTGTCTTCATGCAACCGGGCCTAAAAGAAGCCTTTGTCAGGGAACCTAAGGAAATAGAAAAGACCTTGTTCAGTTTAACGGGAAGCAAGAGTAAACTTTCTAGGATTTTTCAAGACCTCAATGCTATAATATGCCCCCCTAAGCACCTATATATACCAAAATGGGGAAAAGACCTAAATAAGCAATTTACAGAAAAGGAAAAAGAAATCATATGGGGGCATATGTATACCTGTGCGTCAGCCTTAGAAGTCAGAGAAACGCAACTTAAGGCAACCACTAGATTTTTACCTAACCCCAGTACAGCTTAGATACAGGGGAGATAGATATGGGAAGGGGATATGTTGGAAGGGAAAGGTCAGGTGGATTTGTTGCATCATTTATGGGAATGTGTATATGTTAAAATATTTTGGAGTAAAGTATGGAAAATTTTGAATAAAGTAAATAAGGGGGCGAAATTCTGGGCGAAATAAGGGGGCGAATTTCTGGGCGAAATTCCCTTTCGCCCAGAAATAGGAATCCTGGGCCTATACCCGGACAATAAATTGCTGAAAATACACCAGGCAGCGCTGAGGACTCTCTGCTTGACTGCAGTAAATATAATAGCAAGACATTGAAAAACCGAGGGCTCCTTACCTCTTCAAGAATGGACTTGCTGAGTGTGGCAGCTATTTACAATGGACAAGATGATGCTGAACCTGCAAGACAAGAAGCTGAAAAAAAGCTATGAAAAAAAAATGAGAAGGAAAAAAAAATCAAACTTTGAGGCAAAATGGTATGATATTCTAGGAGCCATTGGAGGGATGGACTTACGAAAGAATGACATGACGCTGTTGTTTGACCACTATATATGAGTAGACATGCTGGAGTACTCTATACCGCGGGAAACTGAGAAAGTCTGTATGGTAAAACTGATGACAATAACATGTATAATGCTGTGAATAGTTAATAAAGTTTGTCAAAACCTTTTTTTAAAAAATATTATACATTTGTAGAATCCATTAAATAGAGCAAAGTCAAATATCAAACGAGCTGCTTAATGATTGTTCATGGTTATTAAATTTAAAGGTGTATTTTGGGAACATGATTGTAGTAAAATTTAGTCTGTATTTTTCAGAAGTGACTTGGGAGTTGAAAATCAGTAGGACTTGGGTATTTCAAAAGAGAGTCAAATTCAAAGTCATACTTTTAAGTTATCCTTAAACTAAACAATAGTTAAGACAGTTAGTTTAGTCAATAGTTTAGTTCACAAAACTATTACTAAAGTCAGTGGCACTTGACTCTGAAGTTCACATGGTAGTTTTTAATGAACAAAAATTTGCCTAGAGCAACTACTCGAAAGATTGACAAAGATTGGCTAGTTAAGTAAGGTAAGATGAAGCAGATTTGTGCAAGAGGTCTCTGTAAGTAGGCTCCTTCAGCAGGCTTCACAACATATGCTATACACTTCAGAGCCTTGCAAAATCCAAAATAGCACATGCAGCCCTATATACAGGTCTTCTGTCAAGTTGATGTTTATTTGGTAGCAAACTATTACATTCCAGAAAGAAGCAGGACAGGTTGCAGTTCTTTGCGGTATATTGTTGCGTGTCATATCTGATGTATGTTTGTGGTATGCTGACAGGATTGTGTGCCATGCTACAAGTTAACTATGACTCATTGGTAAGATATGTCTACAGTTCAGATGATTCCAATTCTTTATATTGCATTTATATGCGTATCTCACTGACCAAGCTTTTGACACAAGACTGCCGTGATATGGATAGAATTTACTATTTCCAGAGGCATGACAATAATTAACTAACCTCTTTCTGCTTTTGGCTTTTCCCTGACGAATGCATTTTTAAGGTCATTGCATCAGAGTATACATCTGACCACTTCTTTCAAGCTTAAGTATATCGTCTTCATACTGTAAAGAGGGGAACAGGACATAAGTACAATTTACTTTTCCACATGTTATATGCCCCATAGGCTGCCAATTTGACTTCAAGAAGTCTTTGAGAACTCCACATTCACGGTGTCCACAGCTGGGCTGGTGTAGCAGGGCTTCTGCCCCTTTAAGGGCTAGGTTCCAGGAGGGTGATGTTGGCATGGGGTGTGGCGATGCCAGCCCTGTCATAGAAGGACCAGCCTGAGTTGGAAAGAGGCTGAGATGGAAACTAAAAGGGAGTGGGGCAGGACAATGGCGCTTTAAGGGCAGGCAGCCTGGAGAGCTGGCCACACCCACTCCTTCTACATAAGAGGCTACAAACCAGAGAGGGCTTCAATCTCTGCCTGGGAGCTGAACAGGCAATATCTCCAGGAACATTCAGCAGGGTATCTGGCCAGTGCTGAAACCCTGCTGAGACCTGGAGAAGCTGGGATCACTGAGGACTGCTGTCCAGGTACTGAAGTCAGGCTGGGATGTGGAAGAAGCCTGGACCTGTGTTGTGGTTTGCCTGGTGAGGTCTGGTTGCAGGCAACTGAGCATGATGCCTGGAGGTGGGGCTAGAGAGGGCCTGGGTTGCCATGGGCTGATTCCTATCTTTAAGTAGGATATTGCTATATTGTAGACTGCCATGGACTATGACTGTATATGCTACTCTTGATACAGACTGTGATGATGATGAACTATATGTGTATGTGGAGAGACTGAGGCCACGTTCACACCTGACACCTGGCGCTGTTAAAATGATGTGCAGGCAAAGGCGCAGCAGTGGGGAGGAGCCCAATGCCGGCAGTAGCGCCGGTGCGAACAGGGATCTGCCACAGCTAGCTTTGCACATGACAGGGTGCAAAATCCAGCCATGTCATGTGTGAGCAAAGCCACAGCAGAATCCCGTTTGACACGGCAGATTCCCGTTTGCACCAGCGCTACTGCCAGCATCGGGCTCCTCCCTGCTGCCGCATCTTTGCGTGCGCGTCATTTTAAAAGCATCAGGTGTGGGGTGTGAATGTGGTATAAGCGGAGACTGCAGCGTGTACGGCGAATGGGCCAGGAGCCCCAGAGACAGAGGAACTCTGTGAAGACTAATAAAGAGACACTGAGTTAATACCCAACTGCATGTGTGAATCGCTGATTCCCCAAAATAAGTGACTTCCGAGGACTTGATCCTGAAGGGACGTATGCCCTTGGAACCATGCCTTGTTACAGAGAGTCATGTGGATTATGTGATTGCAGACTGCCTGGGTCTGTGGTAGGGTACTATGAGTAAGTGCTCTGCTTGTGGAGTCAGTCCCAAGGCTTGCTAGAACCCTGGACGTTTGCATCTGCAGCCAATTAGAAGACTGCCAGTCTGTGATTGGCTCATGCTGCAGTGCCTACATAACCCCCAAAGAGAGGAAGCCTGCTAGCATGGGTGCTGAGAGTGGGGGAGGAGGGACATTGTACCACTGCCTTGAGTTCCACACCCCCTTCTGAGGGAAGGGAGGAGATGCGGCCATATTAGAAGCGGGTGGGTCGGTGGGAAAGGGCTCTCCTGATCCTTCCTGACATAACCATGGTGATGTCACTACAATCACAATGTTGCTATGATCAGGAAGGGGCAGGCAGCCCCTTGACACATCCCTTTTCCGATGTGACCATGCCTCTTTATTATTATTATTATTATTTTATTTTGTTATAAACATTTATATAGCACCAGCCATGTGCCTGGTGCTGTACAGAACATAGAAATAGACGCGGTCCCTGCCTGTGGCTTACAATCTAAAAGACAAGGACGGGGGGCGGGGGG